>CALNVZ010000641.1:24019672-24039365 GCA_940671915.1 Paracentrotus lividus
GATGTAGTCTAAAATGTACATACAATCTAGATATCGACCATAAGTTGGTATAGGCTAAATTTTTTAGCAACACCTCATTTGATTCTGTGAAATTTGTTCCTGACTTTATTTTGTCTTTTATATTCATGTAGGATGAGGGTTAAGTTTGTGACAGGATTTTATTTCAGGTTTAGGGTGGGGATTATATTTTTGCATCGTTTCCATTTCAGGAATGAAAATAAGTTATTTGTAGCATGCAGGATTGACATCGGCGTAAAAAGCCATTGAATCTTCATCTTGTTCCATTGGGCTTACATTGGAAAATAAGCCTTTATAATTATAAAGTAACAAATTTTGGATATTTATGCAAAATGATCATAACAGGTAAATTTACCCTCTTTCTTACTGTCTCACAACAATTTGCTATAAAACTTTAAAGATATACATATTAAAAAAAGCTTAATGCAACCTCTGTATTATTTTATACATCTACAGTAGATATGGAACTATTATTTTTTTTAATGAAAAAAAAGAAGGCCAATTAACATTCGGTAAAAGAAGATTCTTTAGCTACAAAATAAAGTGCTTATCAATCAAATATTTTTATTACTTTGTTATTATCATACTAATAATTTTCAGTATCTGCATAAGATATGAAACTATTCTTTAGTAATGATCAAAAGTTATATTAAAGCTGAGCAGGCACTATTACAGCTTCTTTTGACAAAAATATAGTTTTCCCCATAGTGCTTCTAGAGTGCTTGCATTTGCTTGCTATTTTTGTACACTTCATGTAGATAGATAGATGACCGCAGGGGTGATCCCTGAGGTCACTCCAAAATGAGTGAAATTAACTCAAATTTCATTCTAAATTCACATTTTTTTTCAGATACTCATTCCTTTAATAGTTAGCATTTTCACTCGTTTTAGAGAGTATGGATTAATTGTGGAGAGAACACCAAAAGTGATAATTTAGGCAGACAGTATACCCTGCCAAAGCATACTCATTAATGGTAGGCCTAATTCTAAAAATACTGAAGTATCATACATATATTTTTAAAACTCAGCTAAGTTTGTTAACCTTTCTTATATACACGTACATGAAGCTGGCCTAGTTTTACCACAGGGGCATTATCAATAATTTAGGTCATTTTCTCTACACTCTACTTGATGAATTATTCATGGTATTATATCAGGTGGGGTTTATACTGGAATAATAAAAGACAAACAGGCTGCAGTAATAAGATGGGCAGAATACACACAAACTGAGCTCTCGGTTAAGAAACCATGGAATGCTAATTTGAGCTATTTCTGTATAAATAGTTACAGTCAGACCACATGCACTTACAAACACTAGTATAAAGCATCCTATAAAAATGAACTTTTTGTTACATGTATGTAAATATAAATATGTAATATGATATCAAATGCATTTATATATTACGCCATCTAGATAAACTATTGCGAGGCAAAATTGATCATTACTATCATTATGATCATCATCATCATCATCATCATCATCATCATTTTCATCATCATAATCATTATTAGTGTTATTATTATTATTAATATTACTAAGCTAAAATATAATGCGTAAAATGACTTACATAGATATTCAATTATGGACTCTGTCTACATGTATCTAATCTTAAAGGAGTTGTCTAATTTAATAATCAATATTAATAATCATACACTATTATTCAAGTAAATGTACCTTTAATGATATTTTTCTTTCATCTTTCTGCTTATTTAACCCAAAATAAATTCCAGGATACACTTCCCCCTTCCACCGCCACTTTCTTTTTTCCCTATATTCTGCAGCTGTTAGCCATCACTACTACCCCTATCCAGCATGTTTAATCAACTCAAACACCTTAGATTTATTGTTCAGTTTGATCAACTCAGGAAAATGTCAAACAGCGGACGTCCTGAACGAGCTCTCGTTGAGAAACTATCGAGCTCTGATATTAAACTTCCTTCGAATTTTCACAGGTAAATGCAAGGTGTACGTGTAGATGATTAGAAATTAGACTTGTTCCAGGATCCACATAGGAAAGGAGAGGATCTTGCTAGAGAAATCATTACCAAAAAGGGGTAGGGGTAAATTCAATTCAATTCAATTCAATTCAAATTGGTTTTATTAAAAATCTTCTCTTCAAAAAGTCAGAGGACTAACAACGAGAGTAGGAGTTTTATTGTCTGCTGAACAATGAAATTTATTTGGGTATACATCCTAATAATCCTACAATGGTGGTATCTCACGTCGCGGAGATGGTTTTGAGATGGATTTGGGACTATATATCGTCTGTTGGGAGCCATAAGGGCGTTATTGCATCTTATAGATGTTCCGTTGAGAGCCAAAAGGGCGCTATTACTGTACAAAGTCAATGGTAATAGCGCCCTTATGGCTCCAAACGGAACATCCTTGATCTGCAATAGCGCCCTTCTGGCTCCAAGCCGACGATATGTACTTTAAGACGGTTTTGAAACTTGACATGCCGCAGGGACATTTCCTGAATCCCTGTGACGTTTCATGAGACTCGGGAATTGCAAAACCATCTCACAGAAATACTAAATCAGTCCCCGCGACAGAAAAAAGTATCAGAGACGTCTCTGCAACGGAAAAAAAAAAAGTATCGGAGACATTTTTTCCGTCGCAGAGATTGGTTTGGGACTACTTTGAGATGGTTTTCAGATTCCTGAGAATCATGAAACGTCTCGGGGACTCAGGAGACGTCTCCGCAACAAGTTTCAGAACCGTCTCAAATCCGTCTCAAACCTGTCTCCACGAAAAGAGATACCACCATAAGGCACAAACTGCAAAAGATTTGTATGAGGGATTTCGTAAGATAAATGAATTATGTTACGGCTCTCAACACGGTGAAAAAACTTTTCAAACATAGCATCAGATAGCGTCCCGAGGTCATGTCCTCCGCGAATAAAAACTCATTCGGACATACGACTCCAATCTGTGAATTGTAACACAGATGTATATGGCGTGACTGGTATGCTTGCTTGCATAGCTGTATATTAGTTTACACACCTGAGCAACGCCAGAAATAAAGAATGGATGATGAGAGTGTTTGGTACGATGACTTAAAGATACACGGTCAAATCATATTCAGTGACCATCTACATTTCTACAGACGTGTTCGATATTTGCCAAACCACTTGAATGTGGATGCAAAGGTCTTGGGTTCAAAATACTGTATGGCTCTTGTATACAGGTTGTTAAGCAAGGCATTTTATCAAAAATGCTTCATCCCATCGAGGCATTAAGTGGGTACCTGCTAGGGTACCTACTTGTGGTTGTATGTATGTGCATGCATGTGGTCGGGTTGAAACGCTCTTTTGTCCTTGTTTATTAATCACATATTTTTTACACTTTATCCCACAACTTTTAGGTTTACATGTGTATGTATGTTCTTGACATACCAGAGGATGTTGTTGTTGTCTTCTGCATGCATACAGAATGTAAATAGTTAGCCAACATTACTCAGAGTCAAGTTTCCTTTAATGCAGAACTCTTATTTTGCAAGCAGTAAATAATCCAATTTACAAGAGTGCTGTTTTGTCAATAACATGCTTCATTTATCATGTCTACGTGATCGTAAAAATAACGAACCATCCGGAAAATCAACCATCATATAACATGAGCAATTATTTCAAGAAAAGAACGATGGAAACATAGATCTACGTGACATTGACAAATGCAATATAATAAAGTTTGAGGGCCTCATACAGTACATAGATGTACATGTATAGTTAGAGGAGAAGAACAACTGACGGAAAACAAAATAGTATTTTAAATTCTGCAGACGAGAGACATGAAAAGATTATTTTTGAGTTCTTAGAGAGTTTCAGTAGTAAGGTTGTAGATTAAACCATTATATCGTTGGCTGAGAACCACAAGGGCGCTATTATAGATCAAAGATGTTCCGTTGAGAACCAAAAGGGTGCTATTACCATTGACTTTGTACAGCAATAGCGCCCTACTGGTTCTCAACGGAACATCTTTAATACTTAAAAACGCCCTTCTGGCTCTCAAATGACGATATCAATCATTATGATTCACCAACATTTGTAAGTTATAAGTTTGTGTAATTAACACTATGACATCAGTACATGTATGCCTTGATAATTCAATATTCATTATTTCCACCTTGTTTCTTTCACATTCTTATAATTTGCAGCTTCATGTTGCTCTTGTTGATGATGATAATGATGATGATGATAATGAAGAAGTTGATGATCATGATGATGATCATGATCATGATGACGAAGATGATGATGGGGATAATGACAAACATGAAGATGATGATGATGATAGTGATGGTGATGATTGTGATGATGATGATGATAATGAAGAAGTTGATGATTATGATGATGATGATGATAATAATCATGATGACGAAGATGATGAGGATGAGGATGACGATGAACATGATGAGGATAATGATGAGGATGATGATGATGATGATGATGATGATGATGATGATGAGGATGATGAGGATGATGATGAACATGATGATGATGATGATGATGATTATGATGATGATGTTGTAGATTAGTAATGCCATATTGATGCCCTAGTAATGCCATATTGATGCCCTTGTAATGCAATTTTGCATGTACACACGCAACTAACAGGGCAACCAACAAATAAATGAATAAAATACAAATAAATACTGCATTTTCACTTTACATTCAATACGGTTGTATGCATGCAAGTCATGTGCCCTTTCAGAGAGGGAATTTTGTGTGAACATCAATCACTGGACCCAATTCTACTTCCCGTTTAAAGCGTGAAAGCTTCTAATTTGAATGAAAATTAATGCATTTAATGATTGGGTATGGCAGTTAGATTGATTCTATCGCTCTTCAAACACTCCCAGCTGTCAAAAACGTTTTGATTCTTTAATCGTTTATTGTAATTGTATATGAATTTTTACACCCCCTCCCACCCCCCCCCCCCACAAAAAAAAAGCTGAAAACAATACAATCGATTATACATTTAAATGTGACCTTTTTTTGTTGCATAATTTGTTTTTAAGTCTTGTTAAAGGGGCATTATCAGTAATTTGAACAGCATTAATGAATATCACATGAATCAGACAAATATCATGCAGAATAATATAAATCTTAGAAATAAAGATGTTATAATGCCTTTCATTCTCATATTGAAACTTAATGCTTAGGAACAGATAGGTCTATAAGGGTAATTACAGATAAAGAAAATAAGATATGCACTTTCAAAGAAACAAACAACTCTGTCACTTTTGATCCATCCCTTTAGAAATTCAACAGTACAAAACGAAATCGACTGCGACCGCTAGGATTTTGGTACATCATATCTGGCTGGCGTATACACATATCATTCACGGGTGATTACTAAATTATGTGCATTAAACATTTATCTCTCAAAAAAAATAACTACATTGAACATGTACATAATACAAATCATATGCAAGTCCACAGCCTTGAATGAGGCTCTTGAGTCTCTTCAAATGCAATTTCAATTTTTGAATTACAAAGAGAAACTTAATTGCAATCTCATCTACTGGGAATAACAATATTAATTATTAAAGGCATATTGTATTCTGTTTAATATGCTTCTGACATTTAATGAATGAATTACAAACAAATATCTCAGTCCTCTTAATCTTAACTATTCAAATCCGAGAGCTCTACTACGAATTATAATTATATACAATGTAAAATTTAAAGAAAAGTTTATGTATTACATGAAATACACGTATCTACATTACATACAGAGTAGGCGCTGCTGCACTAGCTCGAGCTATTTCAAATAGCGCGCTATTTGTGATCTGATGAATTAGCTCGATCAAAGCAGATCCAACTTTGTGGTCAAATAGCGCGCTAATTTGGTGGAAATTCAAACCTGAGTCATTTTAGGTTTTTTTTTTAAACTCGAGCTGGTTTGCGGTTTTAGCACGAAATAGCGCGCTATTTTGCGCGGTGCTGCACTAGCTCGAGCTAATTTCGAAATCGTGCACCTGTGCATGCAGCTAGCGGTGGTTACCAGTTGCGCAAAAGCTGGCTTGTTTGTTAAAATAGCTTGAGCTAGTGGAGGACCGGTTTCTTTTTTCAGGCTTTTTTCCCGATACACCAATTAGCGTGCTATTTTATAGCTCGAGCTTGTGCAGCAGCGCCTAATGAGCTTCCAAATAATCCCTTTGACTAGAATACATTAATGCTCAGATTATGAGATATATGTCAAATACATGAATATTGTTATTCTTTCAGGGGTTTTGATATGAACAAGAGAATCTGCTGTGAAATGCAATCAACGTTCAATGACTTTCATATGAATGAGACTGGACAGGGCATCAGGTTTACTGAAGTTCCCTCATTCATGGGCGATGGGGGAGGGAGAGCTACAGCGGGTTACTTATTAATGGGCAAAAGGGGGAGGGAGGGTAAAAGGTTTACTCATTTATGAGACATGGGGGTGGGAGGGGTACAGTAGGTTACTCATTAATGGATGTTGGGGAGGGAGGGGTAGGCTACAGTGGGTTACTCATTCATATGAGTGATGGGGGTGGGAGGGGTACAGCGGGTTGCTCATTCATATGAGTGATGGGGTGGGAGGGGTACAGCGGGTTACGTATTCATGGGCGATGGGGGAGGGAGGGGTACAGAGGGTTACTTATTCATGGGCGATGGGGGAGGGAGGGGTACAGTAGGTTACTCATTTATGGGAGATGTGGTGGGAGGGGTACAGTAGGTTACGCATTCATTGTCGATGAGGGAGGGGGAGGGAAAGGGTGCTCTGCGTAACTCATTCATGAGCGATGTAAGGGTAAGCATACATAAAAGACAGAGACATACATGTAGAGAGTGACAGAAACAGACTGAAAGACAGATATGTAGAGAAAGCATGAGGACAGAGAAAAGAGGGGCAAATCTTTTGGGAAAGAAAGGAGACAATGTTAGCTCCTAAAAAAATAATGAAGACAGAGAGAGAGAGAGAGAGATAGAAGGAGACAGAAAAAAAGAGAAAAATATAGAGATATAGAGACAGAGAGACAGAGAGACAGATGTTAGGCACATTAAAACAAAAACAATAGAGACATACATGTACATGCACTACCAGGAGAGTAAAGGTAGATGCAAAGAGAAACAGAGGCACAAAAAGACACATAAACAGACAGACAGAGACTAACAGAGAGAGAGAGAGAGAGAGAGATAGACAGAGAGAGACAGATAGAGAGAAATAAATGGAAAGAGACACAGAGAGAGAGAGATAGAGAGAAAAAGGCGGAGAGAAACCGGTGGAGAGAGACAGATGGAGAAAGACAGAGAGGGGAGAGGCAAAGCTTTAGGGAGAAAACGAAGGCAGATGTCAGCCTCACTATAACAACAATAATAGATATTGACATGAACTATGTCTGGAGGCGTGAAATAGGCTGGTCGCTGGTGAATTATTCATAACTGATATCTAATGGAATAGTAAGGGATGACGATACTAGGCGTCTGGAAGATCGGAGATACAGCCAGATGCATTGTAAACACAAGGGGTAATGGCCAACACAGGAGAAAGGAATTGATCCCTAGTTTAGGATTTGTTTACAGCTGATGTTATGGACATTTTGTTTCCTTTTAGGTATCTCTTCAATGATTTTTGTCTGGGGTCATTTGCTTATGCACGAAAGTATTGTTGAGCCTTATTCTACGATTTGTTTATTGCCAATCATATTTCTTTTGATATTTGATTATTACTTCTGACCATGATTTTCGTACATGCACAGTACACATGCCCCCTACTAATGCAAACTTGGTGACAAGCACTGCTATATTACTAACATTAAATACATAATCTTGTGTTTTCCAACTAACCAATAAGTTTGGTAAATAATTGAAGGAATCGACCACGAAAAAGAGTAAATACTTGTCGGGTAAAATAAAACATGTATACCGGTAAGTCTCTTTATTTTCATTGCATTAATTATGGTGTCATATTTCTAATAATTGATAAGCAGACAAATTACTGAATGCATATTTTTCAACACAATAAATTATACATGTACATTACATTAAACAATAATTAATACAGAAATCTATTAAAAATGAAAATAGAACAGACCAACACAATTTAAATCGTTCCTTCCTCTTTCATGGGCTTGTTTTCATCAAAAGTTATTGATCCTTGGTTTTAATTTTGATCTTATCTATCTTCCCTCATTTATACAGTGACGTAGGCATAGCACAATAACATGTAAATTGCATAACTTGTATGTAATGTACAACAATTGACTTTAAAAAATCAATATCGACATCATAAACAAATTGATGTAAACATATCGATGGAAGGGACAGCCACAGATCCATTGCTAGAATCAATGTGCCAATTTTCAAAACAATGGTCATAATTTTCCAGTCCATTAGACTTCAATATCTCAATTCTCACATCCCGTGAAACATGTACAAGACTTCGATCGCGCAGATCTCAACGTTTCGAGCCAAGCTTCGATTGCATAGCGGTAAATGGAGCCTGAGGTATGGACGCTTCGTACTGGCAGTCGTAAGGACTTAGCTTTGGGGGAAACATAACAAGCGCTTTGGCTGGCATCACATACTCTTACAATAACTTTGCATTGATCTCAGTATGCATACAGAATAATCAATACGACTGACGCAATGTTAAATGTACCTGAAATGTGTTTATTACATTACTCACTCATGAATCTGTCCTTACAATAAGCTCCCTACAAGTCCACATCTATTAAATGCATTTTTATTTCGGTCTAATTTTATTTATTTTTTTATTTTTTTTTTAGTGTATAGTCATTTTTGATAAATACAAAAGCTTTTTTTTTTTCTTTCTTTTTTATTTCCTTCTTCCTTTTAAATATACAGTGTATTTACTGTTTTTGAGATATGAGGCATCTTTGTTTATCATTTATTTACATGTACATGTAGGTTTGGATTAATACAAAAAATATATGAATAAAGAAAGAAATGCATTAAATGATCATAATGGAAACTAAAGAATTACAAAGGTGTATCTTTCTTCTTTTTTTAAATTAAAAATTGGATTAACACATACATGTACATCCTTCCTCTAAAATTTGGTAAGTTTAATAAGTGGACTATGCATGTAGAGAAGTATCAAGCCTTATTTATAGAACGATAATTCTTAATTTCATTGAAAATACTTAACAAATTCATTCATATAATTGCTATACATGTAATGATTTGGATGTACCTGTAATGATGTGCAAGTGGAAATAACAAGCAGCAATTTTCAGCTTTTTTCGCTGCACTATGACTACTGTACAATGTATGTACACAGCAAACAGGAGTCGGGGAAAACGCCAAAAAAGGGGACGTCGGGTCGCGGTTGTGCTCACGTAGCGTCAATCCCCCCATTGATTCCAAGTTATTGATCACTGGTGGAGACTTCACGCAGCTAATGAATTTCATTTACTGTCAAGCAGACTTTAATAGGACAATGTCGCGTAGAAGCTGCACGGAAAAAGTACAGACGTATCACACTTGGTGTGTCGATAAATATTTCCAGCTGTCTGTTTGGACAAGACATAAATGAATGGCATCATGTGTGGAGAGCTAGAAGGGTGTTAAATCAGTGTGCAAGTACATACTCCCTACCTGCACCAAACTTGAAGCAATATTTCTATGTAGAAAAAGAGTAATTTGGTGTTCTACTCCCTCTCTGAAGTTATCTGGTACCTACCTACCACGGTGGTGTTTCAACAAGACATTCGTACGTTACAAACAGCTTTACAAACGACTGGTAGCCAGTTCTTGTGCTAAATTATTTTAATTATTTAAAAGAATGTGATTAGTATACCTCCCAAGAACATGTCTCAGTTGATCGTAAAGGCACTCTTATCTTTTTGAACGATTTGGTGAAACACATCCCCCCTTCCCAGGCTGGCTAATCTGCTATGACCTACTATGATTTTTTTTATATTCCTGTCAAGTATACAGTTTTTCAGCTCATCTGGTTCCTCTACTCCAGCATCACTCTCCAAAATGTCTAGATAGGTTTTTTGTGTGTGTTGGAGGGCAGTAAGGGTGGTATCTCACTTCGCGGAGACATCTCCACGACAGAATAGAAAATTTTGTCTCTGCGACGGATAAAAAGTATTAGAGACGTTTCCGATATCGCGGAGATGTCTCGGAGACGGATTTGGAACTACTTCAGACTTTTTTTTTTCAGAAATTGTCGCGGAGACGTCTCGGAGACATTCCTGTGATATCGGAGACGTCTCTAATACTTTTTATCTACCGCGGAGACAAAATTTTCTATTCTGTCGCGGAGACGTCTCCGCAAAGTGAGATACCACCCTTAAGAAGGGTTTGAGGGCTTAATGTCTAAAATCTGAAAACAAAATCTGCAGTAGATGTGAACAAACTTCTAACATTTTTTTATTAAAGGTTTCAAATATACAAAGTAACTCAAACTGGGTTTACAACATGCTTTTCATAAGATCCTGACATCCATTGTTATATTTACAACCATGATTTCTTTTACCCAAACTTACTACCATTATAATAGATTCAATACATTTATGGCATATCCTACTCTATAACTGCACAAACATACTTAATTGAATGACATCTGACATCCCGTACAAATTAACGCAAATGAGATCATTTCATACAATCTGTCTTTCCTCGCATCCATTAATATATTTACAAATCATTGATTCCCTTTATACAAACTTGCAGTAGATTCTAAGGTACATTTCCGGCACGTGTACCCTACCCTATTACTATATACAAACATCATTGGCTAACATCGGATCTTCTATACAAATTAACGCAAATGAGATTATTCCATACGATCTGTCCATTCTCGCATCCATTTCATAGAAACACAGGCAGGGATTTAGATGCCGATTCATGGCAATCTGTTAACCCGTTTCCATGGAAATTAAGTTGTGCTGAAAGAGCAGCAGGCCTATAAAGCGAGGGGTATTAAAGATTTGTTTCATAAACAGTCATCTTTTCACCTCATTATCATACAAGCTATTGTTACATGTATTATTAAAGGGTTTTTCCCACATAAGAAGATTTGCAACATTAAAAAAATGTCTCCTACAGTTTAAAAAGTTTACATGATGATGCCGTACTTTCATCTACCAGTATTTCATTTGCATTCAATCTTATCTCTTGGGGCAGTGTAAAAATGAGAGAAGAAAAACTTTACAGCAGCTTCAAATTACATGTATTATATCATGTTTATTATTTACTAAATTAAAAGAATTTTGACATTAGGAGGGACCTTATTATAAATGAGCTTTATAGTGATTGCTTACAGACCAATGCATTGATGAAAAAACATTGCTTCACATCACTTTCATATTTAGGTTAATTAGTAACTAAATTCAAAGAATCATGACACAAAAATTAGCAGCCATCTTGTCTGAACTATAAACTTTTAAAGAATTTTGAATTCATGACATGCAGATAACAACAGAAACAACAGGATTCAACAATGTCCTGCACAAATCACAACCAAAACGGGCTTCAATGCTGATCTTCGCATCGCAACCGAACAATACCAGTGAGCTTCAATGATCAATCATGAGCAAAACAATGCTCACGATAAATATATCTGGGAGAGAGATAGATAGGGGATGGATATAATTCCTATAGGTGGCTTGTGACACTTAATTGCACCTGCTCGAGTTCCTACATCATGACCTTTCTGGATCGGTATGAAACCTGAGAAGCATAGTGCAGGATAACACTTCAATGAGGAATCACTGCACACAGCTTCACTATGAAGAGGACAATCACTGCCATTTGTACAACGTTCACACTGTGGCTCGGCTCGGGAGTTTGACACTCCGATCGTGTTCGACACGGCAATTTTATGTCGTGTAAACATCATCAGTGTGATCCGCAACTCAAGTTTGACATGCCTTTATTCCTCCGCCAGAATCGTAGGTTTCGATCCAGGAGGCGGGTTCCACACGGCAATTTTTCTGTTCGTAAACAGTAAGCCGTGTCAAACTTGATAACCTTGAGGTCAGTGGTGAAATTCGACTGTACATATTTGCACACATTTAATGAAGTCACTTTCCTTCTGGTCATGATCTCCGAGCCGTATTGAACTCGCCTTTTTTTGTGTGTAAAAATACCATCACAGGTTCACTCTTTGCAGGTTTGAACACTTCCTGAGGATTCCACCAGGGACCCTGATTTGACACATGAGCCAAGTCACAGTGTAAACACGGTTCCAGTGACGATTCGTCGGCCTTCAAATACATGATCTGTTACGAGCCAGAGGGGGTTCAAGTTTTAAAGTCCTATTAAAGTGAAATTAGATATTAGAGTTTACACCCTTTCGAGCTAAGGGCAGATGATACCTCCATTCTGATACAATAGGCTTGATGATCCCTTATCTGAAAATCTTGCAGAATTTTAAATGCAGAGTAATTTCGTCAAAAAGCATTGATCTGGTCAGAAGAAAAGTGATGAAGTCTGGACTGTTTTGGATTTCAAGGACAACTATCAACACAAATTCTTTTTTGATCAAAGCTTTTAATCATTTATCGACCTACAACATTTTGTGACAAGAATGTAGAACTTGGGCCGCCCCTCCAACACTAAAAATAATGCCTGATAAATATGGTCCTTTTTACAAAACAGTATGCACGATAATGAAGGAATTTATGAGTTCTCTCAAATAGTCTCTCATACTATACAGCTTTGGAAATATTCATTAGACCACTTTCCTACTTAGCTCCCATACGATATGGTCTAATAATTATTTCCCAGATTGTACCTGGCTTACCTGATATTAATTATTGATTTGATGTTGCCAAATTGCCATAATTCATTCCAAATTCCCCATCCTATTCAAACGGCACGCTCACGTAATTGATCGGCTAATCTACATCAAAATTGAATATGGATTGATTTCCTGCAGAATGAAATGGACGCATGGGTACAATAGATAACGAAAGTAGCACTGTCCCTTAAGAGTAATTCCATCTCAATTGATAGATGATGTTCGCAGGTGTGGAGGACTTGCATCCAGTCCTCATACGTCAAATCATATTGAGAGATGCCATTAGCTATCTTAACATGGTACCATCTAGGTTTGAAACTTGGAGCTTTTTTCAACGAGTCAGGTTCACCCGGTGTAGGACAATTAAAGTTCACTAAATCACCTGCTAGAAGCACACAAACATAAGTACATGTATACTAAATTGGTTTAATCTAGATCTCTCCCCAAAAAGAGAGAGAATGAAATGGTACCCGCTTTCGCTTCTTGATATGGAATTGTATTGCAGCAAAGTAGTAGGTTACAACCTCGTCCGCATGTTAAATTAACCTTGAAAATAGTCACTTAATTTGCTAAAAGTCTCATTTGATGTTTTAGTGGTACGCGAGAGATCTGGCCATTAACACAGACGACAAGACCTATGGGTATGATGTGAGAGTATTCTCGATGGAATAAGTTTAAGGTATACATCGAGAAAAAAGTGTTACATAAAGAAAAAGGCAGAGAGAGAGAAAAGAGCTCGAGTTAGAGAGACTACAAGGTGTAAAAAAAAAGATAGGGATACATGTAGATAGAGGGAGAAAGGAAGCTCAAAATCATAAAATTACAATCTAATTTTATTATTTACGATATAGAAATATACATTTGCTCTACCATTGCTATTTGACCTCAAATCGCCGCAAACCGAAATTTACACCGAAATTTTGCCCTATCATTCGCCTATTACCCCCACCCCCCATTGAATAGCGCCCTCCATTGACGAGGATGCGGCCGAAAGCGATCCTATACACTCCTCTAACTCTATCGCCCAAAGAACTTCCGTATGTTCAACGGAAAGGGGGACGAGGGAGGATTGTAGGCAAATGTTATTTCATATCGTAAATAATAAAATTAGATTGTAATTTTATGATTTACTTCAATAGAACTATACATTTGCCTACCATTGCTAAGACAGCACCGACAAAAGTCGGGAGGGCAACTATAACGGTTAAGAAACTATGGAGACGCCGCTGCTTTGAGAGGTGCGGTGAGAAAAACACCCTCACTAGCAGCAATTTTCAGGTAAAGGAGTGAAGAGAATTTGCAGAACGCCAAAAAGGCCGCCTTGCAAATATCTTCACCACTACCCTAGAAAATAGGCCCCCAGAGGAGCTGATGTTCCTGGTCTGAAGGGCTTGGGAGTAGTTCCCTCTACAAGGGCCTTCACCCCGCAGTCTTGATTGCGGAGACTAACCACCGGATAACATATCTCAGAAAACCCCTTTATGGGTTTACGGGAAATAACAAATAGCTGTGAAGATGTGCGAAGATTCTCAGTCTACTTGACGAACCAAAAGAGGGCCCTGACGGGCACTAGAAAATGTCTTTCTGAAAGATGAGGAACCCTGTCAGAGGACGAATGAAGAACTCGATAGAGTCCGACGAGGCTGTTTGGTTCTAAGCTATGAAGGATTGTAAAGGAATCAATGACGAACCACATATCTTTCCAACGAATATGACCAGGTGATATTGAGAGAAACGTGTAGCGAAACTCCTCCTTGCCCAGAGACTATTGCTAGGAGAAACTAGTCTTAATGGACTGATTTAACAGGTAAATCGAGTAAAAGGCTCGAACGGTGGCTTAGACAAAGCCTCCAAAAGTTATGGAAAACTCCAGGCTGGAGAAATAAGGAAATCGGCAATAAGAGCAAAGGAGCCTCTCTGGGGAACCCTGCAAAAGGTCGTCGGCCAGGAAAGCCCCAAGGCGCGAAAGAATACAATCCTGTCGACTCAGTCTACTTCCAACTAGCAGCTCAGCTGCTCGGTCTGAAAAGCCATTCATCCCTAGCCGTCTGGCCGAAAGAGGCCAAGCAGTTAAAAGAAGGGGCGATAGATTCGCATGTAGAGCCCGACGAAGGAGAGAAATAAGTCCGGTACGGCTGAAGGGGCAGCGGTTCCCTGCTAACAGGAGCAAAAGATCCTGAAACCCGCCCGAACGGCCAGTAGAGAGCAATCGAGACCACCGTTGTCTGATCCTCCTGAACTTCCTGAAAAAAAGGGATCAACTTGAAAGTGAAAAGCGAAAGTCTTCCAACCCTTCCAGAGAAGAGGGAAACGTGTCCAAAAAGAAAGCAAGAAGTCTCCCTGACTCGGAGTAAAGCCGAGGAAGTCTGTTGTCCAGGGTATAGAAAGTCTGCTAACAGATAGTCCCTCCCTGGAGAGTGGGAGCAACCGGGACAATCTCTCCCGATGCACCATTCCCAAAGGAGGAACGCTACCGATCAACTCCAAAGAGTGTGTCCCTCCTTGTTTGTTGATGTAGGCCTTCGGAATCGAAGGTGTTGTCCCGTGAGAACAACACCGACGGCCCACCAAAGGCCACGAAAACGTTGAAGGATAAACAGAACCGACAAAAGTTCCAGAACGTTAAAGTGAGGCAGCGGCCTCGGGAGGAACAGATCCGGAAACCATCCGACCTTGACAATGGCCCCCCCCCCAACCTCAAAGAGACTCGTTCGTGGTCACTGTAATCGAGTGAAGAGGGTCTTTGAATCTCTTCCCTGAAGAAAGGTACGGTTCGTCCACGGAGAGAAAAGCTTCTTTGATCTCTACCGTCAAAGAAAACCAGACCAGAGGGGAGCTGAGGTTCGGCCTGAAAAACTTCAGGAGATGCAGCCGAAAGGTCTCAATAAAGAGACGACAAATTGGCAAGAAGTCCACACGGCTGGCTAAAGACCCCAGCCATCTCAAACAAACCTCGGCTCGAACCCTCCGCATGCTCAGGAGGGACCTGATAAGACTGACCAGAGCTTCAATCCTCTCAAGCTCGGCCGAGCTAGTTTATTCTTGATATCAACTGGGCCTCCAAGTAGATCGGATCGGGAGGGAACTAAATCCGACTTGGACCAGTTGATCATGAATCCCAAATCATCCGGTCGTTTTCACTAACATCGAAAAATGGTGTGAAGCAGGACTCCGAAAGGCGACGAGAAGCCAATCGTCCAGAAAGCTAAAATCCGAAGGTCCTTGCCCTGAGGAAAGACATCAAACGCCGAAACACCCTGGTGAAGACTCTGGGAGCGGGACAAAGACCAAAAGAAGGGCTTTGGAGCGAAAAGAGTCCTTTCCTATAGCAAATCCCAAAAGATCCTCGACGAAGGGTCTATTGGGATGTGAAAAAGGCATCGTTCAGTCGAGAGACACCGAAAGTCGACCTGTACCGAGACAGGAAGAATAGAGGTCAAAGGGTCCATCCTGAAAAGTAACTTTGCGATGTGCCTGTTGATCCTCTTCAAAATGAGGATCATCCTGAGCGAGCCTGAACGATTGGGGATCACAAAAAACGGGGGAGAGACACAGAAAGTCGTGATCCCTCACCCGTCCGTCTGAGAAAATAAGTTCCTGAAAAGGATCTAATGTGGCGGTGATCGATTCGGAATAAACCCCCGGAAGAGGCTCTTCTAGAAATGTCCAAGACCGTTCTTGATCACGGCGAGGACAAGACATCGACGTGATCGACTTCCAAGTCGGAAGAAACCTCCGAAGTCGATCACCCACCGGATCTCCAAGCGAACTGGGAGTCATCTGGAAAAAGCTTCCCGTCCCGACGAAAAGGGCTGATTCTTCGCGAGGCCTCGGAAAAGCCCCTACCACCTCCACGTCCTCGACGAGGAGCTGGTTTTGAAAGCACCAGACGATCTAAAGAATCAGGAGAAAGACGGTTACCCTACGATCCTGAGTAGGAGCAGCCAAGGCCGCCGAGCAGGAACGGAAAACCCTCTTGTCCTCTTCTTCTTGCCCTTCCTGAAAGGAGGAGCTTTGAAGAAGCCAGGTAAAACAGACCTAAAAAACGATGGGGCCTGACGAACATCTCTAAGAAATGTAGACATTCCTGGGCCTTCTAACGTGAGTCAACTTCAAATTGCAAAACGTCTGCCAAGTTGCACCCGTAAAGGAAGGGAGGTCACGTCAAACTCCTGACCATATCCGGGATGAGGGATTGCTTGAAATAAGAGTCTTCAAGCATATGAACTCTACGGGCATCATCAAACAAGGAGGATGTAGCCGCAAACTGAGAAAACAAGAGAGAAGAAAAATTCTCTAGGGCCAGGAGAATCTCGACCGCGAACTGGCGGAGAAAGCCCAACTCGTGGATGAAAGTCAAAATCGGATAGTCAGATTACAAAAGGTAATCCTGTACTCAAAGCTGAAAGGACGTAAAAGCTTTCGACTAACCGGAAAGAAACTTAACGCCCTCCGAAGTTTCAGGGGTCACTTCCGACCTCTGGAACGAAAGAAAGGGAATAAGCCTGTGACTCGCTTCGTCACAGGAAGCTCTACAAAGACTTCAGGTACAACTTTGTCAGACAAAATATCCAACGAAGTATTAACCCGGGAGAGATCCCGCGTATCAACCAAAACCGAAAGGCGGTACAAGGGAGTCAGATGAGATTCAACATGAGTCGTGAGAATCAACCACCGAAAAGATCTCATCGTCTGACGAGAAGCATCCAGCTCCTCACAAGGAGGGGGGAACCATCCATAGAGGTGAATCGGAAGTGGTGACGTAACGCTTAAACACATTGCGAAACTCCGGAGTACACCCAACTACCCGAATGGCATCCGAGAGTTGATGTCTACCGAAAAGGAAGTGTCCAACCTGAGGGGACAGAGTCCTATCGAAAAACCGGATCCGGATTCGGCAACGAACGAAGTCGCTCTGAAACCGAAGTGCCCGCCTGTAAAGGGCACTGAACCCCGCGGGAACCGGATCGGGATCCGGAAAAGCAAGTCTACGACGCTTCACTACGGAAGGGCCCGCCTCAGATGCGGTGCCGATCCGAAAGGAAAACGACTTGGAAGACGGGGTGTAGGCTTCAAAAAGAAACGCCGCCTATAACGACCCTGGTTCCGAAAAGAAAACGGACACGGGATCCGAAACCTTCACGCCTCACCGACGTAGTATCCGAAAGGAAGGGACACACTCCCGAGAATAAAACCGGAGAGAGAGAACATCCCGCTAACGATACCCGCTGACAAGAAAACAAAGCGACGGCTTTGGACGTGTCAGCCGCGCTAGTGAGGAACCAATGTGCGGCCTACTATCAAGGATACAAGGTCCGCATTGGACGGTATACACTCCAAAAACGGTACGGAAACCGACCTGCGGATCCGAATTACCTCAGTTAAGGGAACGGCGCCGATATCCGTAAAAAAGGAGAGAGACAGACCCCCCCCCCCCCACAAAGTGGGGCGACCGGATATGGTCGGGGACGTCCGCTCTGCCGGATGATCCGCGACAAGTAACAAAGCGACGGCTTTGAACGTGTCAGCAGCGCTAGTGAGGAACCAACGTGCGGCCTACTATCCGAGGATACAGGTCCGCATTGGACGGTATACACTCCCAAAAACCGGTACGGAAACCGACTTGCGGATCCGATTTACCTCAGTTAAGGGAACGGTGCCGATGTCCGTATGAAAACGGAGAGAGACGGACCCCCCCACCAAAGGGTGGCGACCGGATATGGTCGGGAACGTCCCGTTCTGCCGGATATCCGCGCGACAAGTAACAGAGCGAAGGCTCTGGACATGTCATCCGGGCTAGTGAGTAACCGACAAGCGGCCTACTATCCGAGGATATAGGTCGTCTTGAACGGTACTCACCCCAAAACCGGTACGGAAACCGACTCGCGGATCCGATTTACCTCAGTTAAGGGTACGGCGCCGATATCCGGTCCGGACAAACTCGATATAGAAACCGAGCTCGATCCGGTTATGCCAGGCGAAGCCAGAGGCACAATGGGATTCCGGCACCGTGAGAGAAATGAACCCGGCGCTTCAGCCAGTACTGAATTAACCCAGAGAACCGGCCACCGGTGTTGAACCGATGTAGTAACCGTTTTAGATCTCCGTTGATCGAACGTGGCAAAGGACTATCGGATCCGGCGCGAGGGCCGTAATCGTCATCGTCCTGGACGCGCCAATCCTGTCGGTCATCAACGGTCCCGTACTCTGAGGGACCGACGAAGCCCGAGCAGCTAGGTTTTGTCCGCCGGTGTTCGACCCAATAATACTCACCGAAGTTCGAGGTGGTGAAGAAGGCGGAAGGACAGCGTCAACGCCTCCTCGAACGACAAGCCTCTCACCCCCGCAAGGGGGACTTCTCCGAAGAAAACACACGCTTGCTCGCTAATTCTCCCCCGCTTCCTTCTATATGAAGTGGCGCGAGAAGAAAATTAGACATGATGAATGTAAAATAAAGAGAGAGAAAAGTGTTAATACACAAAAAGGGGTAAATAGGCGGGTCTATCAAAAAAGCGGAGCACAAAAACTTTGTGCGCCGCAACACACAAACACTCAACGTAAACCACGACACGTATAACATACACGCAGTAATGAACGTACGAAGTCTACGGGAAGAGAGAGCGTGAAATAAACGATCACCGAGAGATAAAACTATCAAATCTCGTAAAACCAAAAGACCAGACCAAAAAGGAGGCTCAGAAATCTCAAAAAGATTATCCTGAGCAATATAACCTCGCAAAACACCGCAAGAAGTCCCAAAAGGGAGAAAAACACGCTATTTTTGGCGCGGGCAAAAATACACGACTTATCTCGACGGAGGCGAAGAGATTAGAGGAAGTGTATAGGATCGCTTTCCGGCCGCATCCTCGTCAATGGAGGGCGCTATTCAATGGGGGGTGGGGGTAAATAGGCGAATGATAGGGC
>CALNVZ010000641.1:24044323-24091093 GCA_940671915.1 Paracentrotus lividus
AAAAATTTCGGTGTAAATTTCGGTTTGCGGCGATTTGAGGTCAAATAGCAATGGTAGGCAAATGTATAGTTCTATTGAAGTAAATATACAATGTACAGACTAAGTCCAAAAAGAGAGAGAGAGAGAGGAGGAAAGTGGAGAGGGAAGGTTGGGTAGAGAGAGAGAGAGAGAGATACACAGTACCATGTACAAAGAGACAGAGAAGCATACAAACCGAAATACATAAAAACAGACATACAGAAAACTGTACACAGAATGAGAATGAGATCTGATGAGCTACTGAAGAGACATAGAGAGGTAGAGATAAAATGACAACAAGATACCATGAAGTTGACAAAGTATTCAAAAAAAGAATGTCTTTTTAGTTATTACTACTCATTCTCATTTTGCATTCTGTTGAGCAAATTGATATAAAGCAATCTGTATTCTTCTTGCATGTACTATATTACATAAAAAGAACCAATTGGAATGGTTGATTAAATTTGCAATTTTCTTTTGCTCTATGCTCTGTAACATAAAGATTTCCTCTATCTCTAAAAACATTATGAGTTCCGTTAATTGGAAATCGATAGTAGCCAATAAGGACCCAATTGACCATCAGATAGACAGATTCTCAACCTCTCAACCGGCTTGTAATTGTTCAAAAAACTAATCTACCCCCAACAAAGGAAACAACTGATGAGGTTGAGAATCTGTTTATCTGACGGTCAATCGGATCGGGTCCGCCCTAGCCACTAACCAGTCTCTGTGGTCTAATGGTTAAGGCACCGGCGTTCAAAGCTGGAGGCCCGGGTTCGATTCCCGGCGGAGACATTTTTCGATCTCACCAAAAAAATTATCCAAAAAGGGAGGATAGCTCTGGGGAACTTTGATTTGAGCTATGTCAACTATTATTCTCTCATATAAATATATATGTTACAGAGCCACTATCTTTAGTAGATGTGGACTTATCACTTTTGCCGTCTGTCTCTCTTGCTCTCTCACAAAACATATTTTCTTCTATACCTCTTCTTTCCCACCCCTTCCCCACTATCTCTCTCTGCCACAATGATCATTAATCAAATTAAAAACATCAAAAACAAAGACGCAGAAAAAGGGTAGCTTGCAACAACATCTGTGCCCTGTGTAAATGTTACCTTACTGTTCAAATATCAATCTCTGGGATCTTTCTCCACATCGCAATAGCCAAATCACTGCGGAATAACACGCTTTTAGAGTCAAATCTAAATAAATGGATTAATTTTCGGTTACTTTTGCGACAAGATGGCACAGTTGGTCAATATTTGAGACATTTCTTGAGCGAAAACAATTTTTGGGATTGATTTTTTTGGTATACACACCTTGTAGAGTAGTGTAAATTGAAATGTAAAATGAAACCCTGAGTGAGGTATTAAAGGGATTGCATAACTTCCAAAAAACAAGGGCAAAAGAGATCAAAATGAATAAAATTCTATTGCTCTGACTATAAAAACAAACTAATAAAACTTTCAGATCACAAGCAAGTCATTTACTATCTTAAAACAGTGAAAACAAATGAGGCTAAGCATACGGCAGCGCAAGATTAATATACTACCGTTCGGGTGTGCTGCATTGAAACGCACATGGTTTCAAAAACATGCCGGGACAGTTTTCAAAATTTGAGTATGAAATCATAGATATATCTCAAACATAAAGCAAGCAATTCACATGAAATTTTTAGGATGCCAGACTGACCTATGTCTTCATAATCATGATGACAAAATGAGATCAATAAAAAAAAAATACAATTTGAATATCATTCAATATTACTGCATCCCTTTAATTGTTCTATTGACAAAAAGCTGAATGCTCTTCTACTAAAGAAACAGAATGGAATGAGCGAACACGAAGATGCACAGAGTTCCTTTCAAGTGTTTGTATATAGTGATTAGAAAGAAGATGAAAGAGATAATATTTGATCAGCAAAATATTATCTCTTGCATGAATAAAGCACAAAACTCTTTAGGCTTCATTAAAGAATTTAATATCACTGAAACCTTGGTTGACTGTATATAGAGCTACTTGTTTGTGTTTCTCAAGGTAAAATAATATATTTATAGTTAAAGGCTTCGGGTCATTATGTGTCGGAAGGATTATACTTATCAACATAGCCATTTCTCATTCCAATTCTTTCATCCTGACTTTAAAGAAGTTCAATTAATTACATTTTTTTATATTATTAAGAGTTAACAAAGCATTACTTTGACATATTCTATTTCTGACATATGATTTAATCAATGTTATTGCAAAAAGGTAAGGTTAAATTTATATCTTTTTTTTAGAGACAAAGGAAAAACTGAAGTAGCTCCTTTTTATTTTCATCATTTAAAAATGTACCCATCTTTTGAAAGACTCACACAGTGTGCAGAATCTAATCATTCCATATACAAGTACATGAGTGACATCTAACACAAGCCCTGAAGTGTCATAAATTCTAAGTTCAAAAGCACACATATACAAAATCTCAGGCAACATACTTTTTTTTTTAAGGGAATATCTTACAATGACACATGCATGTCCATGAACATCAAGGCCTACTTCAAAAATTGCTAACCGGAAGTTAGGCAATATAAAAGCTAGAGACTGTCTATCCTTTTAAGTAAGCATGAATATCTTGAAGAAGATAGAACTGATGCCATTCTCCTACCTACTTCAATAGCTCTTGAGTAATGCACAAATTTATTGAATTAATACATCGCTGCAGGTATACAAGAGATAGAATGCATGGGACTAATGCATTCATTTGGTCACGCTCGTTATTCTAACATTGAAGACATCGTTTGAATTTGCGAGTGTGTTTTGGAGTGTGTTTTAAGAGATAAAAACACTGTTGGATTTCGACAATTTTAAGGAGAATATACATCAGAATGTAAAATCGCATTTGTTACATCAATGTTCACATGAAGAATAAAGTTACAAATGTAAAGAGCCAGAAGGGCATTATTGCATCTCAAAGATGTTCCATTGAGAATCAGAATGGCGCTATTCCTGTACAAAGTCAATGGTTCTGGTTCTCAATGGAACATCCCTGATCTATAATAGCGCCCTTCTGGCTCTCAGCAGACGAAATACAAATGTATATCATTAGCTCAATATAAGAATCTGATATTTAGTGGATGTATTTTGGAGCTGTTTTAGTGTTTTTCTGTTTTTTGATTTTCTTTCTTTTTGTTGTATTTTATTTTGCGTAGGCAGGTGAACGGCCTATTTATTACACTCATCGTGGTAACTATTATTTCAATTCTCAGAAAAAATAGATAAGCTGTACTAATAATCAATATTTGAGGATAATGGTTAATTACAAATTAATGTACACATGTATGTAACTACATTTTTTTATACTTCAAAGCTAACTTACAGTATAAAACAAAATGGAAACTTGTAATACATGATTTTAGAAACAGTGTTGGAACAAACAAAAATATTCACACAAAAATTTAATTTTCCAGCAAATTAGCAGCATACTGCACTGAAAAGGCATAAAGATCTACTGTACAAAACATGTATCAATGGTTTGTGCAAACAGACATACTATTAATCTACTAGTGCTTCAACGTCTGAGCACTTAAAAGCACTCATTAATTCCAAGGCCTCGCTCAGACTGCCTTACTATGTAAACATGAATTATTAATATCAATAATTAGAAAACACTAAAATCTAAGCTATTTAAAGATGCATTGTTGGAATACATTTTGCATGTACAGGTACTCTTTCTTTATCATCTCTGAAATGCGATTAGCATGCATGCCTTAGCACATAATTTAAGCGGACGGTACAAAATTTATTGCATAAAATCTATGAATAATAATGGATATTATACCCAAAAAAAATCTGAAGTCATAAATTTGATGAGAATATTCCTTCATCAGAGCAGCTGTACATATCAAGGATTGTTTGATCTCATGCACATGTACTATTTATAAACAAGAATTTAAATTCAAGATTCCAATCCAATTTGAAGTAGATCATATCAATATAATAATTTATAAATTCAGAGTGAGAGTTTAGTTTAAAAATGTGTTATTTTTGATAGGGTGAGTCATAAATGATGCTACAATGTACATGTATGTTTATTATTGGAATTTGACCATCTAAAATATTTTTTACATTTTCTGTTTTAGTAACACATTTACCTTCTTTTGATGGAGTAAGGGTTGAAATTGGATTTTTAAAAATGC
This sequence comes from Paracentrotus lividus, assembly GCA_940671915.1. Lineage (NCBI taxonomy): Eukaryota > Metazoa > Echinodermata > Echinoidea > Camarodonta > Echinidae > Paracentrotus > Paracentrotus lividus. The sequence goes on from CALNVZ010000641.1 coordinate 24,048,520, forward strand.
ATCATTTTTGGGTGAGTCAGAAATGATGCTATTATATATTTGCATCTAAAATATGTAATATGAATATCTTTTTACATTATTTGTTCTTCTTTTGATAAATATTTGTTAAGAATATTTTCACAGTTAAATGCAGAGGCGTCAATTGTCAGTGACTTTGGACTAAAAAAAAAAAAAAATTTATAATACCTCCTCACATTGCCATTTTTTTTTTTTTTTTACAATGTACATGTATGTTCACTTGTCTAACACACTTAATGTAGTCAATTCTTGTAACAAACTGGAAATAGACCAAATATTTATTTGGAAATTAAACACAAATACAGTTAGGCAATTTGGCTATTAGGTGAATTGGCAATTAGACCAAGTGAGAATTAGACTAAATAAGCATTAGACCAAATGGGAAATAAGACAAATCATTATTAGACCAAAAGGGTTTAACCTATGTGTCATTAGACAATCAAAGAATTAGACCAACAGCTGTTAGACCAAGAGGATATTTAAAACCAAAGAATGTAGTGAAATCAGTGTGCCTGAAGAAAAAACATGCACCTGCCTATATCAATGTAAAAATTTCCCTTGAATCCAACACAGACCCGATGCAGAGGTACAATGTACACAACCGATGCATGGTTAAGGTGTGACCATGCCCCTGCATAAAGTCGGTGTCAATGACATAGCCAGAGAGAAGGGGTGATGACAAGGATAGCTTGGGAGATAATTCACACAAATTAATCCATAATTCAGTCATCTGCCTTTCCTTTCAGCTGCAAGCATGCACACAACATGCCCCCATTCTCCGCTGGTCGATTGCTCCATTGCTTTCCTTACTTAACCCATTTTTCCTTCTTGCATTTGTTCTCCAGTACTACAATGTAAGTAGGCCTGTGACATGATCTGTCTGTATGTCTGACCAGGCTTACAGTATGCAGGTCTAGTAATTATTCCCTGTCTCTCTTTTTATCTCTCTCTATCTCTATTTGACGTGATCAACCTCTATCTCTAACTTATATTTGCTATGACTGCTACCCCCTGGACAATTAACCCCCGGACAACTATCCCCCGCCAAGAATCTACCCCCTAACTCTACACCTAACCCTAACCTTATTTCTAGGGGGTAATTGTCCAAGAGGTATTTGTCCTAATACGCTGTGGTACATACTGGGCTGTTGATCACATCCCAGCCATCTCCTATACACGTATTTACGTTCTATGGAAAGACACTTGCCACGCTAGACCACTATTTTGCTCAAATGATGCCAAAGATACATGTACATGGTAAGAAAATTACTACTGTCATGCAATATGTAGCCTGTATTTCAATTTGAACCTTATATAACATAATGAACAGCACTTCTCTTTGAAAATCCACTCAGGTACAGAATATCCGTTTATTACATCATGTCAAAAACTCTATGCAAAATAGAGCACATTTCAGGCAAGCCTCTTAAAAATTATGAAATTTTAATGTCAAGGAAGATTTTAATTAAATTCTAAAAGTACCCCTAGTTGTAATGAAATTTTCAATTTAGGAATAGTGAGTAATGCTGCATAACATTTCTATTCTAAAGTAAACATCTTTTACCTAAATAGGGCTTCAATAAAATCACCATTCAATGGATTCAACATCTTTTCCAAGGTAACTGTGAAAAAAATGAAATAATCCCTTTAATATCGTGATTAGTGTTTGGTGAGAAGAAAGTTTACTTCAACTGAGGGTCAACTGTCATGGTTCCCCCTAGTGATTCCAGTAATTAATCAGATGAGCTTTGAATATTACATGAGAAACCAAATTAAAAGTTTCCTCCAAGAGGATGATGAGAGAGAAACGTGGGGTGAGATAGCTAATGATACCATGTAGTGCAAACGTTCATTATTATGATTATCATGATTAAGGTTTGTAATTAAGCACTCATAGAATGCGCTTTCAGACTAAATGGGATTAATCTCTTAACCTTGTAAAATATTCTATTAATCCTCGAAAGAGTAGCAAACATGGGGACATAAGGGAACCCCCCCCCCTCCTTGAGCTCTTTCATTGCATGCCATTGTGCATTAGATCTGCTATTTTGATCTACATGTTAATGTCAATGTTTTTTACAACTCTAACAGTTTTTAATGTACATATTTTAAGTCCGTGGAGGGAGTAGCATCTAAACACTCATCGAGTTGCATGAGAGTCAAACCCTCCCCCCTCCAACTTCAGCTGCCAATGGTTTTAATTCCTCTTTAAAACTAATGTCCTTTGCCTCTATACATGTACATGTGTGTCAGTAAGCCTGTACAGAGAGTGGCAAAGGTACAAGGGGCATAGAATCTATGGCAACCCCTCCGCCCCCCCCCCCCTCATCGAATAGCAGGGAAAATTTAACGATAGAGAAGAAACAAAGAAGATGAGAAAGCAATAATTAAGGGGAGAAACGGGGGAGAAAAAACTGGGACAGAGTGACAGAGAGTAGGAGCGTAGGCAACATGAAAAGAACATGTCATCTGCCGAGAGCTAAAAGAGCCAATTACTCTTGAAATATTTCACACTTGGTGAGCATGTTTTTGAAACTCACCATACGATCACTCTCAATGCAACGGCCTTCAATGACATTTACTCAGAAACAACTTTCCAAGCAATTTTCGCCTATATAATATCTTCTTAAAAGTAATTACAAGATCAAAAGTGTTCGGCCAAACCCTAAATGTCACTGCCCCATCTTCACAAATGCACCCATTAAAAAAATTGCCAAACATAGCTGAAGGTCTTATGCCAGTTGTCCACACACAATGATTTCTTTCTACAGATGTACACCTCTGTGCCAAAATGATACGGCTATAATTTACTAAAACTGTATCATCACAAAAGTACTACAAGAAATTTGTGTACATACTATGAATGCTTATTATAAAGAACAAAATGTGAATGATACATTGTACAAAAGAGCATTCTTCAACAACAAAAAAACTAGTGCCGAACATCATTTTGAACAAGATTTGGGTTTAATCATGTTCTGTTATGTGTGTGAACATGTGGTTGAATTAGAACGTTCTGAGATAAACTTGTGTCTGAACATGCTGCTGGTCCATTCACACTAAACATCCTCTTTAAGAGGTTTCATAAGATTGCTTGTTAATGGGACATGTATAATTTTTTTTCCATCTTCAAATTGAAAGAATAAAATAAAGAATGAAGCTTTCACATCTCCCAATTTCTAAAGTAATGACGGGAAGTCATTTCCATTTGGGAAGCATCTCTTTTTTTTCAAATTACAATAAGTGAATATCATCTAAGTTTCAAAATATTGCTGCCATATTATGTATACTTTCTTCCACATCAGATTTAATAAATACACTAAAGAATCTGGTTTTCAAAACTCCCTGTTTTAAAGTACTATTACATGAAGAGAATCATGTTGATTTGGGGAGCATATTTTTTCTTATTACAGTGAGTGCCTCTAACTTTTATTTTCAAACCATTTTTTTTTTAATGGAGAATTATCTGCAATCTTTTCAATTTCTGCCCAAATAAGTACTTTCATACTTTTCAAAATGCATACATAGGAAAATAGTAGTAGAAGAGGTACATCATCCCACTACAATAAGAGATGGGTAAGAATAGACTAAAAGGTTATCTTCCATCTGCACTACTTGGTTTTTATATGGTAAGAATAGTAGGAGACTTTAACATGTATTTATTTTCATCAATGCATGATGCTACAGTAACACAGACAATACGTTTGGTAACGTTTTTGTTGTTTTATACGTATTTCATCTTCATCTCCACTGCAGACTATGACGGGAAAGCATCCCTGGGGATCCACAGGGGGGGAAAATGGACCTAACGATGGATGTACGCTACCTCAACGTAAGTGTCATTGTGACTGTAGCATAAAACTGGGCAAATGACCTGTGATAAACAATAAAGTCTACTGCACCTACTACTGTACTTATACATACATACATACATTTGTTATTTATATAGCGCTTTTACATTTTTTTTACATGATCAAAGCGCTTTACAATTGAATTAACAATAAAACATTTCTGCTCTCCAATTGCATACAAGGACAAAGGAGATTAGAGACAAAATAAATAAGTTTTCAATTTCTTTTTGAACAAAAGAACTGAATTACATGAATAAATGTCAATGGGGGGGGGGGGCATTCCTGATGTACATCAGACAGTTTGACAAAGTCTGATTGTAAAATGAGTTCAATAGAACCAAGATCTTGTTATCCAGCAGCACTCACTGAACAATAGAATGTATTTAAAGGCTCGGCAAATTACAAATTTTATGACATAAGGACCTGTCACTATGAGGTGATTTGATCTTTAATTTGTTTACTAATTGACTTTTAACTACTAGACAATAAACAACACAATTACTACCGCTTGAACTGAATGACCTGTATTGTAAAATACTAGGTTTAAACTAAAGTTGAATCACACAGCTTGTTAATATTTGAACCTCACATGCCATGTAATGCTAATATATATTGAGACATTGTGGACATGTAGAAAATCACTTTAGAAGTCTTGTGAAAAGTATCCTTTTGATGGATCGGAGTGATGATAATAAAATGTAGATGATTTTTAAGAGGAAGGGATACCAGAATAAAATCATGCATCTCCTGACGAATATCAATTTAAAATAATAATCAATAGTGCCATGATATTCATATCTGGCAGGGTAAAAAATAACCTAAAGATTATAAAGTCATCTACGACAGAGGGTTTTATTCATCCTAGAGTTCAGAACCACCTGCATCCTCATTCATCTTCCTCTAGATCTCACACTGAAATCCAATGGACTCTCTCCCAGAAGACCTACCATAGGCTTTAGAACAGGTGATTCTTCATCAGACTGAACATTTGAAATAGCCCACTATATTTGTGATACCATTTGACTTTTCTCTCAATTTATAAGCATGCTTTGGGCAAAATATCAGCCAACATCATATCGAGTTATTCACAAAATATGCAGCGCACTGAATGTCATAAAAACTTGAATCATGGATAAAAATTAAAACTTGTAAATGCCTGATGACAGACCCAATTCAGCTGACTTGAGGCACCCCCCCCCCCATCTACCCAAAAAAGGGCCATTATAAAACTTTGTTTCTATCAAACACCTCTTAGAGAGAAATATATCAGCTAGTAAATCCATCCTGCCCCTACATAGATGCCTTCTTCAAAAATTATATAGAGAGCCATTTACAACAATTCCTACAATACAACAGCACACAAAAGGCAGAATAAACTACATGTCTTGCTAATATAGCACCCTGATCATATCACAGAGCTGATCCTGAGTAGTTTATGAGGTTTTCCAGTGGTAAATTCACTTAGTGAAAGGAGTTGATCAATTATTAATGACAAGAAAAGCGCTGTTAGGCAGCAGTAGAATAGAAAAGCATGGAAGAATAGAAAATGCAGAAGATAAACCCTCTTTTGTGTGAATCTTCTGTGTAGAGAAGCTTTGGTATGATTTGAAGCATGGGGTCATAATAATAAGCACAGGTTTGTGAAAGTTTGAGCCATGTAAAAACATGGAGGTACAAAAGATCTAAAATAATTTAGAAAGTGCCATTATCCATATACATGTAATCATAACCTCTCCAGGACAGTGTCTACGCTTTTTGGGAGATTACATGTACTTCTTCAAAGGTTCAAGTTTCAAAGCTTGTCAGTATTTAAGAATATCATAGTCCTAATTCTGCCAATTGCTAATTAATGATCCTTCACCCTTGAAATAAATCTCTTGCTGACATGTCCTCCCTTTGTATTTTCCAAGATACTTTAATTTCTCTTTAGATTTTGGACGTTATGGAAACTACAATCAATGACAAACAGAACTATCTGTCTAGAAAAGTTGATTACATGCAGGAATGATTACAGTGTGACCGTAAAAGTTTTGATCTATATAAGTGTGAGTCTTTCATATCCTCTAGAATACAGATTAGATAATTCTCTGGGAAATCTGTGAAGCAGAAACAAAATTATCTATTGTTCAGAACCTAATAATGGCTTCCTCTTTTGTTCTAGATGTTAATCTCTGTCTAATGTCATACTGTATGTTTTGTCTAGGCTGTGTATCCTCTTGAAATATCTAAAAGTTCTCTAAGCCTACATCTAAGTCATATTGTATGTTTTGTCCAGGTCTTATATCGTCTTATATACATATTCCTAAAAGTTCTTTTGGCCCAACTATCTAATTTTTATATTGTATTTATGTTCTAGGTTTTATTATCTTCTTAAATACCTAAGTTCTCTAAGCTGACAATAACTTTCTGCAAAAGCTAGGCTAACCACACAAAATAAAAAGGGTGGAAATGTCCTCCCCCCCCCCCCCTTTAAAAAAGAGGATGTTAACTATAAAAAATCATAGTACTAATATACTATGTAGTTAAATCATAGTATCATAGTAATCACATAGAATGCAGTCAAACTGGTCTATCATTATCATGATCATCATCATCATCATCATCATCATCATCATCATCATCCCCACATCATCATCATCATCATCTCATCATCATCATCATCACCACCACCACCACCACCACACACCACCACCACAACCACCACCATATATTTTATCTATGAATTTATTCAGTATTTTAAAACACAGAATGATACAGAGTAATATGCAAAATACATAACAGGAATATGAAATAAACATGTATGATCTGGAATAGAAGCAAACTACTCTGGATTTGAAAAAGGGTTAAACTAAATACATGACTCACATGTCTTCCCTCCCCCACACCCCTTCAACTCCATCCAGGTCAAAAGTTAAGAAAATCAAAAGGAAACATTTTTAAGCCACTTACCATCTTTCTTATAGAATGTTATTCTCCACCTGACTCTCCTCTCCTCTCTCGAGGGCGGTCTGTTTATTAGGATTATCCCTAGTCTCATCGGCTCGTGTTCTCTCCGTAAAGAAATTCACAGCAGCATTGATTTCTGCATAAGCTCAGCCCGGAGAACCCTGTGAGCTCCCCAAAGCCGTCATTACAAAAAATAATCGCACATCCCTCGACCTGAGCATTTCCAATAATAAAGTTGCGATCTGATTCAGGAAAGGAGAAAGAAGATATGCATAAAACATAAACATTTTGCTTATAAAAAAGTGGGCATTGTAATTGACATAGCCTACATGTACATGTATTATTGATAGGGTGACAAGACCTTACTCATTTTTTGTTAAAATGTTAAAAATGTTTTAACATTTTTTAGATAAAAGGTCTTTCTGCCAGAGCAGGAAAATGTTATCTCTCTGTATCTTAATTATTTTCTACTTTCAAGGGAATCATGTCTGAGACAAATGTTGGAAGAAATCCACAAATTGTTGCAGGTATTATCATCCGATTTAACCTGTTGGAGGCAAGCTGATTTTGCTATTTCCAATAGAACTTAGCCCTGAATATATTTGGGCTCAGTCCTCAATGGGTTAACAAAAAATGAATGTTTCTAAAAATAGATGTATGCAATCATTTAAAAAGTGGAAGGATAAAAGTGAAACTTTATCTTTATTTAATTAAAGTTCCCTCTTCTGACTACATAGCAAATAGTTTAACAGTGGTCAGATTACAAAGTAATCTTTTAATTGATGTCATGCCAAATCATTGAGCTGCAGGTACTGCAGAAATGATACATGTATCCATAGACCATAAAGATGAACTACATCATTCACTGAAATTACAGCAACATATTACTCCTCCAGCATGTTCATGTGATTCTCTGTTACTTCTATCAAGCTCGCAGTGAGTGGTATTATTATTGTTTTTACTTTTATCATCATTTTTATTGTTGCAGGCTATTCAGACAGATTAAATACATATTATATTACGTAAGTCTTTTTTTTTTCCTAGAAGATTTTGTAATGTTCTCCTTGCAGTCTATTCTCCTATTCATTATCTTCAATATAGGTGGGCGGTAGAATTACTGTTTGTGTCGAATAAAACTGACAATAAATACAATCAATACTCGTGTGTAATGAGAAAAAGACAGGTCCTTGAAACTTACCAGAGCCGTGCCAATTGCAAGACACTCAATTTATACATTCTCTTTTGTTTGGGAACACACACCCCTAGGCCCTACTCCTTGCATACATGTATTCCAGAAAACATAAGTATTTCATGTTGAGTCTGTTATGTTTCATTTTTTTCCATACAGTGTAGGCTAAGTTATCAACAATAGCTTAACTATTTTGTGGCCATAAGAAATAAATAATACTAGACAAGGCTACAAAACTGGAACTTATGTGCCATTCTTCTTTCAATTTTTCTTCTTCTTTATTACATGTACTTCTTTTGTATTTTGTTGGCAAAATATCTTGTCAACTTGAATTCAATTATTTTAATCTAGATCCTACTTGTTCTTTTCTTTTTCCTCTTGTCCCTGAGACCTTGATCTCAATGTTGTTCCTTCAATCTCTCCTCTCATGTTGTTGGGTTTTTTTTTTTTTTTTTTTTTTTTTTTTTTTTTTTTTTTTTTTTGTTTTTTTTCACTTATTCTTGATTTCAATGTTGCTCTTTTCCTCTCTCCTCTTTTTTCCCCCCACTTCTTTGCTTCTCTTTTATTCCTTCTCTTCAAATTCTATTTCTAGGGCCTACTCCTTCCTCTCTTTGAATGCTGTTAATTCACACAAAATCATATTCATTTTTACACACCTTGAGCTCTCTTATTGACAAGTTTTACAAATTCACGAAATCATTGCAACTACACGTAGAATCTAGGGCTACTCTGAGTTTGTCACATGCGCTCCCCACCAAACCAGTTTTATTATGGCCACACTCGATGATCACTAGCCGGTCGGCCAGGCGGCAGGAGGAACCTACAAATGCATGTTCTCACTGCAATAAGATTATTTGAATGTAAATGCAATACTTACTTTGTCCGTCAAATTTCCGTATGATGGTGTCAATAAAAGTATTTTGTGGGGCGACATGGCCCCTCCGAACAGGCATGCTAAGAAGTAATCATCCAAGGAGCATAATTTCTGTAGAAATCCGTCGTAAAAATCCAAAAATAATGGTCCCAAAGCAAAGGTTTGGTAGATCACGTTGGTTGAGCGCAGTCGAGTCGTCTGCTAAATAACGGCGAACACGCGCACTCGACTCGTGTACCTATGTACCGTATATATGCAGTGAAAGTTGTGTACAGTGCAAGACAGTGCTAGTCTGCGAGATGCGATCCCAACCCCACTCCACGGCGGCTGTCGGGGGGACTCATCCAGTGCGATACATACACCCTTGTGCGGATCAGAGCGAATCTTTCTCTTTTGTTCTCACGATTCGAGAAACTTTTTTCTATATAGCTATAGCGCCAGCTACGGAAAATTCACGCTTGATGCGAGACAAATTCTGTGCGTTTTATTATGAAAACGGAATCCAACTGCTATGAGGAAAAACCAAATTCAAAGTTTCCTTTAAACTGTACGCTGAACATCACTCCTTTTTTGTTATCACACTATTGTTCCTTATTGTAAATGTATATTTTTATGTAGTTTCATGCGTCTATCTAGCTTGCATGAAGTGAGCTTCATGGCTAAACTTTACTGTTTTCTCTTTCATTCTCTTTTTAATTCTCCTTTATTATCTCTTATCAGTGACAATCGTGTTTCAAAATGTATTATGTGAATTCAAACTCAGCCGCCTTTAAGTTTATTTTATAACGAATATCTTTCCTCGGACTCTCTTATGTATATTCCGTATTACAATTTTAGTTAAAAAAAATGAGGAATAATAATAATATTTTTTTTTGAGAGAGAACCTGAGCCGTATTATAGCTTCAGATCTGTATTCTGTTTCAGGGATAAAATATTCAGTGAAGGTTCATGATAATTGCTACACTTCGGAGGAAAATGTAATAAGAACAAATATCTATATCTTAAATCAGTTGCATCGAGCCTATGACATACCCTCTCCCCCCACCCCCCCCAAAAAAAAAAATATTTAAAAAAAAAATAAAAGTCCAACATGGCCCATATATCTGCTATCGTACGTAGACAAAAATCTAACAGTATTGTTTTATCATTCAAATTAATGAGATCATTGTTTAAAGTAGGCCCGCTCATTCGTTGTTTTCCAACAATATCTCTATTATCCATTGGTGCTGAACTTACTCCTATAATAAAAGAGGAGGTCTTTCCAAAACCTGTAGCACATTGAATGTTCTACTTCCAAAGTGTATTTTTCTGATAAATACGTATATATTCGTTTCAATCATAGCTAAGTCTTGAGTTCTTAGGAAATGAACTAAGGAGGTTTTAAAAAGAATGGAATCTATAGATGCATATTACTTGGATTAATGAGAATCTCTTCAGATACAGGACACTTTTTATGTCGGTCGAACTTCAAATTACGCACCTTTAAAATTAAAGCGAATGAGATACAAAGTAGTCCGTTAACTTTAAGTTTTTTATCAGCAAATAGCGGCTGCGTCATATATATTCACGCTACCAACATAATTTCTTAATAGTAAGATATTTGTTCTTTTAATACCAATGTAACGGATTGTCCGTGCAACTCCTGTTACTTTTAGGTCCGCCCCCAACAAACATAAAAAAAAAAAGAAGTCCTTTCTATGACCCTACTTACTCTGGCGAGCGGCGCAACGAATTTGAAGGAGGGGTCAGTGAGAAGGCCTTAGGTCAAATTTGCTTTTCATCGAGGGCGAAAGTTTCTGGGATAAGGGGGCTGAGTGAAAAATGTGCAATTATTATTAATGCCTATGCTGTTCAGTATCTTTTGTGTTTGTATGGTTTTTTTTATTTTTTTTTCTTCTTCTTTTTTTTTTTTGTTTGTTTGTTTGTGTTTTTGTTTTTAACTGTTCTTTCAGTAAATGAAAAATATTAATGCGAGCAGACGCAGCGGAAAATTGTGTAGCTATAAGTTCATTTGATTGTATATATTTAGATATACAAATTTAGTTTGCCCTATAGGCTGGGTTCGACATAGAGTATAACGGCTCGGTAGTTGCTCGGTTTCCGAGGCACGAGCGAATACCTAAATCGAACAAGCGACTACACTGTTGACACATGGCATTTCCAAAAACCGTTCACATACGAAACTATCCGAATGTCGTATAGTTGCTTATTACATAGTACTATATGAATCTTCGCGCAAGTTTGATTTTCTGCCGCGTATACCCACTTTCCTTTTGTTTGTACATTGCACGCATGCGTGGATCTACTTCAAAAGGCCAAGTATAGCTTGGGCGTATCCGCGATGTGAACCGCCGTGTCCGTACAGCGTATAGAAAATATCGAATAGCGATTGAACGAATACCGTATACCGTATACCGTATACTTCTATGTGAACCCAGCCTTAGGGTACCTGTATAGGAAATACCGGACAGTAGGGAATACCGGACGGTCACCACATGTCCAGCCCTACCTGCCAATATAAGATCAACTGAGTTGAAATACCGGCATCTATTGGTCAGGTGGTCTGTCTGGGAAGGTTGAATGCTGTATTCGACAACAACAAGTGAGAAATCTCCGAGAAAACTACCACAATCTGTCAAGGTAGGAAAATTTGCAGCCTGAAAAATGGCCTGATGTAAAAATTGACATTTTAGAGAATGTGATGGTATAAAAATAGAATTGGGGCATGACCTCTATTTCATGCATTATGGACATGTGTGGAGGTTTGGCCAAACGTGTTGGAGTGTACGCACTGTACAAAGCCTGTGTATTCTTCTTTCGTGTCCACCATTTACAACATTAAGTATAATAATTATGAATATATGTACATGTTATATAACCCTAACAAAATTATATATTTGGCCATGACTTTGCACATTGTACAGCCCTCTCATTTGCAGCCATCAGATCATCCTGGTTGCAATGTTCCCTATTTGGACATTGAAGGAGGTGTCTCATAGTTTGCGGCATACCACAATCGCAATTTATGTTATCGTCTAGAGTGTAACCCCACTTTCGCAAGTTAGCTTTACATCGACCTACTCCTGTGCGAAGTCGATTAAGGGACTTCCACGTCCCCCAATCTTGACGTTGGCCTAGGGGCAGCTGTTCGTTAGTAGGGAGAGGGAGCTTGCCATTATGGCAAGCCTGTGTATTGGGGTAGTGTGTTGAAAAGTGCTAGTCAGTCATTTTTTGTGTAGGGAATACCGGACACCACATGGACGGTTGTTTGTTTTACTTCCGGTTTGAGTTGCTAAGCATGTAGATAAATAGTAAGTTGCATATTAATGTATTATACTTATTTATTAAATTGTTGACAATTTTGAAATGTCTATTTCTCTTATTATTATGTATTGTATGATTCTATCATGAGATATAAGTTATTCGAGTGTTTTGAAATTTTGTACGTTAAAATGCATAATAATCTCTAAAAATGAATAATGTATTAAAGAATCAATAAAACATGTAGTTGATGTTCATTCAAATCAGTGCTCCAGACAATTTTTACCAAAAAAAAAGGGTAAAAATACTGTCCGGTATTTCTACACTGTAGGATACCGGACATTTACGATACGTATATTTGCATATAACTGCCCGCCAAATATTATTACCTCAATTTTTGTAAAAAAAGTGGAATATGTAACTAAGCATACAATCTTTTTTGTGGATTTTATTGTTTCATGTGCTAATTAAGAAACTGAGCTTAATGGCGATTCCCTATACCAATATTACCAAATGATAGCACTGAATTGATGTTTGGTTAGATAAATTCGGGTATAGGCTTAGAAAAGGGACCATGTTTGCTGAAAGAATTTGTGAGCTCAGGCACCAAGTCTCCCCCCCCCCTCCTCCACCCTGGCTACACACTACACCATGCTTCAGATTTCCGACAAGAACCGACCCCCTCAAGGTTTGTCCTCAGCATGAGGATATTGGTTCCAAACTTGCCATACATAGGCGGGTCGCGAAGGACCGAGCTGGAAATGTTGTATTTTAAGACATTAAGACTTTTTGTTGTTGTAAATAGATCAATTCATTCAATCAATTAAAAGGCTCCTTTCAAAGAGAAATGTAATTTTGAAGTTTAGCAACATTAAGTTTACACACTTAAGCAAAGTGTGAAATATTGCCTTAATGAAATGTAAATACCGATTGCAAATAGATGACGTGATTTTAGAATATAAGCGCGAGAAAGATAGGGCATAAAAAAAAATTACGTTTAGAGGGTGTATGCGAAGCCCCTCCATAATATATTGTATAGGCTCTTTTAAAAAAAAAGAAAATGTGAACAAAAAAGGACACTTCTTTGTATCAAGAGTGCCCTTTTTAAAGGAAGTTGTCCATAGGAACTTTCAAGAAGCCTAAAAGTTCTTTTATAGTATAAAGCCCTTAATTTTGCTAAAGAAAGGCACTTTTTAGACGAAAAGGGGCACTTTTGGGTGGATGAAAGTGGGAGGGGGACTTGTGCTCCCTGCTCCCCCGGTTCCGCTCTGAAAACAATTGTAAGTTTCAACATTTTAATTATTATCTACCTGGTCACTAAAGCCTTTAATGCTTATAAAGTTATCATATTATGGAGCATGATGTCTGTTGACGTCATAAACGAAATGATAATCGCTAATACATTTGTTTTAAGGGCGAAATAATCCTTCAATAATTTCCCCTCAACCACGTCGGCACGAATATCTCGATCTTTTAGTTTAATAATAATATAATAATATAATAATATAATAATAATAATAATTGATTGTATTGCGCAGTATCCACTCTTAGAGTGCCAAGACGCATATATATTATTATACCGCTTGCTAGGCTACCCGAAAGGCGCTACAGCATTCAAGAATTTCTCCTATATTACCGGTACCCATTCACCTCACTGGGTCAAGTACGGCAAATTTGCAGGTTGACATCTGCTGTTTGTTTTTTGTTCGTTTTTAACCAGTCTCATGACTGAAATTAGGGAACGTCCTGCGACAAGCGATGCTCTCTTAGGTTTTCATTTGAAAGTGGCATTTATACAATTAATATAAGCCATTATTGAGCATAAGATAATATCATGCATTTGAATTTGCATAAGCGGCATACCTTCTCTTTTTTACTCTTCCTTTTGCTGTACACAGTTTGCTCACTTTCCTCCCTATTCTGTTCGTTCCAAAACTGGGTCACCCCCACCCACCCCCCCCCTTCAAAAAAAAAAAACACGTACTGAAAACCGTAAAAAACAACCACCATCAAACTTTTTCCGGTATTAATGCATTAGATGATTCATCTCTGCTGGGTAAGAAGGGTAATTCCAACGAATAATTATCTCAAGATGAAGGCCCCCTTCCCTTCATCCTGGGATACGCCACCATGTGCGTGGAGAATGAGAGTTCTCGAGTCGACACGGAATTCCGGTTGTGTACCGTCCATCATTCACCGTGATGTTGACAGTTTTTGGGCGCTCAATTCCAGCTGAGCAATCCGCGCGAACGCGGAATCTTGATAGACTGACACTATATGATCGATCAGTATACGCCAGCATATACATGTGTAACTTGCCCGGTTGAAAGAAGGCAAATCCCGCTTGGTGGGCAAGCAAGATTTTGTCCATCAAGACAAAGGAAGCAAGTTGGATTGTTAATGTTTTTTTATTCTATTTTGATGATCATTGGGCATTGCATGGAGTTGATTGAGAAATACTCATGATGAACGCCGTATGTCGATGGCTCTGTCGCGGCTGGCGCGGCTGCCTTCGGCATCATTACAAAAATGGCAGCAACACGGAGGAAAAAGTTCTCCATAATTTAGTTAATTTATGCATGACGCTCGACATGATCACAATGTAGCATATGAAATCACTACATTTGCCTTCAATGAACATAGTCACGATAAATTTAGATTTGTCATTTATTTTTTTGGTAAGTCCTCATTCTTTATGCGTTTTGAAATATTGGGCGTACGTCGCAGTGAATTCGTGAAGTTCCTTTTTATATATTTCTCTTCTTTATTCTAAAAAATTGGAAGAGTGGGTCTCGCCCACGTTTTTGAAGTCGCGTCTTGCAGTTTTTCTTGCGAATGGGTCCATTGTTATGATGACAGGCGCACGACAAAGCGGTCTTTATCGGGAACGCTGAATCGCGTTGTTCAGTTACGGTCAACGCCTTCAGTCATCGCACGGGGCTGAGCTCCTCGCGATAGTACCAGTAGCTAATCAGAGCGCCCAATAATCAATGCATTGTTCTCTATTTTGTAAAAGCGGATGTTGACTTTTTTCGTTGCAAGTGGTGGCTGCTATTTTTTTTTTCAGTTGAATTTTTAGTTAAGACTGTTAATCAGTTTGCCTTGCATTCTAACTTAGATTATTGTTAACAGGGTAGGCTATATCTGCCAATTTCTCCTCTCTGCGCGCTCGCTCATGTGTACAAAGTCATCGCAATGGCGTGGACGATGTCTCCGCCGCTGATTGAAACAGGAGTGAATGGACACGGAGAAAAGTTCCTCCATAAGTAGTAATTATGCATGACGCTCGAATGATCACGAATTAGCATATGAAATACACTACATTGTGCTTCATGAACAATAGTCACAATAAATTAAATTTGTTCATTTATTTTTTGTTAGTCCTCATTCTTTATGCTTTTGAATATGGCGTACGTCCGACAGTGGATTCGTTGAAGTTCCTTTTTATATTCTCTTCTTTATCTAAAAAAATATGAAAGAGTGGGTCTACGCCAACGTTTGAAGTCGCGTCTGCGTTTTTGCAAAATGGTTCGTTTGTATGATGACAGCTGGAGCACGAAGAGCGAATCGCTTTCGCGGGTATCGGTTTACTTCCGCGACTGCAAGTTATTTTCTTTTGTCGTCGTTAATGCACTACCCTGGGATCTGGGGGGCATTTCATCAAAGGGTTGTCAGATATTTTATCGACTGTTGCTTTCAGCAATCAGATCCAAGCATTTCATAGTGTAACAGTTGTCGGATAAAACTGTCCGACAAGTCCTTTCATGAAATGCCCCCAGGTGCGTGGTAGATGGTGCGGCGCTACATCAATGCGCATCTCACTGTATGTGCTCTGGACGATATGCGCATGCGTTAAGTTTTCCACTGTATGACTAGGGCTATCGCAGCGAGCATGCATGACCAAGATGCACGCAGCTAGCTTAGCTAGCTGGGAAGACGATTGTACTTGGATTCATAACTTTGCTTTTCTTGTATGTGATTTTTTTCTGCTTTGTAAACAGCAATATTCAAAACAAAACAAAGAAAACAACAATGGCCTTAAGCGTCCTGCACGAGCTGGCTAAGCAAAAGAGGGACTCAGATACACTTGGTCGCCGCCATATTGTTTCACGATCAAAGCATGACTTAATTTGCATAGGCCGGTTGTCAATCAAAAGAAGTGCAAGACACACGCCACCAATCCATCGCGCTGTGATGCGAGGCGTACAGGTGTGTTAATACTCGTTTGTGTATAAAGCATTTAAGTGCACTATCATTGAATGCATATACACATGTTTCGATCTCGAGATATCAGTCTCGCTTGCACAACAGGCGGCTACATCCGAGCGGTTGGACTCATTGCGATAACAAATTGTCATGTCTTCGGCAATTGTCGGGCTCTAGCTTTCGTTTTTGACCATTGCGAATAGGTCGCCGACATTGTTGTATTTTGGCGAATTTGCATAGTTGTTACGCTACGTATTTTTGAACTCCCTCTACTCTATGGGAACTATACACTTAATCCCAGCTGACATACCTTCTAAGCTACACTTGTATCTATAGCCTAAGACTATTAATCGTGCACGTCTTTATATCTATATTTGTTTTTTTTGTTTTAGAGTGATTAAGTTATTACCCTAACAGTTACCTATGTAGCAATATTGGGACTCTTCCATATAAAGTTATGTTCGATTTATCTTCTTTTGGGTTTGATAATTAATAATCTTGTTTGGGAGTGATCATGTTTCCTCTATTATAGGATTCGTAAACTAGAATAAACCATTCACTACGCACGCTGCACCATAAACGATTCTCCAACAATGTCTGAACAATTAAACTTCCTGCGATGCATTCATCTTTCCTCCTCTCTAGTCCCTGTATTCTTAATCTTCTGTTGACGGTTACCCAAGTTACCACCGTCGAACGCCCACGCACCTCGAGTCGGGCTTTCGGAAATTGTAAAATATTTCTCTGAGAGCTGCCGAGCACGTGACGTTGAATGCCGAGGTTTGTATTAAGCTCGCCCCTATTATTTTGTGTCTTCGTTCAATGCACATATTTATATTATTTCGTTTTGCGCACATTAGCACATAGCCAAATCATTCTCTTCTCCTCTTCTCTATTTCTGTATAAGCGATGATAAGTTACTTCTGTGTGTACTGACTATACCAATTATGCTAGCGCTACACTCCACTTTTATACAGTTAAGGTTATCCTATTCGTAATCTATTGAATTAGAAAAAATGAGAATTTTTTTTTAAACAGACATGTCACATGGTTTCATTGAATCGGGTTCATTCATGATCTCGGTTTTGCTCGATTCCAACTGTTATTTATTCTTTTCTGTTCAGATCTTCTGTTCAACCAACCAAACAAAACAGCTTCACATCTGTAGTCTTCGGCCGTCTTATGTGAGCTTCGTCAGCACTGCTGCAGATCTGACTGGCGAAGAAACCAAAAACATGATGTCACAGCCGTCATGGACGCCGATGAAAGAGATCCGCCTCGTTCCAGACTGTCTTGGCAAGCTGCAGGCAAGCAAATAGTGGGCAAGTGCAAGCCAGACAGAGCTGGTGCTTATGAGCCATATCAAATAGGAACTTGTCTGGGTTTTGCCTTTTTAGTTAGCTTACAGGCTGTAGGGTTAGGCATCTTAGATCCAATCGTAGATGCTAAACTAATATATATTTCCAAATCCCCCTGTAATGAACAATAATCCAGTATTGGATTTGGGACGGTGGGGTCCGGACACTCGATTTTACCATCATTTGAAAAGGTTTCAAGCAATGCTTTGCAGATTTTTTGCCACAAAATAATGTAGAGAACAAAATGATGATGAAAAGCAGTATCAGGTTATATTTTGGTCTAACCTGAGACCAAAACCAGACTTCATTTTGTTAAGTTCGGGACACCAACCCCCCATCCTACATGCACTTTTAGTTAAACAAGGTCAATTGAAGAGCTTGTTCGCCGAGCATTTGGTTATATGTCTATAAAGAAACAATGCATAGTCTATCAATTTGAAAATAGTGGCCAATAATATTCAGAAATTAAAAGCAAAGTTTACTTCAAAGTTGGCTATACACAATGTAATGTATTGACAGTTACAGAGCTCACATTCAAAATCATGTAATTGCAATATAGCTAATTCACTCCCCAAGCAATTGGATATCAAGCGGCATACAAAAACTACATTATATAAAATTTAACTATATAATATACAAAAGGTCTTATCTTCTTGTCACCAAAACAAGAATTCATTGTGCCTGTAAACTTCAATCTATTAATGCCCTGCTTTGTATTTTCTGTCCGAGATGTACGAATGTTGAAAGCTAACAAATAGAAAGGGATACCAAATGGGCAGGTACAGTGAGAACTTTACATTAAAATTGTTCTCTTCTATACAGCGGTCAAAGAAAATGATGCAGCCAAGATCAAGGATAGCGAACTTGGATGAGCGTTTTAACTTGTCAATTCAGCTCTATTTCATGTCAGACACCAACCTTGGTTTCAAGCTGCGCTTCCTGCCATGGATTTGTCTCAATAAGCAAGTATTTAAGGTAAGAATTTTCCCATGGTTTTATCAAGATTTTCAGCAATATTGATGCACTTGACCAATTACTTTGCTATAATGATATAGGCATGCGTTTTTGAGTGGCCCTTAAAATGGAGTTTAATCTGCTCCTCTAAAATATATTTGTTTATAATTTACTTAAAGATTATACAGCTATACAGTGTGTTCCTAAAAAAAGAGTCAAGTTCAAAGTCAGTCATTCCAAAGTATATGGTTATTCTTGTGATTGTTACTAGAAATAAGTAACTCATCAGCTTTAATTTGAGACAATTGCTGACATCTAAATTGTAATGGGTCACAGAGTTAGGTTCTCTTATATATCAAAAACCCGTTTTTCCAAGTTTTTGGTTTTGGGGTACGAAACAAATTTTGTTAGTTTTTTGGTTCATCGTTTGGGGTATTTTTCACACAGGTTTCAATGAAATTCAATCTCATTTCCAAAGGACCACTGCATAGATGGGTCACTATTATGGCCTCTGACTTGTGACGTCGTGTGACATCTCCTGAGACTTCAGGGCGTGGGGTAAATCGAACAATAAATGTCTGAAAAAATGTCAATCCTGTTCGATTTCTTAATCGCTAGCAAGTTCCGAACAAGTTGAGAAACGTGGATACTTTCGTGCAATTTAGGGACGTCGCCGGAACCCACCGAGACGTCACAGAGACTTGCTTGCGTCTGAAAGAAGTCTACTCAAATATTGAACATGTTTGACATTGTTTGTTTTCTCGCGACTTGCCTGGAGACTGCAGGATCCGTCGCAGTGCCTCTCCGGACTCCAGAGTCTCATAATTAAGAACGCATCTCATACCATGAGAATCCACTTTAGCAAAGAAGATGACATTCATTGAAACTTGCTGAAGAGATCAATGACACAATTACTTAAGAAAGGTTTGTTCATTCCCGAAAACCACAAACTTTGGAAAAAAGGTTTGTACCTATCGCCTTCAAAAGCCCTAACTCTGTGACCCATTACACTTGACGTCAGCAATGTCTCAAATTAAAGCTGATGAGTTACTTAATATTTTAGTAACGATCACAAGATAAAACCATATACTTCTGAGATGACTGACCTTGAACTTCGCGTCCTCTTTTTTAGGAACACACTGTATAGCTGAATTTGGTCTTAAATTAAAGCTCCAGTGAGCCAACAAAATACATGTTTTTAAAATGTTAAAATGTCATCATTGTCTGTTTAATTAACTGTAATTTAACGGAGGCAGGGTGGAGGAGCCGCGCAGAGGAAGCCGCGCAGCAAATATGGTACATGTGCTGTAAAACAGATTAATCATGTTCAGAGAATTTTTCAGCATATTGTCAATTTCCAAAGTAAGAAATTTATGTAACAAATTTATCTTATTTTGAAGCTATATTACTGTGCTAGCTCCTGTGAGTTTCATTGTTCTAGCGTAACATTCTGGTAGAGTTTACAATTGTAAGTTTGGGACAGTAGGTTGTGCTGTACAAAATCAATGGGAAATTTTACATTTTGTGGTTGATTTAGGGGAAACTTGAATTTCTCTGCCAAAATTTTGGCTTATGACTGTAAATTGGTGTACCAAATGAAGCTTATAAACTGCTTGTATACCTGAAATCACTAAAACAATAGGTTGATGTCACAATAGTACCCAGGAGACTCAACAAATCATTATTTTACTAAAAGCAATGCCTCCTGTACAAAGTCATTCTTTAGAGATATGTAGTACCGTTTGGAAAACTACAATATCTCTGCAAATTTTAGCCTATGATTGTGAATTAAGCCCAAATTGAAGCTTATAAACTGCTTTACACTATCATATCACTTAAATACTATGTTTAATGGTCAACAGCACTGGCAGGACCCACCCCCTCATGAATTTGAAAAAAGCTATATTTTCAGGGCTAAATTCAAACGTTGATATTTTCATTCTAAATTGTAAACCATAATGACTTATACCTTGTTTGAAAGTCTTATTATTCTCTACCAGAATATAATGATGTTATTTTATTGTGTGGTTGATTATAGATGACTTGACGCTAAAAATAATGAAATTAAAAAAAAATCTAAATTTCCTGAATTTTTTCTAATAACTTTTTATCTTGCACCTGGTAAATTTTCAACGCAGATTTAGATTCCTCAAGGAATTCCTTTCAAAAATATATAGTTTTGATATATTAAGTGAATACTTTTCGAGATACAGGTCTTTGAAGTGAAAAAGGTGCTGTTTGTAGTTAAATT
Organism: Paracentrotus lividus; assembly: GCA_940671915.1. Taxonomy (NCBI): domain Eukaryota; kingdom Metazoa; phylum Echinodermata; class Echinoidea; order Camarodonta; family Echinidae; genus Paracentrotus; species Paracentrotus lividus. The sequence goes on from CALNVZ010000641.1 coordinate 24,069,428, forward strand.
GGCATGTAACGCTAAAGGGCGAACTTATAACACATGGCCAATATAGATTATGGTTAGGATAATGTTTACCAAGATAAAGGACTTCACATGTCTGTACTGCTTTTGCTACTTCTATCTGCCTTACCACTTATATAGGATCTTCATTGACATGTCTAGTATCTTAAACAGCGACGGTACAATACTATATACACATGGCAACAAGTACACGTTCCTTTAAAAAATTGAGAATTTTCGAAGTCATCTTTCCAGCCTGGAGCAAAATTGCCCCTAAACTCTCCCAGGGTATAGAACTTATACATGTTTGGAAATCTAAATGTGACAATTCATCTGCGCGGTAAATATGTTGTAGTAGCAGTATTTTTTTGCAATTTTTTTCCAAAGCATCTTTTTTCATTATTTTAGGCTTTAAGATTCATAACCTTTCGAAGGCGCCCCTTTGTTAATTTTAAGGCGCATTTCTGAATCCTCGGACATTAAAGCTTCCAAAAATGTATACTTTGTGGGGTTGATATGAATTTAAAACGTTACAGCCACTTCTGGAAATCGCCACGATAGACAAATTTGAGTGTGTCACACAACATGGCCCAACTTAAACGCCGGCCTATAACCCTTACTCTCTTACACCAATATAAATACACACAATGTCGTAGTTACTATAAACTGCTCAAATACATCGCTTTTATCAGCCGTAACCAGGGGGTTCGGCGGGTTCGAACGAACCCCCGCTGCGACCAAAGGTCCGCTTCACAAAAAAAAAAAATAAAAAAATTGTTAAAGGTGTTTTTTTTGCTGCTTATCAATTTTTAGGCCGAGCGAACGACCTAGCCAACCCTATAGCTTATATATGTACTCTTCTTGAAACCGAAGGCAGAAATTTTGAACACCTACCCCCCCCCGCTTATCGCGCAGCCAGCATGAATCAAAAAATTGATCCTTTTGCAATCGCCCCGTGAGTGAAAAAATTTGATGTTACCTTTGTCCACTTTTGCAAATTTCACCTCCGGTAAAATCCTAGTGGGACGGGCCTGTTTATTGAAAATGGCAAATATCATTTGCAACTTCTTAGCTTTTATGTTTTCCACCTAAACTATCTAGTAGTTGTAATTCATTTGTAAGTGGTATTTGATTCTGTTACAAGAATTCATGATTTCTAATTTTCACTGACAATAAAATATTGTGTAAAATCAAATATAGTTGAGAATACAAGAGAAAAGTGTTTCCAAAGTTCAAACAACAAGTGATAAAATGAAATGATTAGCATAATACAATCTGAATGATTTAATGTCTTTCCCTTGTACTTTCTTTCCCTTCCAGGGCATTTACTGATGAGGACTGCAGTCTTGTTGTAAAGGCATTGTGCAATTGTTTGCTGAAGACGGATGACAAGAGTCTATGCACAAGAGCGCTATGGTGTCTGGCAAAACAAAACATAAAACCAGACATTATCAAAGAAGAGGTAATTGCTTCTGTATTCTTCAGTTTATGTGCGATAAGGTTTTATGTTTACTCAAGTAGACACTCTTGTAATGTCCATTAATACACCAAGGTGGTGTTTCACTAAGTTGTTTTTAAGCCACAAACAACTTTACGAACGACTGGTGATCAGTTCTTGTGCTAAAAGATTGAGAATGTTATTAGTGTAGCACCCAAGAAGATAGTACAGTCATTTGTAAACTCATTCGTAACTTTAAGAACGACTTGGTGAAACACCACCCCGAAAGTTCAACCATAAATTGTAATGATTTGATAAATATTTCTGATCGAATAGGAACATTTTTTTCTATCAAAAGCATGTATTTTCAGTTCTAAACATTCAGTGTAAGTTACATAAATGTTTCTATGATTATCATTATTAGTTTTCTTTTCATTCATTTTTGACCAGAATTAAAGATTTATAAAGTTTAAATAGTCTGATATGCATTAATGATTATATTCCATTGTATCCTCTTAGATTCATTCGATCTTGTGTAGCGTAGAGAAGGCAGTCCAGGGTGAAGGAAGTGCTAAATCAATGACGGTACAACATGAGTCCATCAACGTTATTATCAGGTAAAATAACGTTGGGTATTTTTAAGGCATCTTTAAAGTGCCCTTTATTAGGGCAACTATGGCTATAGACGGGTAATAATATTAAGCTGCGCCACTGAATAGTTACTAGATAGTCTGCGCATTATAAATGCTGAAAAAGGTAAGCAGTAATGTCTGGGTAATTTTATTCTCTTCATATTTTCTTGAGCTGCTTACACTCATTGCATAAAGTCAGTTCCAGAAGGTACTACATCTAGTTTTTTTTTTTACTTCTGAGGAAAATGCATTTGTTTTCCATATTTTGTACAGGCGTCTATGGAAAAGTGCTATTTGAAAGTGCATTTTTTAATAGTTGCTTTCAAAATTGAGCTGAACAGTTTTGTTCAAGGACAGGTACTTACCTGAATAATGGTGTAATATAAATAACTCAATTTTCATAAAACATGGATGTACATTATACCTTTTTGAACTGAGCTCTTTAGATGTATTTCAATATTTTCCCCTATTGCATCTCTAATTCTTATCTGTTTTACAACCGTCTCAAATATTTCATTTCCTATAATTTCATCATCCTAGAATACAGGAGCAGCTCCCAGAAGCAATGTCCCTCCATGCAGCACGCTGGGGTAAACTCCTCCTCCCTCACCTTGTCCACTCTGCCCCTAGGATCCGAGACCGAGCCATCCATGCTACACACCTCGGTCTTGTTGCCATGGTGCAGGCAAGGGCGGAGCTTGTTGGGACTCTGGTGGTTGATTTGAAGAGCACCTTGCTGACGGAGATGATCAAGATATTCCGGGCTAGGAATGAGCTGCTCATGTTGAGGGTCTGGACTTACTATGTCACCATATTAGGAAAGGTAGGTGATAAAGTTTGGAGGTTTGAGGTATCCTGGGGAGCATTTAATGAAATGAATATTCACTGATTCTCACTGACAAGTGTTATAAGCTACTGAAATGCTTCCACCTGATTGACAGAGCTAATTTGTTTGATAAAACGTCCAATAAAGTCATTTCATGAAACGCCCCCTGGGCTCAAAAACAACAAGGTTTTCAATGAATCTCAAAATAGCAATGGCCTAACAAGATGACTACAGTTTTTTTTTTTTTTTTTTTTTCAAAAGACGGACCACTAACCCAAATTGGGATTGTTCTTCAAATTCAAAATTGATCACAAACTTTAAATTTAAGGTCGCACAGTCTAATTGTTTGGCTGAGAATGCAAATGTTGTGGGTCCTTCCCTGGCACGGTTTGTATGTCATTTAGAATATACCTCTTACAACTGGCTCATGACCTCCAAGGTCAATGAACATTAGTCATACCACTGAACTACTTGTCACCTCCCCAGCTTTCCAAGGAAAAAAATCTTGCACATATACAGCATTTCCAATAATGCTTGTTTTCTTCTTACAGACACTACACAAGGGCGGTAGTCTGATAAACAGCCTCCTTGCAGTGATTGAGCTAGGTTTCAAGAACTCACAGCCAGAGGTGAAGAAGGCAGCTTATAAAAGCTGGCATGCTCTCATCGATAACTTCAGTCTTGATCTAGGTAGGTTTGTGTCAACTAATTGATTGAAGTAAGACAATAATTTTGGGGCTCTTTAAAAAAAACCCTGATATTTGTAGGTTCATGTTCATATGAACCAATTCCTTGCTAATATTTTGAATGGGGGAGGGAGTATGATACAGGCACTGTTAAACAAAACTGTTGGAAGTACAAGTTCGTGGACACCCCATTAAAGTTTAGAGTTTATTTAACATTTATTTCAATTGGCTTTGGTTAAACTTTTCTTACTGACTTTTTTTTTAAACCTTAGCTCTGGAATGCACCTTCAAAGGACTACATGTATATTATTAGACTAAGCCCTTTAATTGTCCGCCCTGTAAATAGTGTCCATGAACACTGTCAAATTTTTAGGAGAACACTTAAAACAGACCCTTTCAATGATTGTTTCAAATTACTGTAAAAATGGGCCGATGTAAAGCGTATTGACAGGGCATGCAGTTTAAGATATATAAAAAAGCAATATTTTGTTATGTTTCATTTTTTAGATGTCCTGGGCAATGCAAAGCGGCTGAAACTATTGATGCAGCCGTTCCTTCAGACCAGTATCCGATACGAGAGCGTAGTTCATGCAAAGCTTGATGCATGGTGGCATCTTATCCGCTCACTAGGTCCTAGGCTGCCCTCTACATTTCAAGTGGTGAGAATTATAGCTATCATATCATGTCTTGTATAGTCTCTAGTTTGGTTCTAGGACAACTGCCCCTTGGGCAATTACTCCCTGGACAACTACCCCTGCCAAAATCTACCCCTAAACCTGAAAGTAGGTACTTGTCCTGATATGCCCTAGTGTGTGTGTTTTGTTTCTGTTAATGGCCTTTCATACAAATCGCTGTATTATGAAATATTTACTATTAATGCAATCGCTTTTCAGAAATCATACAAACCTGAAGGCATAGGCTAATTGTTTGTAAATTGTCGGACAAAATCTTCCAGTGTTCTTTGATTTAACTCGATAAACTTTCATAATTCTTCATAATGATGCCGTATTTGAATATCTGTTTATAACATTTCCATTGTCTCTCATCCTGTACATGATTGATAATGTAGATTGATGATTTTACTGCTAATGAATATCAAAATCCATGCAACTGCCCCTGGCTTGACAGATTTTAAACTTACCTGATTTTGGTGGTCTGTGTTAAACACTACTTCTACTCTGTTGTTTAGGTTTTAGAGGCGCTTTTCATTCAATTTTTTGCTTTACTTTTTATTTAGATTTGTTATGTACTGGCTGATTAAACAAAATCAGTATTTTATTCAATATATAACAAACAGTATATGGAAGACATATGACCGGTTTTCAGTGCAGTTTATGTGTATTTTCTGGCCAACCCAATGATATTGTGACCAGTAGTCTTTGATCAAATAGCTGCTATTTTGTGATGATTGATGGATTGTTGTTTTTTCATTCAGGTATGTGCCCCTCTACTGCAGTGCACCCTGGGATCAATAAGGGCAGCAGGGGTCGTGACCCCTAACAAAGCTGGAGCACCCCCATTCATGGCTGGATTCAGTACTCCTCAGACAAGAGCAGGTAAGATGATCAGCAATGATAAAGATGATGATAATATAGGTTTTCCCGGCCATTTTCATCCTCCATTCAGTCGGTTTCACGAATATTCATTCTATTTCAAGCGAAATTGAATGTTCCATTAACTCCTTACTTCAATTAGATAAAGAAAACGTTCAATTTCATTTCCTTTACTTCGATTTTCCATAAAGAGCATCGATCGAACAACAAAACTGTCAATATGGTTAATCATTCGCGTCCAGCGAGAATTGCACTTGGTTTTCACTAATTCAAATTCACCAGTGGATATTTCAAATTAACAACTGTTTCATTCAAATTCATGCTATATGCTCGTTCCCGGCTATGCCTCGTGTCCCGATTTTCCAGGAAAAGGTATATTTTTTTAGGGGGTCAGGAAGGGGGAAACCCGAGAAAATGATTTAAATAGGGGTCTTTAATCATTCTCGCCAGTTTCTCCCCCCCCCTACCCGAACCAATTTTGGATTAGGGGTACTTCTAAATAGTGTCGCCGATCATGTGAAAAGTGGGTATTTTGCTGAGACAGTGTATGATTGACTCCTAAAGCGGGGGGGGGGGGGGGGGGGGGGGGGGGGGGGGGGGGGGGGGGGGGGGGGGGGGGGGGGGGGGGGGAGGGGGGGGGGGGCTTGTAACTTCTCTTCGAACTCATATAACCGTCTAAATTACAATGATGAATAAAAAAGGTTCAATAAATATGAAAACATAAGTATACAATGACCATGACACATAAAATACAAATCAATTCATGGAAAATGCGTGTAGTAAAAGAAAAACAAAACAAAACAAAACAGAGAGAATGAATAAATAAAAAAATATATGAAAGAAAAATAATGAAGTACAGAAGCCTTCATTTGCTGGCACATGTTTATACATTTCAGGAGATGATTAAATGAAGGAGGATCATTATGAAATGAAAATTAAATAATGAATATATATAATACAAATAAAATTGCCAAAACGTCATTTCCCTGAAGAGGAATGGAGAGGGTGGTGCATATGGAGGGCAATCCACAACATTATCATATATAAAAGAAAGAGAGAGAATGAAGTAAAAAATTATGAGAGAGAGGAAGCATGGAGCCTTTTTCAGGCACATGTCCCTACATTTCCGAAAATGATAATATGAAGAAAGAGTATGAAATCAAAATTATATAATGAAACAAAACATTGTTATAACATCATTGCCCTGGAGAGGAATGGAGAGACAGGGGTGATGCGTTCACCTCGATCTCTCTCCATCTCCATGGCCTATACCCGAAGTGTTAATTGTTTATCATAATCTATATGTCCTGTATGTGGGATATGGCGATGAATATGATTCATCATATTCAGTTATAAGTACAAACGCTATGACCATTCCTTTCAAAGATTGACTTTGATACATAATTTCTTTTGCAATTATAAAATCATGCGTTAGCACACCATTTATACCATACATGGTGAAAATGACTTAGTTTTGCATTAAATAAATAGATAGCTTTAAAATGAAATAGAAAATACAAATAAGTACAAATTAGCTCTTTTTTACATCAAATGTGAAATTGAATATCACCATTGTGAAATAGGCGAATTTTGTACGTCTTTGATTGAATAAAGTACCTTTTCGGTCGCTGTTCACATTAAGTTGAATTTCTAAAGTGCGATATTGAAATGCCAGTTTAAGCACAGGCCACAAAATGAGCTAAATTGAGTGCTCCGCACATGTAATTGAGTGAATGGGGGATGAAAATGGCCGGGAAAACCTATAATAATAATTATAATAATATTGTTTTATAGTCACTAGGATTGCAAATGCTACATGTATGTGTGCGCCTAATAGGCAACCAGCTTGAATGCTCCTCAAGGAGTAGAAATTGTGCACTGTAAAGTTAAATGAATCCTATGACAGGGGTAATAGTGTAAGCGCTTTGGTCTAAACAGTTATATCACTTTATAATAAGAAACCGGTATTATTATGATGTAGCTTTGTTTCAAAACGAAAGCCAATGTAGCATTTTTATTTTTTTGGTTATTTTTTTTTTTTTTATCAATGACGGTTTAATAAGTGATTTTCATTTGAAGGTGCAAAAAAGACAACTATTTTCAAGGCCTAATCAATGGAAGCATCCAAATATTTTGTTTATTCTTACAAAAATGAGCGAAATAAATGATAAAAATTAGGATGTCTATTTTTCCGCCCGGTATATATGCGGGCCTAGTATTCAACAAGTTAAAGCTGGTGTATAGTTTCGGGAGAAAGAAAAATAATTTTGATTCGCATTTAGATAAATTATGAAAGATTGAATCCAATAACAATAATAAAGGAAATTATAGTACTTGAAATCTCGTTTTAGTGTCTTTATTTCATAATATAAGTATAAAAAAGCTAAGTCGGGGATCCGACTCATGTTAGCGCCTACGTGGAAAACCAATGGGGATTCTATTGTGTGCGTGTTACACACAGATCGTTCGCATTATTCACGTCGTAACCTCCGTGCGAAACTCTCAGCAGAGGTCTAAATGGCAGTTACATTACGCTCCCTTCAAAAATTTTCTAGAAATTCATCGGAAATAATGAAAGCAATGTCACAAGATCGGTTTGTGCCAATTCCTTTTTTGTTACCAAAACTATACACCAGGTTTAAGCACTCTACTCTCATTGATGGTGTTATTGTTTCTTTCAGTGTTCTTTTTCAATTTTTTTCTCCAGATATTTAAAATATTTATTATTGTATCTCACCAGCTATGTTGCCTGCGACGAGCCCCATAACACCTCGTCTCAATCTGTCATCTGCTCTCAATGGCTCTGGTGCTCAGCAGGTCTTTGCCTCTGTGCAGCTGAGAGGTGTTCACATGCTTGCGGCCATATTAGGAATTCAAGAGCCACCTAAAGAAGGTTCAGGTAATTCTATAGGCTCGTATTCACAAAGGTGTACTAAGTTAAGCCATAGCTTAAATCTGTGGTTAATTATGGGGAGCAAAATGTAATACAAACTTGAACAGTAGATGTTCAATTTATCAGAATTTTGGTTACTGAAACTATTAAAAACTGCCTGGGAATATTATAGTTTTCTTAACCATTAAAGCACGATTTCAGAATCCAGGAAACATTGTAGACATATTTATTCCATTTGGCTAACTACAGATTTAAGCTATGGCCTAATTTGGTACACCTTTGAGAATACAGGCCATTTATGTTCATGGAGAATTGATAATAATATTAAATTTTCACCTTAATAAAAAATCAGGAAAGAGCTCAAAACACAAAGTATATTTAGCACTAAATTGTATGCACCAAATAATCTTGTTTCATTTGACAATTTGCATTTACAATAATTCTATTTGTACTTTTCCTTTACAGCATCCATAGATAGCTTGCCCCAGAGACTCTTGAGTAGCCCGAGTGTGTTCAGCAAGGTAGCCTCAACACTCGTCCCATTCGTGATGGAGGTCTTATTCCTACAAGATGAAACAATAGGTGAGTAAATTGCAACTGTTACTGAAATTGGTCAGCTTAGTAAAATAGCTGGAAGTCGGGATTATTATTATTATGCATATGGCAAGAACATGTTGGTGATGCCTCTTCTAGCTGTATTTGTTCACTTCATTGCTATTAAAACAGCAGGCATATTTTTTCTTTGCGGATTTTGAAATTAAGAAAAATAATAGCGGAGGTGTTTTCGCCGGTGTTTTCATTGTGTATTCTGAAAATATTTTCCGCTCTCACTGGTGTAATTACAGTCTACAAAAAATGAAGACTATCGATGATAATGATCATTTATAAAGGAAATAGAAAAAGATGTGGGCAACAAATTCAAGTGGCAATTGTTGGATCACGAGATCGATTTGACAAAGTCGCAGCCAAAGAAATCGTGAATTTTCTATACCTAAAATTGCAAGGAAGTTCGGTCACTACACTCCCTTACTGGTAGCAATTTGTCTCTTTTTTTTTTGTTGTTGAAATTTCTCTGTCACATGCCTGAACAGTTAAAATGTGTGTGCCTAACATTTTGTGTAGTCCTACACATTTATTTCTGTGTGTAGTGCATGTGAATTTTGGCAGCATTTCTTATTTTTGTGATTTCAAAACCGTACATCATACAGAAATTCTTAGGTGCATTGTAAACAACCTTTCCCAAACATTTCCCTTCACAAATTCAATCACATGACCAGAACTTCACTTTATCTTTCTCCAAAAATCATTCAACAATTATCAGTTATTTTCAGATTTGAACATCCAGTGTAAATTTTGTTGGATTCTGTGAGGACTTGAGAATAACTTATACTCTTGTTTTAATCATTGTCATGTGATTCATCAGGTGACCTACCCTTGAGGATATTCCAAGAGTTTGTGGAGCAGGTCAGAGGGGTCGTGGAAGGGTCAACCAAGAGGGACAGCGTTGCTGTGTTCACACTCTTCATGGAGCATCTGACAAACCTCGTCAACTCTAATCAACTCCCGCCCTCTACAGTACTAGTGAGTAGAAAAAAACACCGAGGCCTACGGTGTAAATGAATCACTTTTTGATCCTCAAATTGACACTAATTATATTTTTATTATAAATACTCCTGTAACCTTTAAACAAATTCCATTTATTTTTTAAGACGAGTTATGAATAGAATTACAAAGTGTATAAAAAATTGTTAATATATGCATGATCATAGCAATAGATGTTTAAATCAGAATGAGTGTTTACTTAAATGCAGTAACCGTCTAATTTTCATCAATTATGTCTTTTGTATTCAATTTCATGATGCCCTATGAACTATTTTTCCCCCCAGAAACTTCTTGATTCTGTAAGTAAGCTGCCAAAGAAAGTTCTGTCATCTTCAAGCTATCACACTGGAAGTGCTGGTGTCATGCATGTAAGTTCCACTAACCACTATCAATGATATAGACATTATTTTCACTGATATCTTATTAAATAACTTCATAAATTAATGCTTAGGACAACTACATTTTGAAAGGAATTGAAATCGGATTAGATATGAAATTTCATGAAATGTAATTATGTCTTTGTTTACCATTGTACATCTGTTAAATCTTGAAAGTGCAGTCTACATAATTGCAGTCTACATAATTATTAGGTCCACTTTACCCCCCAAAATAAATTAACTTTTACTTGTTTGTTATGTTGAAATATATTGATATTTAAGTAAAATATAGATTACACAATCTAAGACCCTCTAAAATTCTTAGTGGATATTGCAAGACTATTATTTTTATTGCAAAGCAAAGTGTGAGCAGCCTTGACATTTATTTTTTGTTGACTTTGTTTTTTTTACAGGGTACTCCGGCTCTGTTCCTCACTAATCTTCTCTTCAACCAAACAACAGTAGTCTCACAGCCAGAAGAAAGGTATGAACTTGTTTCTTTGAATGAATCAAGTAAAGTGTATGTAATCAGGAGGTCCATTTATATACACCTTGACTTTGTAACACAAAAGTTTGCAATCAATCTCAAAATAGCAATGTTCTAATGAAGATTACTGTTGCAGGCTTTTTATGTTCAAAAGACTGACCAGTAATCAATTAGAATTGTTCTTTCAAATTTGCCATTGGAATTGCAATCACAAATCTTTGTGTTACTGGGCCCTAGAAGTTAACTAAAAGTGGGACATTTCATTATAAACTTTAAAGACTTTTAGTGATATACACTACAGATGGGAAACAGAAAAGGGACAATTGATCTTATTGTAAAAACATTGAAAAGTGTGTAATGTATATCAATTGTACTTGGTACATTTTAAATTTTCTATGACTCTTTCATCTTTATGGTTTTGGTATTTCTTTCACAGGTTCTTCAGTATTCTCATCAGACTAGTAGAATGTGGTATGGCATCTCCGGGCACCTTCTTGGGCTTCAGCCAATCAGTGATAGCCATCATTGACAAGGTCTCTGACTCTGTTGCTAACAAGGACGCCCTCTGGAGGATGTGGAGTGCTTTGGCCAGCCCGCTCTTACAACATATTGTTCAGGTAAGTCTGCTCTGTAATACGGATAATGAGAGCCCGCTCTATAACATGTAATCATGTAATCTTGTTCCATAAAGATGATATTTTAAATCATAATTTCCTGAGAGAACTCAGATTTGAAATCCGGTATCTAGTATCTAGTCAGGATAAATCACAATAATCCTACTTAAAATTCTTCCTTTTTGCATTTGTGATTTTTTAAAGAGTAATTCTCTGTCCCTAACTTTAGTTTCTTATTAATGAAAGAAACAGGTAATTTGAAGATTATTTTGCTAGTCCTGTGTCGTCTTGCATGAAAAGTTTCACTTGGAAGCAAGTCCCAAAATTAAAAGCAATTGCAACTCTATGCAAAATGCCATGCACATTGTGTATTTTACACAAAGATGCATGAAATATTTGTATTAAATCTGAGTTTCAGGCCCGAGGACCCTGGTGTCCCAATATTACTACCTTATACCAACATTTCTGAAATGATCTTCTCTTGTGTGACCACATGCCCATTTGTACATGTTAATTTCATCCATAGCCTCTTAGTAACCATCACTCTGTAATTGCTTTATCTATAGGCGAATGATGTAAACCAAGGTGACTCTTTAGAACATGACTTCTCAGCTGTGACTGCTTGTCTGCTGTTTCCTGTACAGAGACTTATTACTGCTAACCTCACTCAGGTAAGCCGTCCATTATCTCCAGAATTTATAATAAAAAACAAAAAATCATATAAATAACATTACTGTGATGACGCTTACAATTTACTATGCAGTTGGTCCTGAAAATGACAATTGAGAGAGGAAGACTTGAGGAAAGTAGAAATGGAGAGTCGAGATACTGAATAAAACTATATTAGTTGAATTATTTTGAGAATGAGTCCTGAAAATGACTGTGAACTAGATGAGAAGGCGAGAGGCTCGACGTCCTGGGCAGCTTGACGGTCCCATCTTCACTCCCGAAGATGGACAGTCCTTTTCAGGAGTAACCACATGGTGAACCATATAACTCATCACAGTTTCTGAATCCTCAAGCCTCTACTTTCATAGACCATCCAATTAATACTAATATTTTTTTATTTGCCCAGTGTAGCCACTTAGTTTTCATCAACTGTTCGAACAGCTGTCCCCTACATATCATCGCAAATAGTCCTTGTGTCCATTGAATGACTCCTAAATCGGGAGAGATACAATTGTGTAAATATAATTACAGGATTTTGTTCTTTTGTTTCAAAGATTTGAATGTGTATGTCATTTTAATCTCATTCTCTTGTTAGTTAAAGATGAAACAAGTTATTTACAAGATTGTCAATTCTTTAACGAAGTTTTTACAATTTTTTTATTATGCCTCCGCTACCGAAGGTGGTGCCGGAGGCATCATGTTTTCGGGTTGTCCGTCCGTACATCCGTCCGTACCTCCCGTTCGCTCGTTATCGCGATATCTCAAGAACGGCTTGAGATATGAACTTCAAACTGAGGGATAGTATGTATCATCATAGGAAGACAATCTGATTAGATTATGGAGCATGTAGGTCAAAGGTCAAGGGTCACAGGTCAAATTGTGAAATACCATGTAAATGAGTTCGTTATCACGATATCTTGAGAACCAATTGAAATATGAGCTTCAAGCTTCGAGGTAGTACATTGTATATATCACCATAGGAAGATGATCTGATTAGATTTTTGAGTATGTAGGTCAAAGGTCAAGGGTCACAGGTCAAATTGTGAAATTCCATTTATCTCAAAAACCAGTTGACATATGAGCTTCAAACTTGGGGGTAGTATGTTTCATCATTGGAAGATGATCTGATTAGATTTTTGGAGTATGAATGTCAAGGGTCACAGACGTCAAATTGTGAAATTCCATGTAGATGAGTTCGTTTTCGTGATATCTTGAGAACCAGTTGAGATATGAGCTTCAAACTTAAGGGTAGTATGTATCCCCATAGGAAGATGATCTGATTAGATTTTGGAGTATGTAGGTCAAAGGTCACAGAGGTCAATATGTGAAATTCCATGTATATAGAGTTGTGCCATATGCCAATGTGCCATATATTTCTGATTTGGCAATGGCGGGGGCATATATTTCGACCGCGCGCGGTCGAGGATTCATCTTGTTTTTGATGTTTTGGTTTTATGCAGTCTACTGTGAAAACACTCTTGAAACTTTGGTCTGAGTTATACGAGGCTTTTGCTAGATCTGCATCAAGGGTCGCCATAGCAGAAGCTAACCAGTGCTGTGAGGATGTTAGCTGCAAGCTATTGACACAGATACATGGAGGTGCTCTAGAGGTCAGTAGGTCAAGGTTCAAAGGGTAATGTATAGTATAAGGTGTTTACCTTGTTTATCAAATTCTTTTCCAAGGATATATTATGAGGGTTTTACCTCGTCTATCAAATTATTTTCCATTTAGATGTAGGTGCTCCAGAGGTCAGTAATAATAATAATAATTCAATATAGCACCTGTTAAAATCTCTCTAAGCTGAAGATGTAAAGGTCAGGATTTAGTAAAAGATTGTTGCATTGTTTATCAAATTCTTTTTCAGTTGTTAGATGAGCATCGGTTGGAACAAATGTCATGCAGCAAAAGAATAAAGCATTATTTTTTATGGATGAAGCTCTGTGAGATTTGTTATAATAATGTGATTTTTATAGCGCCAAATCCACTCTGTAGAGTGCTCAAGCCACATTGTATTTATAATTACTTAGCTTAGCTAGGCTACCCTGATAAAGTGCACACAGCCCTCAAGGAATTTCTTCCTACCGGTACCCATTTACGTCACCCTAGTCGAGTACCCTAGTCGAGTGCGGCAAAGTTGATTAATTTTTTGAATTATGACCTCATGCTCAGATTTACAAACCTGGTAATGGAATCCAAATGTATTAATCCATGAAAATGACTCTTTAAAGGGAATCTAGTGTAGTGGGAAGGTGTGGGAAAGATAGAGAAAATTATTGTGAGCTTTCCTGTTATTTTCATGATATTTGGGAAGAATATCATAATAACAAGTTCCACAAGAAAAGATTGCTCTTTAAATGCCCTAATAGTCATATTATCCAAAATATACCACATAGCTGACATGTTTGAGTCCCGAACATTTTGTGTTGCCCCATACATGCGTTTCTGTGTAAGTGCATGTGACTCAAAGCTGGATCGGGTCAACCCCACTCACGTACGTGCACCACGCCAACTTAATGTGTTACGCCATTTTGCGCGTGCGTCGCGCCAACAACATGTCCTTTTCAGATTTTGTTTACGCTCGATCTATTTTTATCCTACCATGACTGAAACTTTGACCAATCAAACACTATGATTCTACACAAAATATGAATATTCATATATAAAACTACAAACGTAGACGGATTAATTTTATATTAAAATTACATGTAATTCCAGAAAAAAAATAGGTTTTTGTACCATTGAAATGACCCTTGAAAATACACTTTAATGAAGGAAAATGTACTAAAAAATAACAATTTTACCCGAGTTGCCATGGTAACGTAGTCAAAGTTTTTCAAGTTTAGCCACAACTTGATTTCAGTGATCGAGGATACAGTTGTTCCCGTCATTTGTTTACTTTGTTCCGAACATTTTTTCCTCGACGTGAATGATCTTCCAAAAAGTGGAATTTTAGCTAAGTTTTTGTGATTTCCGGCCAATTTTTGAAAGATGCACTTTGAAGTCGTAATTTTTTTACAGAATGAGGAAATTATATCATTGATTTTCATAATATCAGAGAGAACAAAAAAAGTAAGTGTAAAAAATCATAATAAATTTTTCAATATGTTAAGATTTTTTTAAAAATATAACATTTTACCACGGCATTCAAGCCGCAGAGTTTACTTTTGAGCGGCGCGGTGGCTAGGTTTCCGCCAAGTGCGTAGCGGTGACAATTGCAAGCGTCCCGCACCAGACACCAGTCCCGAACGCCGGGCTTAATGTTTGATTAGAAAATTGTTGGGTTCGATGCCTAGAAATTTGTTTTATTCTATAATGACACTCTGATATCAATGTTGTGTGCTTTGATGAAATTTGAAATATTATTTCTTAACGGCACAAATGATCAACTGTTATAAAGAAAACTCTGAAATATGCCAGAGATTGGTTTGATTAGGTGATGTTAAAAGTCAATATTTTGCTCAAACATACACGAACGCTGACGCTTGTGCACGGGGTCTGGTCGGGCTAGACATTGGTGAATCTAGCTGTGCGCACATTAACGGGCAGAGTTGGGATTAAGGTAAAAATACTTAGTAATAACCTAAAACTCTGTAAGATTAAATTGTTCTTGTCTCTAAAATTTATCTAGATAGGAAATTCCAAGCATTTCATATAATTTTCTCAAAGTTTAACCAGATTTCATTGGCGGGATAGGTCTATAAGTATGAATATGACTGTTATTTTTTTATTCAATACGCGCACCACTATACATGGGCCTACACAAACAACAAAAAGTGACCCGAGTTTGGACTAAATTTATGATTAAATAAAAAATGTTCGGACATAGTCAGAATTGTGGAACAATAACTTGGTATTCGATAAACGGAAAAACATTAGTTGCTAATTCATGAAAACTTTTGAAAAGATGAGAAGGAGGTTTTTATCAACGGTAATTAGTGTACATTCAATGGCGAGCGCGAGCCGGGTTGAGAGTGCGGATGTACCAGTGTACATGTGCCTACTTGTAAACTGAGAGTTAATATTGCAATGTTCTTGTGAATCTCCAACAGAAATGGTGCTATGTAGATGCTATCAGTCAGATATGTCGTATCATCACTCAGAATCTGGACCTATCTCATTACACTACGACTACGCCAGGATGTAAGTAACACAGCACTTTGCTACTTAATGTTCGGCCATTTTGTTTTTGCAACATGTCAATGTAAATATTTATGTATTATGTTTATCTCATTTCTTAATTTGTCTTGTCGTGCCGCTTTTTGTTAAACACCTCCTGATCTTAAACACTTACAAGTACAAAAAATAAATTAAAAACAAATACATGTACATGTACTTCATTTCTCATTAATGTTCGGGATACCCAGGACTTTTCATGTCTTTGAAATTCTTGTTGAATTTCTGTCATTTATAAGTTGAACACAGAAAAGGAATTTCAATACTAAGATATTTGATCCATTTTGATTTACCATCCCAGCACCACGTCACCCAGGGAAACGACCTAAGGTCAAGAGTCGCTATCAGGGAAACCTCACCTCATTGGTCAAACTGGTTGGTCATGTGACTGAAGCTTGCGCTGATCTTTGTAAGAAGCAGACGACCCTGTTTTCACCTTCATTGAGTCAGGTAGGTTGGTGGAACATAATGGACATGTCTGGGGAGGAATGTTTTTTGTTTTTTTTTTTGGGGGGGGAGGTATGATTATATATGTATTTCTTCAAGTTTTTGTCATCTTCCTTATCACCATTCGTTTCCTTATTATTATCATCGCTATTAGCTATCTTTAACACTATCTTGTCTTTATCACAAGTTATCTTTATCAATATTCTCCATCCTTCTGTACTTCCTTCACCCTTCATCATTTCCATTGCCAAACCCTAATATTCCTCTTCTTTCCTCTTCTTTCTCCTCATCTTTTTCTGTGTAGATGATATACCTTCTAATATGTCATTAGTCTGTATAATTTATTCAAATCTAATACTTCGACTTTCTTTACTTTCTTAACTGATATATAAATTATCCTCATAAGAGTATCGTACATTCCTTACCTGTTTCTAAAGCCAGTTTTGATTTATGTTATGCTTATTATTTACTATTATATATTGTGTATACAAAACTTTGTAAAAATCATATGCAATTTAGCCATGTGGCTAGGATTTTGATTTCTGAATAAATACCATTATTATTATTATTATTATCCTTTCACTCCTCTTCATTTCATCTTTCTTCCTCTTCCTGTCATCATCCTATTAATTCATCCTCCTTGTCCTACTACTCTTTTATCTCCTACTCTTGTCCTTCTTGCACCCCATCTTCCTTCCCCTTTCCAAAGCCCTTCCTCTTCTTTCCTTCCCTCTTTCCCCTTATCATTACTGTTCATTACTGTGTAAGCCAATATTTTCGCTTGCAGATATTTTCACGATATGGACTAGATGGGGAAATTTGCAAATGGATAATTTCGCATGTTTTAGGTTTTCATTACTATAAATGGCCTTATATTTTAGTGGTCATTAAACATCAAATTCGCAAAAATAAACCACATCGCAAATTGCCACTTATAATTATCATTGTATAATTTGTAATACATATATGTTTTGAAATGTCATATTTACTTCAATAATCACATAACCCTCTCTTACCTTGCTTTTGTTCCCGAGAACAATGCTATGACCGAACCAACAATAGACGACCAAACATTTTTCCTACTTTCCCTACCCCTCCATAATACCCTGCCTCACGTCTTGCCTGACACGAGGTGGCGCTAGACCACTAAGGCATATATCTTCATTCTGATTTTTCGAGTCGTGCTGATCGGACCGTTCCTGAATTTTCGGGTGGATCGTTCCTATTTACGATTTTGAATTTATTATTATCAAATATTTGCGCTTCCTAAAGCCTCCTTTACGCCTAGCGTTAAATTTGGGTGCTTTAGTTTTACTGCGCCCTCCTTTGGCCTAGAATTACGTCCTTTTCCGGACGTTTTTCTTCCGTTTCCAACCCAGTCCCGCCCGTTCTTTTTACGTGGTTGTTTTTGGTCGGCGTTTGGGCGCCTGTTTTTCTTTTGAAACTCAGTCCCGCTCTTCTCCGACTTTTCTCTCTGGGTTGTTCTCCTTTAGGAGGGTTTCCTTCTTCCTTTTCTTGAACATTTGACATTTTTAGTACGTTTTGTTATATTATTGTACTTTTCCCGCGGCCTCGTGGCCTTTTTGCGGGGTGTCTTCCGGGTCTTTGGACTTCCGGTCTTTGTTCGACGCCATCTTGTTTTGTTGGCGTGTGTGTGATGTGTGCTCGAGCGCCTCTTTGTTAGTCGCTCTTCTGTGTGCATACTCTTCCTTTTTGGTCGTTTCTTCGGAGGTTCGTCCCCGTTTTCGTCCCCCCCAAAAAAAAAAATAATATAATTTTCTTCGTCTAGCCTGTTCTAGACGGGGTTTTCTTTTTTTGGAGTTCTCGTGAGCCGCCTAATAGCCGGTCTCGCTTGTCTTGCCTTAGCTTTTCTAAGGAATTAGGTTTTACGCTTTCAAAGACAATATTTGTTCTTTCTCTTTTCAGAGGCGTTCTAACCATGGACAGCAGGAGTGACTCCTTTGACGACTCAGACGACACAGAGCTGGCGGCATTGGTCTCTTCGAAGTCGTTTTCGCCGGGATCGGAAGCATGCCCGGCGGGAGAGTCGTCTCGACCGCCAGGTCGTTCGCCTCTCCTGCCTAAGTTAGGGGGGGAGCACGCCAGTGACTCTGTGTCCAGCGCTGGCTCCCTCCTCTAAGTCCAGCTCTAAGAAAAAGTCTTGTAGCTCGAAGAGCAGAAGACGCAGAGTTTTCTGGGTCTGGCGGACCACCTCCACCTTGGTAAACCCCACGATGGCGGCTTCGCTTCCCGTCCGGAGTGCCTCCACCCCCGTTCACGGCTGGTGGCTCGCAGGGCTATTACGGCTATCCTTGGGATACGCCAAACGCCCACTGGGAGTTCGTTCCGACGAACACCCGGGCTCTCGGACCCCCGAGTGTAGCACAGAAAATTGCGGTTTCTGTCTCACTTAGGGATGAGAGTCGTGCGCCCACGTCTCGCTCAGGCATGCCCCGAGGGTGCCGAGTACGGTTTGGGACCCATGCGCCGCAGTTTTCTGCATTTGGCGGACACCTCCACCTTGGTAACCCCAGGATGGCAGCTCCGCTTCCCGTCGGAGTGCTCCTCACCCCCGTTTCACGGCTGGTGGCTCGCAGGGTATTACGGCTATCCCTTGGGATACGCCCAAACGCCCACTGGGAGTTCGTTCCGACGAACACCGGGCTCTCGGACCCCGAGTGTAGCACAGAAAATTGCGGTTTCTGTCTCACTTAGGGATGAGAGTCGTGCGCCCAGTCTCGCTCAGGCATGCCCGAGGGGTGCCGAGTACGTTTGGGACCCGTGCGCCGCAGTTTTCTGCATTTGGCGGACCACCTCCACCTTGGGTAACCCCCAGGATGGCAGCTCCGCTTCCCGTCCGGAGTGCCTCCCCCCGTTTCACGGCTGGTGGCTCGCAGGGCTATTACGGCTATCCCTTGGGATACGCCCAAACGCCCACCGGGAGTTCGTTCCAACGAACACCCGGGCTCTCGGACCCCCGAGTGTAGCACAGAAAATTGCGGTTCTGTCTCACTTAGGATGAGAGTCGTGCGCTCACGTCTCGCTCAGGCATGCCCGGGGGATGCCGAGTACGGTTTGGGACCCGTGCGCCGCAGTTTCTGCATCTGGCGGAACCAGACAGCTCCGCTTCCACGTCCGGAGTGTCTCCACCCCCGTCAAACGCTTTATCTTCACGGCTGGTGGTCACAGGGCTATTACGGCTACCTTGGGATACGCCCAAGCGCCCACCGGAGTTCGTTCCAACGAACACCTGGTCTCCCGACCCCAGGAGGTTCTACCCGAAGGTCCGGGGATATTCGTTATCGTTCAGGATGCAGCTACTCGGCCTGCCTGGTCAGACCCGAGAGCTGCCGGATATCCCGATCCTTGGTGGGTGCTTTAGCACCCTACCAAGCGGGTCTCGCTCTCCTATCCCTTGGGCTTCGCCCCAGAGGTGACGGGATATGGTACCCCTTGTGGCAGAGTACACCGGCCTCGTTCGTGACACTGGCTGGTCACTACCACCCGCCACGTCGGCCTCTGCTGGGATCACCCGCCTAGGGAGTCCCAGCCGAGCGGCCCCCGGGATAGGGATCGGTGACTGACTCCGAACTTACTTCGGAGTTCTCGTCTCACAAGCCCAGTCCTGCCCCGGCAGACCTCCCGTCTCGTCCGCCCTTGTGGAGCCCGAATCGAATGTATCGGAGCTACAGCTATCCCTTGGATACCCTCATGCGCCCGCCGGGGTTTGTTTCAATGAACACCCGGCCTCCCGGACCCTCGGGCGTTCTATCAGAACGTCCGGGGAGATCCGTTATCGCTCAGAACCGGCCTGGTCACAACCACCTACCAAGCGGGGTTTTCGCTCCCTATCCTCCGGGCTTCGCACCAGAAGTGACGCGACTAGCTACCTCTGGTGGCTTGGATGCCTGGCCCTTGTCACACGACACTGGCCTGGTCTCAACCACCCGCCTCATCTGATACTTTGGTGTTTGTGCCTGCGGCACCCTACCAAGCGGGTTGCGCTCCTATCCCTTGGGCTTCGCACCAGGGGTGACGGACTAGCTACCCCTTGTGGCTTGGTATGCCTGGCCCTTGTCACACGACACTGGCCTGGTCTCAATCGCCCGCCACATCAGATACTTTGTTGGTTTGTGCCTTCGGCTTCCTACCAAGCGGGTTTTCGCTCCCTTTCCCTCGGGCTTCGCACCAGAGGTGACGGGACTAGCTACCCTCGTGGCTTGGTATGTCTGGCCCTTGTCACACGACACTTGGCCTGGTCTCAACCGCCCACCATATCAGATACTCTTTGGTTGCGCCTTCGGCTCCCTACCAAGCGGGGTTTTCGCTCCCTATCCCCGGGCTTCGCACCAGAGGTGACGGGACTAGCTACCCCTCGTGGCTTGGTATGCCTGGCCCTTGTCATACGACACTGACCTGGTCTCAACCGCCCGCCACTTCAGGTACCTGGATGGGTTATGCCTTCGGCACTCTATCAAGCGGGGTTTCGCCCCCTATCCCTCGGGCCTCGCGCCTAGAGGTGAGGGGACAGGTTACCCCTCGTGGCATGGTTTGCCTGGCCCTAGTCTCATGACGCCGGCCTGGTCACAACCGCCTGCCACTTCGGGCCCCCGGCTCGGACCGCCCTTCGCCAGCCTTTACCTTCGGTATGGATGGCAAGGCGAGAAGTCCTCCCCAGGTTTTTCCCCCTCCCAGCCTGTGGCTCTTGGGAGGTGGGATCGGTGACCCGCTCCGAGCTTACATCGGAGTTCTTGTTCACCCAACCCGGGCTGCCCGGGAGGCTTTTTTCGTCTCGGCCGCCTACAGCGGATCCCGAGTCAGATTGGTCGGAGGAGGTTTTTGTTGGCTCCGAGTCGAAGTCTAATTCAGACTCTGTTGACCGGAAGCCGATCCGCATAAGAGCACCTCGGCAGGATTCTTCCTTCCCTCAGCTCGGAGGATTGGGCGATATCTCTCAAATTGTAGAGATGCGTACTTCCATGTACCTCAGACTTGTCGTCTACCTGACGATTGGCTCTTAGTAGCCAACTCCAGGGAGCGGCTCCTTCTCCGACTCGCACACCAGTTTACCTGGGAGCCGAGTTGGATTTTGATCGGGAGCGCGCTGGGAGTTTCGTCTCCGAGGACCTGGGTCCCCCTCCCGCTGGAGGTGGCCCGGCTGCTAGCCCTGTGGAGGAGCCTCGCGTTTCTTCCCAGGGGCATGCCCTTTCGTGTGACTCTACCATCCGTGTCGATTTTCACGGACGCGTCACTCCAGGGCTGGGGCGGCCTATG
>CALNVZ010000641.1:24092307-24172587 GCA_940671915.1 Paracentrotus lividus
GAATACGCCTCTGGCTCACGCCTGCCTGACCGAGGTGGCGCTAGACCACTAAGGCATATATCTTCATTCTGAACCAACCATTCGACAACTCGTCATAGCGACAAGCGTTGGGGGCGAGGGAGGGGCGTAAAGAGGGGTCATTGTGATTATCATCTGTAAGGAATAATAAAAAATTGTAGTAGCTAATTTTTAAACACTAATTAATAAAACTCTTCATTAATCACATGACCCTCTCTCTACCTTGCTTAGATCAAACAGACCGTAGCACCGGACACGCCTAGGGTGGACAAAACGAGAGGCAGGGGGGGGGGGGGCTAAGAGGTACTTAAGTAGTCTCGAGGCTGGCCGTCGACAACGCCGAGACATCTCAAAACACCCTCCCGTTGCAAACGTCACGTGGAAAATGAAATGAAGGAAACAAGAGCGTCAGAACGCTGCCCCTTCAAACCGATCCTCAGTGGGAAACGCCTGCAAAGAGCGCCCAGAGAAGCGCTGATCTACCTCTGGTATCGGAGACGCTTGAGGGCACCTCCTGAATCAAGGCGTAGGCACCGCAAGTTAAGTCCCTCTCTCACGAACCATCTTGGAGCAATGGGATGTCGGGAAAGCCGCAGAAAAAGGAATTCGAGTGATGGAGTTTACCTCAAGCGACGAAGATTGCGGACTGGAGAGGTACCACTTTTTAAGGATCGCCTAACATCGGACACACGTATGGGTATTATGGAGGGGTAGGGAAGTAGGAAAAATGTTTGGTAGTCTATTGTTGGTTCGGTCATAGCATTGTTCTCGGGAACAAAAGCAAGATAAGAGAGGGTCATGTGATTATCTCGTAAATAATAAAATTAGTGCTAATTTTACTATTTTTTGTCATTCCAGACCGATGTTGTCCACTGGTTCTCTGCGGCACAGTCTCTTATTGGTGCTATGTCAGACTGCTGCCGTGTAGGTCTGCCCTCGTACATTCATGGAATCCTTATCAACTGGAGCAAACCCTTGGGGCATTTTATTCATTATGTTGCTAGGTATGTTCATATCTACTTTTGCTGTAAATGCTAAAAATATTGCGTGGTTGGGTAATCGTCATGGGAGTAGCTTTCCAGATATGAAAATCATGATGATTGTGTGTTCTTACAGTGGAAAGTGTAGGTTAATATATCGCCAAGAGGCATTCTACTGGGTAGGGATGCAAATGCTGAACTATTTGATTAAAACTCACTAAAAGATTGAACTGCTTAAACACCTAACATTTAAAATTGAAAGAAAGTTTCATATTGCTTCAAAAAACCAGAAATACCACGGCTTGTAAATTATTCTGACAACTGGCTACTATGAGTATAATGAATGAAAGCACAGCTTCTGTTGAGACCCTAATATACCTTAACATCGGGATATTTCCTGTACTTATGATGGTCAATTTTTTTAATCTTATTTTAGATTTTCATTTGATCTGATAACCGCTCTTATTTCATACTCACAGTCCCAACATTGCCAAGCAAGACTACCTCAGTGCAATTGAAGATAAACTAGAACGGTTGTGGATAGACCTTACTACCACCGTACAGAATCGTTACTCAAGCGGCTTTGATTCGGCCTTCCTCAACGTGATGGCGCCGTCCTTGGAGGCAGTCTTCTCGCACAAGAAGCGAAGTCTGCGCAATTACACGTTGATCTTCTGGACGTCGACATTTGGGAATCAAGACTCACTGCAATATCCTGAAATCTTGAAGTAAATTTGATATTCTTGGTTTTTTGAGCTTGAATTTCTTTTAAAAATAGGCTAAATGTTTTGCAATAGGTATTATGTGATAAAACTTCTTTGTCTATGCAGTTTTCCCCCTCATATACCCTTTTGTTATTTACCTTTTCATGGGGTGAGCAGAGCATACAAAAATGTGTGGATTTCAAAATATTGATATGAATGTAGATCCCATAGAATGACCTTTATTAAGCCAAATTCCAACAAATGTGACATGTGATATTCAAGTTTCAGATGTTTTTTCTCATTCTCACAAGGGGTAAAATAGAAAATTGTTTTGTAGTGGACCGTGTTGTTGGTTGCCAATTTCTGATTTATTTTTTTTTCCTCAAGTTATTTAAATATGGTCCTGAATTGGAAATGATAGCTATCATCTGCTAAACATCCACATTTATCAATCATTCATCACTTATAGCCATTTGAAATGATTTTATAAATACAATGTATTTTGTTCTTCAGGCCCTGTTTAGCAAAGATCAGATCAATTGGAGAGATTTCGCTTCCAGGCTGGTCTGAAGAAGACAACATCATTGGGGAAACTCCAGTCATTCCAGAGGTAAGTTTGATTTAGGGAGTAACTGCTTTCTTAAGATGTCTCCGACATGTCTGTGAGATGAAAAGAATCTCAGGTATGGTTTGATTTCCCTGTGGGAGACTCAGAAAAACGTCTGCAAATAGTCTCAAAGCCATCACATGGCTGTGAGAAATCATTTTGCTTGTCTTTCCACATTGCTGCGGTGAGTTGGTTATTACCATGAATTATTTAGTATTGTTTCTCAGATATTCATTTATATTCAGAAAATTTGAGATGAAAACTTTCAATAAAATATTTGGGGAATAGCTCTATTTGATCATTGATAACACTTGTTTTTTTAGAATATTTTTCTGCCATATTAGAAAAACCCTTCCTTTGAATGGTTGATGGGTAGACAAGCTCATTCTTCAAATTATTGACAGAAAATATTAAGGGAATAGCTCGAGTTCTTTTTTGATGGGATATAGCAACAAGGAAACCTGCAGCTCTAAGTCCTATTCAAGGGACTTGGTATTGGTGATTAGTTTCTTTACCAAAGTTCACTTGTATACCAACTCATTAGCCATCCCATTGTTAGGAGACAATCGCTCTACCAACTGAGCAATCACGCCTCCTTTGCTTATGTTTCTTGCAGACCGAAGACCCTGACGACGATATGGCTCCCCCTGCCCCACCCGTCATCCCAAACTTCGGAGCCCCCTCCCCTCAGAAGATGCATGGTAGCTTCCTCCACAGACTGGACGATGCAAAGAAGCTCCTAGCCGCCTCATCCCCCGTCAAGACCTTGACCTCACCGGGGCGGGGCAAGAGGATACAGACATACTCACCTGGATCGGCTAAGAGGAAGCAGTTCGCATCACCCATGGCAACGGATGCGGCTAAGAGAAGGCTGCATGTTGATGAGGATAAGAACACGGTAAATTATTTTTTTCTTTCTGTCGTTGAAGAGTCTCAAATATTTCTTTATCTTATCACTCCATTATTTATGATAGAACAGTTAGATTATTTTTTTACTTCCTTTTTCACAAGATTTTTTCTTGTGTTGTCAGACTGTCCTATGAAAACACTTAAAAATAAATTATGAATTCACAACAAGGAAGTGTGAAATTCATGGCACAATCCACTTTCAAACCCTTCACTGACACTTCCTCCTTCTAGTGACAATGGACTAATGTTATGAAACCTGTAAAAGCACATACCATATAGTTATTACATTATTTTCTGTAACATTTAGATTTTTAAGTGCTTTCTCTCTTCTATTTGGAATCCCGTAAAGCTGCTTTCATCAAACAGCTGCAATGTTTCTTGGAGAGCTATTCATTTTTATTTTGGGTTGATTGCTTCCTCAGAATAGGTCTGTGGTAGTACTTTAATCAGCCTCTTTATGTACTTTGTTCTAATTCAGGACTTTGTTGTATTTTTAATGGAAAGAGCATAGTAATGATTTATAATCATTTCTGTACTGTGTTGTGTTTATCAGGCAAAGTGTATGATTATAGTGTTGAGTCTTTTTACACTTCATCATGAGCGTCCTGGGAAGTGAACACTCTATAACTGTTCACTATTGTTATTATTATTATTTGCAGGCTTTTGTAGTTATCTCATCGGAGCCAAAGAAGAAGCGTGTTCTCACGGAACACCAGAAGGAGGTGATGAGGACCAAGAGGGTCTCGCTGGCCCTTTACAATGGTCTGGACCAGTCCCAGGATACCCAGGCCTTCAAGGACTTCACCCAGACGCAGAGCCAGTCACAAACATCGTAAGTCTACCCTTTTTATAGAACAATTCTGATTGGTTGCTAGTCTCTCTTCAGACCTAATGTTACCAAAAATGAGTTATATTTTACATTTTAGAATGCTCTTCATTGTTGATCAAATAAAGGGTTTTGAATCCATATATCGTTGGTTGAGAAAGAGAAGGTCGTTAACGTAATTTTTTGCCATTTTTTTTTTTTTCTTGAGAGTGAGAAGTGCGTGAAGTAATTTTCTCGTTCTAAAATCAGAAATGGTCATTACTTCTTATTTCTGTTTAGATATTTTGTAATAGATGTATTATTCATTCATGAACAAAACTTTTACTTCTCGTGAGCTCCCGAAAAGGTACTAAAAACGTGTTTCAACCTCCTCTCGACCGACTATTTGTAAAGCTCTATCCCAAATTCAAATTGCAGTATCTCATTAGTTACACATGTACATTGGCACTGGGATTGGATTTTAAGAGAGAGAGAGAGTAATAGACAGGGAGGACAAATTTAAGCCTAATCTTTAAATCTATTCATGATAGCTGCTATGGTTATGCTATTCTGATTTGTATTGAGCCATATCACATAATTATTACTGTAAGAGCCGTCCGTGCTGCCATCCGCGCTCCCCGTAGACCCGCACGCTGTAGGACCGCCGTTCGCGCGGGCAGGGTCTGCATTTTCCACGGAGCGCGGCCGGCGCCGCCGATCGGGGGGTCGACGGAGGCCGGGTTCCCATTGCGGCTCGCGGGCTTCGTTTTCTTCGACGAGCTCGCGTTGGTCGCTGGGCGACGATTCCCTGAACGACGAAATCCCCATTGGCTCGCGTGCTTTAAGGCGACGCGCGAAAACAAGCAGGCAACGGAAAGAGTGTCCGTCGGAAGTGTCCCTGTCTCCTTTCAAGACTGGACCGGTATTTCACGGCTCCCACAACGCCCTTTCATAGGCAAGGGTGTGTGCCAACCCGTTGTCATGCCGACGACGAAAAAAAGAAAAAAGTCTGAACGGTTAGTCTGTCATCTGATTAGAGCGTCTGGGTCGCTGGATTTAATCCGATAAGAGAGATAATCGTCTGCCGATTTCATTTTGAAGTAAAAACCCAGATTGATCAGTGATTGAAATCACAATTCGAAATTGCTATAGTTGAAATCTACGTTAAAAGTTCTCCTAACAGAGCAAACATTTTACGAAATGCGACACTTTTTAAAGCAGTATTTTTGAAGAACCGGGTCCAATTTTTATTTAATTTGCCGTGATAGGATATGAAGATATAGACAAACCTGTCAGTCTCCGATGGCCTTTGTTTTCTCTTGGGATAACAACCTATAGCTCCTTGGTGCGACCGAGTAATCTCTCCCGCGCTGTCGTAGGGGATTATCGGATTAAAGTATTAAAGAGTGTTGGGTGACTCAGTATTTATAACTTCGTTGAAAATCAATAAAGGGTGTATTTTCCGATTTTAGAAAGGCAAAATTCAAACTCCAAATGAAAAATTACATAAAATTGATGTGTTTTTGATCTGAAAAGGAGCTTTATTTCTGAAATTAAGATTGTACTACAAGGAAAGAACAAATTAAGGAAACATGATAATTTATAACTATTATAACTATATTAAATTTGGGTATAAAACGGATTGGCCGTGAGGGAGAGATAATCAGAGAATATTAATTGATTAAACCGGAGGAAAGCGACTCACCGGGTCTTTTTCCTTTTAATGAATTGCAAATAAATGTGCAGGACAACAATTTAGGAAAAGGAAAATAGACGAATGGAACAATCAGAAGACAGACAGAAAGAGGTTGCTCAGCAAAGAAAAGCGGCATATGAATAAAGGAAAGTGTACGAACAAAACAAAGTAAACTATATCGTTCATAACTTTGGGGTGGAAAAGGCGGAGAATGGTGCACTGTAAAACAATGAAGGGTCGAATTTAACTCATTCTGGCTCATTTGCGTTCATTGGGTTGGTTTGTCGGTATATAATTGGAAGTGAATTTAAAAGTGAGTAAAATGTTTTGGGCGTAAGTTTCGGGTCGAATACGGGTCAATAAAAATGACTCTTTTCTTGGAGTCAATAAGTTGATAATAGTCTTCCTTTTTACCAGAATAAAGAGTAATAAAAAAGTGACAATTGAGATAAACATTCGATGGAGAGAGAAGGAAGTTCATCCCAGTCATCGATCAAGAACTTACTATACTTTATGGTGGGCCGTCGGGGCCATAATTGTCTGTATAATTCCGCCGGGTATGGGAGTTGCTGGAAAAGGGGGGTTAGGGGCCCCCTGTGGCTAGCCCCCGTGGATTGCTGCCACGGGGCTTGCAGCTAGTATACATCTATACTAGCAAGCTGAATATTATTATTAGAATCTTCTTAAAATTTCAGTGTTCACTTTATTCAGATGGAAACGTGAAAGATCAGTTAGAAAGCTTATAGTTTTTCTTTTCAAAACTTCAGATCAGTTAATGAATTCTACTATTCTTATTTTTCTTTTTCAATAGATCACCAATACCTACTCCAGAGATTGAGGACCAAGCTGATGAATCTAGGAAATTCACCTTCTCAACAGCAGCAGGACAAAATGAATCAGAGGTGAAAGAAACTGAAAAGGAAAGAATGACAGAAGATGTTAAAGAAGCTCAGGAAGAGGAGGAAAGTGTGGTTGTTTTGCCAAGCAGCCAAGAAAAAGCACAAAAGCTAACCAGGAGGGTCGTTACTTTCTTTGAACCTGTTAAGAAACTGTCCTCCCCGATCAAAGATTCAGGGCAGATCCTGGGAGAAGGTGCAACTGATCTCATCGGTGACCAGGACAAAGATATTGGTAGTAGTCATGGAGGAAGTGGGATGGACAGTGTCGTGGAGGAAGCAGAAGGAAGAAACGAATCATCAGTGGTGATTGTTGAGGACACATGTCAAGATGTATCTCAGGAAGAATTAGGACTTCTCTCATCAGGAGTTTTGAGGGATGTTGATGATGCTGATGAGGACAGAAATAAAGAATTTGATGTGCCAGAGACGCAAGAAGATCCTGGTGTCCATGATGTTTCTGATGACTTTATTCCAGTGGCCGTTGGTGAGAGTCCAGTCAAGAATGAAGTCATTCCAGAGTCATATTTAGATAGTCCTAGCGATAATGATGACTTGGTAGTTCCACATGAGGAAAGTCCTGTCAGGGATAGTCCTATGGATGCTGAAGATCTGATGGACGTCCTTCCTGATGATAGATTCAAGAAGGTTATCAGTACACCTGTCATCAAGCTACAAAAATTGAGCCAAAGGGACATTGAGCTCTACAGTCCAAGGGGCTCAAAGTACAGTGACAAAGACACCTCCCAAGAGCTAAAGACAAGTTCAGACGCTACCAGCCCAAAGGTGCAAAGTCCTGAACCGTCCTCCCCATCATCACTATCAGGAACACCGCGTCTAAGGAGGTATAGATCGGACGAGATACACAACCGTAAAGGTACGCCCAAATCAGCTCGAAGATCAAACTCTGTCAGTGAATCATCAAGCCCCAGGAGTAAGGCAAGCCCTACAAAGAAAGCCACTGACCTAAAACTCCTACAGGCTAGTCAACAGGACCTAGCAGACTTGGCTCACAGGTACGAGCTGGATGGTATAGAGCCTTTGGGTGATGATCTTGACCAGAGCATTGAAGAATGCCTTGCAAAAATTAACGATGCTGATAATGATGATCTACCTGCAGTGGATTTTGGTCAGAAAGCGGATACAGACTTGAAAGAAATGGCTAACCATGGTGGTGATGAGGAAATGCCAGATGTTCTCTGTAGTCAGCAAGAACTGTTCTCTAGTTCTATGGATTCTAGTGCTATGGATGAAACGGTTATTGAAGTAAAACCACATTCTGTCGAGGAGTTGCCTGAAATGGATGTTGTTGAGACAATAGAATCGACCGAACTGTCTTCCCAGATTGCCTCGACAAGAAGGAGGGGTAGGCCTCGAAAATATCCAAACAAGGTAGAAGATACCGAATCACAAGATGGAACTGATTCTGCGAGTACAGAGAGTGAAAATGTACAACAAGTCAAGAGAAAGAGAGGAAGGCCAAGACTAAGTCAAACTACAGAGAATCAAGGAAGTGAAAACCTGGACAAAAATAGCATCGATGAGATGAAATCTAGAAAAGCTTTGGATAATGAGGATGATGAGAGCCAGGCATCAGAGAGTGGAGACAAGGATAGTGAAGATGTTAAAAGTAAGAGAGGTAGCATTCATAAGACAGCTGATGACATTGATGAAGACGAAGTAAGGAAATCAAAAAGGAAGAGTGGAAGACACAGAAAAGGAGATGCTAAACTTTCTTCTGTAGATGAAACAGATCAAGATACACAAAGTGAATCATTTGATACTGGAAGAAAGCGGAGAAAAACGAAGAAATTTGGTAACAATGATAAAGATAGCCAGAAACAAGAGACAAATATTGATGAAGAAATAGCTACTATTGGAACAAAGAGAAGAAGATCTAGGAAGAGTGAAATCTGCACAGATCAGGAAGTTTCTTCACAAGATGACCAAATAGATATTTCTGAAATAAAAACAGAAGATGCTACAGAAAGGCCTGCAGAGGATACTCCTGTATGTGTTGTGCAAAATAAGGCAGAAGAGATTAGTGAGAAGGATGATGCTATTCAGGAAGAAAGCCAAAATAAAGCCTTGCCTAAGGATGAAATGACTGCACCAGAGGCAGCACCTGAAGCAAATAGCAGTTCTGAAGATCTGTTTGCATCCCAGGTTCAAAAGGAAACATTGCCTACGGATGGACGGGATGCTGCAGAGACTCCACTAAATGAGACTTTGGAGAGTGAGGATGATGATATTCCCCTAGTCCAGATTAGAGCATCATTGCAGGCAAAAGTGGATGAGGATGTCAAACCAGCGGAGATGAATGATGCTGGCAGTTTATCTGAAGATTCTGAGGTGGATTTTCCGATCTTGACTCCAGGTAATAGGGAGGAGAAGGTCAGCCCGACAACCGAAACACCACCTCGAGAACAAGTAGCTGAAGTCCTGACTAGGATCAAAGAAAAGGATACACCAAAGCGTGAACTGACCACAGTCAAGGATGATGAGGTACTTACTGTTACCAGGTCTGGACGCAAGTGCAGACCTAGTTCAAAAATTAGATGTGCCAAGGACATACTCAGGAAGGCCTTGATGTCACCAGATGGAAGACACAAGAACAGCAAACCAAAATCTGGTGAATCCTTAAAGTCTCCAAAAAGGATATCGCCAAAGGCTTTGCGATCAATGGCTAAGATAATATCTGCTAAAGAAACTTCTCCCCACGTCAAGAACAAACATAAACGAAGAAGTCATTCTCCTGGGAAGAAAGATGGTTTGGATACTAAGCAACCGGAGATGGCCACAAACTTGGTCAAAGAGGATGTGTCATCATATGCCATATCTCCAAGATCACTGAAGGCATTAGCCGAGAAAGTAGCACAGGATTTGTCTCCAAAGCATAAGCTGTCTCCGCCAAAAGCAATGTCAGCTAGAAGATCACGCCCACTTTCCCCGAAAACGTCCACGCTGAGCAGCAGTCAAGTCATGCGTAACGTCAGATCAGGAAGAGTCTCCAAGAGATCCAAATCACCAGTGTCTCTGAGGCTGAGATCCAAAAAGCTTTGTCTCTCATCTGGACCCTTGCAAACAAGAGCTGGTACAAAGCTCTCAAGAATGGAAATCAAGAAGCGCAATAAGAAACAAAAAGTCATGGAGGAAAACCTTGATTTGTCGCAAAAGGGAAAGAATATCGATGACACTGTTGATGTGACAGAACCAAAAGAAAAAAAGACGGATTCTGATGGCACAGCAGGGAGATCAGCTGAAGAAGTTATTGTAATCAAGGACACCATGAGCCAAGAAATGGATGAGGACATAACCCAGATTAAGCAAGATGCAGTCGAAGAAGACTTGGGCAAAGAATCTGAGCACATCGCTGAAGAAAAGAAGGATGATGTTAGTACCAGGGAGGAATGTGTCTCTGGTGATTTCAGTGCAAGTATGGAAGCAGTCGATGAGGATGGGGATATTGAAATGAGAGACCTAGACCAGATGATGTCCCAGGCTTCAGAAGTCCCTGATGTTGAAGAAGGTGCCCTCTTGGAGACACAAGCCAAAGAACCTGAAAATGCAGCAGAGTTAGAAATCCCA
The DNA here is from genome assembly GCA_940671915.1 of Paracentrotus lividus. Classification (NCBI taxonomy): domain Eukaryota; kingdom Metazoa; phylum Echinodermata; class Echinoidea; order Camarodonta; family Echinidae; genus Paracentrotus; species Paracentrotus lividus. Next base: position 24,102,511 of record CALNVZ010000641.1, read on the forward strand.
TCAGGAAAACATTCCAATGACATTGAATCACCTTTAGTTCAAGATCCTCCTGTGTTAGAAGAACCCCTTGCAGTTCCCATAGCTCCAGAACAAGACATCGTTACGGATCATCCAGAGAAGGAAGATAATGTTTTGAAGCAAACTGATGCGGTCCAGATTAAGACAAGATCCAAGCGAAGCAGCCAGAGATTAACATTTGGAGAAGAGGGTGAATCTGAATTAGAACAAACATCAGAAAAGGATGGCACTACTGTTGAGGCTGATAAAGTAAAGGAGGTGAAAGCTTCAGAGGATGAGGATAAGTCAGACAGCGATGAGAATGAAGAAGATGAGGATGCAGGAAGCAGTGGAAGCGAAGAGTCAGAAGAGGAGGAGCGAGCAGTAGAGGAGGATGGAATGGAGGGTTTCCAAGAGAATGAAGATCTTCCAGCCAAAGATGGAGATATCCAGGAGACGAAAGGAACTCCCATTGGTGTGGTGTCTTCAGGACTCGATGTGCAAGGTATGTTTGGCACTTTCAAGGTGACTTATTTCCTCTGGGCTTTATTACATCAAAGATGTAGGGTAAGGCTTGCAAAAGTCTTTTTTTTTTTTTTTTTTTTTTTTTTTTTTTTTTTTTTTTTTTTTTTTTATATTTAGAATTGGGATAGGGTATAGTCCAGGGTTAAAATTTTTTATTAGATAAGTGTGTAGAATTTGTAGTATAGCACTTTTTGCCAGAGCGAAAGTCTCAATCATTTTTGATTTAGTAATTAATCACTGATTCAAATTCTGTTTAATCCAAAATTTAAGGAGAATTTTTATGTGTTGAAAAGCATAGAACAAAAGTTCCTCAACTTGTCTGTCTGTTCCAAAACAATTATGACAGAGTTCATGTTACCTTAACTCGGGATTAAATCTGTGGAAGATTATCAAGTATAGATTCAACAATACAGTAGCAAATAAAAGGTAATTGGTATGTGAAGAGGAATTGAGAAAATTACATATATTGCAGATTGGATCAATTTATGATAAAATGAGAAATCTACATGCACATGTAGTCTATTTATTGTTAAAAGTTAAAAGTTCTTTCCTGGAAGTGTTCTACATGACTATAATATGCCATCGAATTCAATTTAAATTCATTTATTTTCATAATGTGAGATGCTCTGTCATATATACAACAAAACCAGTATTGAAATATATAAATGTATTATAAATATTTTTTGTATTTTGTCATCTCTTAGATACTGAAGAGGACATTATCAACAGTAGCCAGAGTCCTCTGAAGCCTTTCCCTGATGGAGATGAAGAACAGCAAAACCAAACAACCGACACTCCATCCCAGCGACTAGCCTTCCCCAACCTCTCCCCTCCGGAGATGGAGAACTTCGCCTCTCCAGAAAAACCCAAGATGGCCGCCGTAACCACAGATACCATGGAGTCTCTCCAAGTCTCGCCCATCATTCCCACCAAGTTCAACCCCAGGGTGCAGGGCTCGCCTGAAGGTGCTAGCATGAGACCTATGTGGCCTAACCAGGTCGATTCCCCAGAGGGCAGTATACCTGCTATGTACTCGCCGAACGCGTCGCCAAGCAGCGGGATTCTTAAGCATCGGGATGTGTTGGGATGTAGTTCCCCATCGCCCTCAAGCAAGGTCAGTCACAATTGTCATATAAACAGGCATCTGTATGTTATCATCTACATGCGTAGGTGGTGGAGTCATTACCGAACGAGCACATTTAAACATTATGTGCAACTGCAACATTTTACCACAGAATTTCAAAAGAAAAATTACGAAAAAGGGACAAAACCTTTTATAATACCATTAATTTCTCAGAAAGAACAAAATGTGTCCAACTTTTTCCCATAGAAAATCTACTTTCCCTAAACAAAAGTAACTTTTTTTCTGTTGATGTGTGAGTATTCATATTTGGAAATTCTGTTAATATTTAGAGAATAATGTATTTGATATGACTGAATTTATGAAAAGTGTTTGGTAATATGATCCCCTTCCATACACATACATGCATTAAGTACAACAGTTCTGAGTATCCCCATTTACAGTCTTGTGTTTGTTCCAGCTCTTATTTATCTTTTGTTTTGTAACAACAGAGCCGGCGTGTGAGCTTTGCTGATAAGGTTTTCATAGAGCCAGAACCACTGCAAGACCACAGCGCTGTTGCCAAGGTGCCCAAGGCTTCAGACAACTCTATCTCGCATGGATTGGCACAAGACTCCTCCAGAGGGCGCCTTCCGATGTCTCCTCTCGTCAGCACGGCTTCTTCAAAAGTCATGGCACACAACTCCAAGGTGGGTACTCTTGGATGTCTCATAATTTTTTTTAAACGTTTTATTTTTATTTTTGAAGACACAAGTGATCAAATACTTACATTTGTCAGAATTTTAATGAAAGAACTTTTTTTTTTAAAGTCTAAATTTGAATTTTAAGTTTATTTATTGCAGTTGTTTATCATACACTGAACTTTAATTGTTTTCTTTGTTAAATCAATTAAATTGCTCAATTAACTCAATTAAATGATAAAGATGTACATTCCCAAAAAGTAGATAAAAATAATGTTAGTTGTAAACAATTTAATACAATATTTAATATAAAAATCAGTTTGCTTTTAATAATAATGCTGGTTTCTTATAAAGCTAAGACCAAGACGCTTACAGTATATTATGCAGAACAGTTTTGTAATTCGGTACAATCTTAAAATCGTTGATTGATGTTATCTTTTGACTTGATGTGACACTTATAATCTGAAATCTAGATTATGTAAAAATTTCTGGTAAATTTATCTTACTTTTAGTGGGTTTTGTTATCGCCTTTTGATTATAACAGTACATCACTACTCCTTCAAAGTCTGATTCCAACCAGTCATCATCATCGTCACCATCATCATCATCTACCCTGCAACGACTGAGAAGGAAAAGCCCCCACTCAAGCCGTCGCATGAAACCCGTACCTAGTAAGAAATTACATGTACCAAAGAAAGCTGTGATGACCTATGCATCCACCTACGCAACCAAGGTCCTAAGTATGGTAAGTGAAGCTGACATGGTGATGCTTGCAATGGAGTCGGATATAAGACCTTTGTTTCAAAGCCACTGATAGATTGCAAAATCATGAAGAAATGGATCCGAGTTGGACCGTTTGCTAATTATCCTGCCATTCCATTTAGAGCTTAACAAATTTGAAGAAAAAAAAAAACCTATGTTGTCCTACGCAACCAAGGTCTTAATTATGGTAAAAGTACTGTACAAATGGTTATTTTTCGTGAATTTTGCAAGTCGGTCATCGCAGAAATTTCCACTTCAATATAAGGCTATTTATAGTAATGAAATCATTACCAAAATTTTGGTCTTGCAAATTTCTCCTAACATTACAGAAATATCTGTCAACAAAAAAATTGTCTTATACAGTAGTTTCCATTGTGATGCTTGCAATGGTTTTGGATATATGATCCTTTGCCTCAAAACCACTTATAATTTGAAAGATAGAAATGGGAATTGGGATTAAAGTGGGTTTTTTTTGCTAGAAATGAGTGGTTTGCTAATAATTCTACCATGTGTTGATTTTTATAGCTGTAAATTTTACGTTAAAATTTTCTCTTAAATTTTTTTCCCCCAAGATTTCACAGTTTTCATTTCATGTGGTTTTAGTCATCATGTCTTACAATTGCGTTTTTCTTGTTCTATCCTTTATTGAAAATGTGTTTATTTATTATTTTGAGTAATGAATATGGAATTGTAGAGATTTTAGTGAAATATTCTATTCCCTTTGTAAAGTTTAGTATGGAAATTTCATCTGTTTATTTTATTTTCTGCATGAAAATATAAATGTTAAATTATTCTCTTTTTAATAATTTCCTCTAGGTCAACCAAAACCAGGAGAGTACAAAGAGACCTGTTGCCCCGTCCCAGAGTACCCAGGGGTCATTGACCCAAGGTAGCCCCTCCACACAGGTAGATAGCAGCTTAGAGGCCCAGGGGGAGAGCCAGGGGTCGGTGTACCCCGCCCTCACCGAGTGCTCCCTACCGGTGGAGAATGTGCTGCCACGTCTCACTTCTTCCATGTGGTGAGTTTGAATTATAGATTTCTGGATTGAAGGAGGAAAGGCTATTATGCAGGGCCCACTAGGAGAACAGTGGGCCTTTAAATGCTACCCTGGGGTAAATAAAACTATGGTATAACACTTGAACGTTAAAACTTATGTAGACCTCTTTGTTTAATGTCTTCTTTGATTATATGTTTAAGTCATGGTAATTATTTCAAACATTTCAAAGTACTGTACAGTTTACTGTCAAGCCTGAATGCAGTGAGGTTTTGTTATAACGTGACAAATTTCCCAATACTAATATTTCAAACATGTGTTAAATGTGTGTATGTGTTCTAGATATTGGTATAACCAGATAATTGCCAATTTGTGCACGAAAATAGTAATTGTACATTTTGGCCAATTTCGAGATTTCAATGATTATTTCATTTAAACTGTTCTAATTGAAGAAATGTATGATGTACAGTGGCAGAATTAAATCCCTATAGGTCAGTGATTTCTTGCTCATTCTGTTGATTAGTTTTCAACATTGGTTGTATTGTGACATGGTGATATGGAATATTCCTGTTGATCAAATACTTTGATTGTCCGGATATGACTATTATCTGTTTATTGTTTGTATTACTAATAGGTCAAGAGGTTTAGGCCAGCTAGTCAGGGCTAGGAACATCCGGACTGTAGGAGACCTATCATCTCTGTCACCCATGCAGGTAACAATTCAAACCAATATAAAAGACCTCTGAGTTTAGAAAAAATAAAATACATTAAATGTAATGGATCCTTTTCTCTGTTTGATGATTTATCAGGTATTATAGACCTACATTTTCTACAAAATTTATGTCATTTATGTTGTTGTGTATAATTCATGCCCAAGGTGCATAAGGCCATATTTATGAGGGAAAACTTAGAATTTTGCTGTGTGTATGCGATTCCATGTTTTGAACAAAACATTTAGACAGCATTTCACTCCTTTTCATCACAAAATAAAAGAAAAGAATAGTTTTATGGCTGATGGACCATGAAGATCTAACAGAAGGGGAATAAAAACAAAAAATTATTTAACTGGATTCAATATCATGTACATGTATAATGTAAAATAGTGCTGTGGGGGTGTGGGATGCAGAAAAAACAGTAAAAACAAAATAAAAACATGGAATTGCCCAAATTCTTAGTATGTCTGGATTGTCTATATGTTTGAGATGAGCATTCCGTCCATTCCTTTCCATGAACATATTTTAATATGTAAGCCTCCTTTTTTTTCCTGGCAGGTACAATCGCTACCAATCAAGTCACCTAAAGTTAGTCATCTCAAGCATGTACTCTCTGCATTCCAAACAGAAAAGGTAACAATATTCAAACTTGCAGTAGTGACCATCTGAATAGAGAGATCAAACATTTTCAACCAAATAGTGGTACTTTGTAGTAAAATTTTCTTTTCCAATGTAGAATGGTACATCTATTATGATTAAGCATTAGAAGAATCATGCAACAATCATTTACAAATTTGAATGTTCAGTTTGAGAAATAATTATTAGAATAAATCATATGGGAGCATGATATGATTTGGTGTAGTCATTTTCCCAGTTGTATTTCTGCAGCAGTATGTTATTTTATTTCTGATAATGAAGTTTTTATGAAAAAACAAACAAACCAAAAAGCATTAAAGTCTCTAAATTTGCAACACGAGCAAGAACTTTGGATAAGTATTTGAATATGTAAATCTTTTCTTTTGTATTACAGTTCCCAGATTCTGATCCACACATCAATACAAATGGTAAGCATTGATAATTTATCAATTAATTTATGTTTGGAGAAAGAATTTTTTACCATGGTTTTTATAAACTTCATTTTAATTTAAAGTGTGATACAGTGTTAGCTTTTCCACAATGTTAAATGACAAAAAAGCAAACAGTATGTCTTGAAAGATATTGCACTCTCAATCCCCTTTAAAGCCAATACGAACCAGCAGCCTTGTATGGCACTACCTTCAAGTCCTCAACTACTCAATTCTACCCTGATTCCTAACCCATTATGCAAAACGAGTATTTTTCCCCTTGAAACATTTTATTTTCCTTGATACAAATGAAATCAACCTGACGATACTAAGCCCGCATTTATATGCGGGCTGAAGAAATATAGAACATCCTCTTGTCGACCGTTTATTTCACTCATAATTGCATAAACATATAAAGATATTAAATGATTTAAATTATCTGACATTGATCTATTTAAAGCTGTCTTTGTTTTATCTGTAAATGAAAAGAATTTTTTGCAAGCATGTTTGACAATCACGATTCATTCGGCTTTATGAAAAGTTTTCAGTATACAACGCAAAGGCCGTTGAAATTAAATCACTCTATTAATCGTTATCACAAAAGTTGCACGTTTTTTAACACAGTCAGTGGCAGTGTAGGTTAGTTTGCTCTCTCTTTAATAAATATACATGTATTGAATATAATATAGAAATGGAGACATTTTAACGATAGAATGGAAATGGCTAATCTGATAGGTGTATTTAATTTAATTATGTATTTAATGTAGGTTTGATCTTTCATGTACCTACTTGTTCCATTTCCCTGATATGTACATTTACATGTTTCTTGTGATAGATGATGGCAGCTCAACTCCACCTGGCCGACCCGTAGGGCAAAGGTCAAACAACGTAGCCTCAGAGGTGACCTCCAAGGATTCCGGCAGCCTGTCGCCACCAAGGAGTCCTCAGACAATGCCCGGTAATGGCCTGTTGGGAAGACTGGAAGCCCTTGTGTCCGATTTCAGAGAGGGCGCCCTCGACGCCCTGCCCGCTGCGGAACTGTTCCAAGCCCACCAACATGTCAATAATCTGACGGACCTTATCATGGATGCACTGAAGAGCAAGTGTAATTCACCAAGCATGACAAAAGGTGACAATTGAGGTAAAAGGTCAGAGCATTTTGTGACCTTTTCTCATCAACATGTCAATAATCTGACAGACCTTATCATGGACGCGATGAAGAGCAAGTGTAATTCACCTAGTATGACGAAAGGTGGTAACTGAGGTCAAAGGTCAGAGCATTTTGTGACCTTTTCTCATCAACATGTCAATAATCTGACAGACCTTATCATGGACGCGCTTAAGAGCAAGTGTAATTCACCAAGCATGACAAAAGGTGATAATTGAGGTCAGAGTTCAAAACTTTTTGTGACCTATTCTCATCAACATGTCAATAATCTGATGGACGCACTGAAAAGCAAGTGTAATCCACCGAGCATGACAAAAGGTGATAACTAAGGTCAAAAGGTCATAACAATTATGTGGTGTATTCTTATTGGTATTTCAAAAATCTGACAGACCTTATGGATGCGTTGAAGAGCTAGTGTAATGCAGCTAACATGACAAAAGGTGAGAACTGAGGTCATAGGTCAAAGCATTTTGTGACGTATTCTCGAGCATTTCAACAATCTGATGGACATGATCATGAGTACACTGAATGTTAGATTGACTTTTCTGCTTCCATACAGGCTTCTGGACGTCTTCGTCAGGTGTTCAAATCTATGTTCTTTTGAGTTTTTTTTTTAAACTTTGTATTTCAGGGGTACGGTTAATTACTTTATTGCTACTGTGGTTACCTGAATTCAGTTATAGAATGATTGTTCTTATATTACATTTGCCTTTTGATCTTTTAAAGCAGCTTAATGTGTTATCACTTAAATAAAGGCAATGTTTATACTAAAATCGCAGCATGACATCATTTCAAGTATTTCATAGCATCATCGTTTATTTTATCTCGCTATTTTCCCAGCAATAACCCAATTTCTATCAGAATCATTTGAAAAATACCATTTATTTATATGAGCATGTTATAATTTTGCTGAATTCTGTTTGAATTTATTTGTTATCATTTTGAGAAATTTATCTTAAAGCACTCGTCTATACTTGCGTTTTCTAGCACATTCAGTGCACATCAGATTGTTACTTTGTATAATATAATATAATCATGCATTTGGGCTTTTCTAAAGAGACAAATTTATTCATTTCAGAAATGATATTCTATTTATTGTAAGTTGTGTTCTGTAGTAAGAATTTATTTATTGACCATTAATTGTTACTACATTTTCATACTCTGCCTAACAAAAATATGTAGCAAATTAAATGGGTTAAATACATGTACAAATATCTAACTTCATGCAAATGTTGCAACTAATGTGAGATTATGTCAGGAATGCATTCTAAACTGAAAAGATCATTTTTGCAAGTCATGTTGCACTATCAATCCACCATACTTAATGACCTGCAAAATTTATAATTTCTAATTAAAAATCACCAATGAATAACTTTTATACAGGTACAGTAGCTATATAATGGGTGATTGATTTTTGTATGTGGATTTCAATGTGTAGTTTCTTTTCATAAGATGTTATTGACAATTTGAATGAATGTTTGTGAAGCAATGATAAAAGATCATTTATGACAAGGTGAATTGCCATAGTCGATGTGCCGTTAAATGTATGTGACCCTGGTGTTTGTATAGCAGTAGCCCGGAACGGTTCAGCTACATGACAATGTTAAGGTAAAATATACATGTCTAATCCGACTTCAGAGTAATGTAACTTATGGCGGCCATAGCTAGGGGGCCTCCAATATGGTCTATGCATGTGAGCTAGGTGCATTTATGTACATGTACATCATCTTTTGTTGCGCATACTGGAAGCCCCCCAGCTTTGGCCGCCACAAGACAAAACAACCTCCAAACTGAATTGGTCTATATATTGTACCTTACATACAAAACTGCCTGGTTTCATGGAACTTCAAGGCTATTATTATAAGCTACTGAAACTAAAGCTTTTGATTGGCTTTCCTTGATAAAAGCTACTGAAATCAAGGCTTTGATTGGCTGTTAGTGATAGAAAGCTACAATAATTGGTACGAGCTACAAACAACACATGTACTGTGAGCAGTAAAGTTCTAGACTTATGGTGGTTATTTGGAACTTTTTTTTTAAAGAAGGGTTAAGGCTTAATTTCTTCAATTATAGTAAATTCATATTAGTTTGATGCAGAATGGTGCCTTTTTTGTAAATAATTTGTACTGTAAGTTTTTCTCAATGGTGATTTTTTGTTAACCGGTATTTTATCATGTGTTCTATGGTCAATACAGTGTAGAGATTCAAGTGCCTTATAATATCACTGTCAATGTGGGTATACATGTATATGGATATAAGTGTTCTATCATGGAATGTGTTCATTTTTTTTTTACAAAGATTTTTCAATATTCAGATGTTAATAAAAAATATTCTAATAATGAAGAAAAAAATTGTGAACTGACCACTTTTTTTAGTGCATATAAATTTTGTTTACCAATAATTGGGCCATAAGCATAAAAGCAAGTATTTACTTGGAACAACTTCGCTTGTCAGCTAAAGCTATCCAATACTTTCCTTGAAGTGACGTCACAAAGTCCAATATTTTAAATATTCATAACTTTGTTATCCTTTGATGGATTTTAAAATTTCTCTCATATTTTCTATTATTTTTCAAAACGAATTTAACTCTAGGGTGATTTTCCACTTTAAAAAAGGGAGATTAACTTTTTTTCTATGAATGCACTTGAGTGATCATAGCTATTAACATTGCCCAGAGAAGTGTCTCACCTACATATACAGTGCGTCCCAAACAAAAGTAAACCCAATATTGAGAGCCTTGTATTAAAGTTGTATAATTCATTTGTCATTAATTTTGATATCATGGCAAAGAGTAGCTCATATTCTATCCAATAATATCAAAATTATACCTGCACTGTCATGGATGACTAAGCACTTTAGTTTTTTTTTTTTATTTGCTCAGAAACAATTTGTACCAAGTTTTCTCAGAAGCAGCCATTGCTTTTTGATCATTCATTGTTTGTTTGACGTAGCCTTCCTGAATCCATTCATTAGGGACAAAGGATTACTTGGACTATTAAAATGCAAGGGCTGCTGTTACCCCTTGCCACTAGGGCACGGACAAGACACAGAATGCAAATTTAGCAATGACCAGCACAATGCTTCGTCATTCGTCAAAACGCAGGTGTAAGTTTGATCTCGTTGAATAGAATGTGTTAATCTTTATCATGAAATAAATTTCAAGGTCACACTTAAAAGTTATAAAATGTTAATATGATGCTCTTAAAGTTGGGTTTAATTTTTTTTCTGGGACACTGTTCAGTTTGTTTTTCATGTTTAAATATCAATTACCACTTCTCTATCCTGTTTAGTAAAGTCATATGGAAAACACATAACACAAAAAACAAGGACACTGAATTTTTTTATTTCATTAATATATAGATATCTATTTGAATATCTGCACTATATAATTACATCTCCACATTGTGTAGGTTACAAGCATGGAATGAATGATCACCATGGTTACAAAATCATTTGGAAGAGACAAGGAAACAATACAGAAACATACAGCAAATACAGTCTACTCCTGTTATGAGGAATATCATGATTGCCAATATCAGGTGTTTGATGAAAATCCAGGAACAAAGTAAATTCTCTCCAAAATCTCCTTCTTTGTTGCACAATACTCTATTTTAGATAAATAGTATGAAGTTCACAAAAGTTCACATTGCAAACTGAACATTTTCAGCTTGCGAGCTACTTGTTTAATGTGTTTGAAAAATAAACAAGCTCGATTATTTTTTATTCGTACACAAGCCATTACTTTCAACACATTATTCATGTCTACCACATGTACATGTACACTCATTATTTAATAATATAAAGTACTGTTCTATATTGTGTATTTCAATACTAAACAAATATGGAATGCTCTAAGAAAATCGCTAATGTGGTTGCCATGGGGCTATTTATTTGATTGAACTGAAAAAAGAAACAATATTTTTCATTATATATTTTTTTTCTCTGCTATGCATGTACTATAATACTATTTTTCCTCTTCAGATGATGGTCTAAACAACTAACAATTATTTGTTTTCACAGATTATTATTACAATTCTAAAAACGTATTTCCGCCAACTGTAAAATGTAATTGTTTGCACTATCTTGCATTCTAAATACTAGAATTACATATAATGCACACATGAACAGAAAGACAAAATATAGCTTACAAAATAGAATTGATTTTGTCTGCACAAAAGATTTTTTTTTTCCATTTGTTAATTCTCGTACAAGCAGATAAGATTGAGAGGAAAATATAATGTCTAAATCTGAGGAATACAACTTCATACCTTAGCAAATTAAGTGACTACTATGGGTAAATCATTTAGAGTTCTAAACAATCTTTCAAAACATACTCATAAATTGATGTGGCTCACACTTGAGGACTGGTTAACATTCTTTTTTCAATGAACAAGTCTTCAAAATGAAATCTGACTCAAATAAACATATCTCTATCACAAACTCCCACATGAATAACTCCATGCACAACAAAATAAACATTCAATACATGTATTCTAGAAAGACAAAAAAATATTTTAAAAGGAAATTGCACGCAAGAAATATTACAAATGTAGGCATATCTACGTGTATTAATACAAAGCGATTCACATACATGTACAGTTTCCATTTCACTACCATCAATGATACTAAGCAGTCATATATGCCAGCTCGACCCTTACAAAAGGAAGAAAGTAATAAAAATGACATTTTTTGAGAAAGAACAAAATGTGTCAATCACTTATGTCGCTGGAACAACATGATGTCTTAATTTATATTTCTTTAAATATGGATAAACTTGTAATTATACAATTTTTTCTTGAAAGAAGATTATTGACATTTACAAAGCATAAAAGAAAAATGCATCAACTTTTCAGGTACAAAAGGGCATTATAATATATGATTTTGCATATTTTACTGTACTTGTAGCTCTGAAAAGTTGATATACTGTCATTTTATCAAAATCAAAGAGAATAATTGAGGATAATATATGAGAATAATATAAATCCTATAAACCTGCAGCCTTAACCTATATGGCATCATCTCAATTCCAACTTGTGGTAAATCAATGGTTTCATCATACCCAAAATGCAACATTTTTAACATGTGGTCTTATAATATATGCCCACTCATTCTCTATCCTTTACATTCGTAGCACAAATATGTTACCAAGTAGCAAAACGAGTACAATCATGCTCTCCCATGCATTCTTCGATGGATACAAATACTATAAGCTAATTTATACTAACTTAAATGTACAATGCAATGTCAAATGTAACAACACACATAAAAATCATAAGTACAATCATGAGCTAATTTAAACTAACATAAATGTATAATGCAATGTCAATCAGTGCATCATTAAGACTAAATTTGTCAAGACGGAAGGTCCAATATATGAGTCTATTGAAGACCACCCGCATAGTCATGCCAATCTGCAAGAACAATGCAACTTCAAATCAAACATGGTTTACTGCCCTCATTTGCTCTAGCCATCAAGCCCTCAACAGACAATATGCTGCAGGTTTTAGTATATTTCATCTGTGAGTCAGAAGGGAGTTTTTTTTAATAATTTTGAAACTTTTATATTTCCTTCTGGCTGTACAGCATATGATCTGCCATAAATCATGATCAATATACATATTTATGTATTTCTTGTCTTCACTTGAGAAAGGGACAGGTGGCTTTAAAAATTCGTGAAATAAATTATCAGTTGGATTTAAAGCATGATGTACATATTCTTTCTGCTGTATATATATCATATATATCTTCTTTTTTTTTAATGATCATCAATCATTGGTATCCTATTGCATAGCAAAATAATTTGTAATATATGGCATTTTGATCAATTCACCTTGCATTTTTTAATGAATGGTCACTTTCGTAGATTGAAAGAAGACAAAAAAATGTTGGTTAAATTGGCATTTAAACTCCATGTATATAAAAGATCATATTCATCACCTAATCATAAAACTCCTCCATTTTTAATCTACTTCTTATACCTTTTTTATATATTTGGTTTTTTTTCGACTAAAAATATCTTGATGACACTGTTTTGCATGTTTCAACCTAACAAGAATAAATAAACATAAAAATAAACATTATCATGCAACTTTCCACTGGCAATAAAAATTAAATCAACTTCACAATTTCATACAATACCCCCCTGAAAAAAAAACAAAAAAAACTAAACAAAACAAAAACAAAAAACTACATAGGCCTATGTTTACAAGTTTGTCAAACATTATACCACTGCAGACAGAATATAAATATAATTACTATTCAGCTAAAGAAAAACTTATCTCAGGTATTTCTCGTACAAATTTTGAGCTAAAACAAGTAATCACTTTTAATACAGGATTAATTTTATATCAAATATTCTAAATATGATGTACAGGTATTCATAATTCTATCACCAAACATCATTTACAGGTCTAAGAAACATGCAGTATCAAATTTTAACACAATAAGGAAAAGGGCTGCATAATAAATAACTTACAATATATAAACATACATGGAATTACATATAGTGGTTAAAAAGGAAATTCAAAACTCTCTTTGTCTACATAAAACAGATATCTGGGCGGTTTTTAAAACAAAACAACTCTCAATACTTCATGCATAGGCCTACATTTGAGTTATGCATTGAAATCATTTTAGTTCATTAAAACGACTGTTTCGATGTCATCAAATCGGAAGTAAAATATAGCACACACAGTTATAAAATGGTGAAAACAACCTGCATTAACAAAAAAAATCTAAAAAAATCAGATCAATTAAATATTTATGGCATCAAACAACACCAAACATGATTCATTGCAAATATATCAAATTTTCTTTCTTACATGTAGATGGCACAAGAATCTTTCCAACAAAATATTTCTAGTAAGTACGGGAGGCATATACACACTATGCCATGTGACATTTATCACAAGAGTAGGCTATATTTCAATACAAGTTTCAGTTGTCTGAAAATGACATGATTTATACAAGGACGGCAAAAATTCTTGGAATAAAGTGAAAGTAAAAGAAACATTTTACAATTGGCTCAATCACGTTTTGAATGAATGTTTGCAAAGCTCACATAATATTATCAAGCAACAAAATATCTTTCTACAAACACTAACTAGATAATTTCAAATTATGATTATTGCCATGATTATAATGTGAATTTAGAATAGGCATTCTCTGATTTTATAATATTTCTGGTCACTTCAATTAATTTTGAATTACAGAAAATTCTATTTTATCTTTATTAAAAATATTTTAGAACTATAAAACTTATAACCTGTACACATACATGTAACTTCATACATTATACACAACACTGTGGTATACATGTAGGACTTTATTAACCAAAAACTGATGGGTAAGAAGGGTGACATCATAACACATTCAGTTCAACAGACTTTAATGCTATTCTCATAAATAGACACAAAGCTACGATGTAGGCTTCAATACAATGAAAAATATAACTGTCCAATGGCTTCACGGCTACTGCAATGCTTCCTATTGTACTTCGCAATTCCTAGCAGCTTCCAGGGGGGCGTTTCATGGAAGGACTTGTCAGACGTTTTATCCGACCAATTTGCTCTCAGCCAATCAGATACAAGCATTTCAGTAGCTTATAACAGTGGTCAGTGAGAATCAGTGACTATTTGTTTCGTGAAACACTCCCCTGATTTCTTCCATGTTAATCAATTGATGCATCATTATTATTTGTACATTCATGAACTTTCTGAAAGGTTTCCAAAACTGTTTTCTGAAGATGCAGAATGGTTGAGGAAAGCTCGGATGTCCTGATGATGTCCTCAGGACAATGCAGACAAGTTGCTGATGTCAGGGGGAAAAAAAATTCATGACAAATAATATGATGAAGACATTTTTACCTCTCCTGAACAAGGTGCAAACAAGTTAGGTAAATTTGAGAACAACAAAGACATTAACCTGAATCTTTCAGGAATACGAGGACCAGATTGCTGAATGAATGGTCATTGCTAATTTTGCAATCTGTGTCTTGTCCGTGCCCTAGTGGCAAGGGGTATAATAGCCAACTCTATCAACTAGACACAGAGCTACAGTGTAGAACTGCATCAACCGACGACTATAACTGCCCGGCGAGGAGGGGAGCACTCTGGTGGAGACTTCGGGCCGGGAGCGATATCTCTGTCGCATTCACCGTGTCATGGCAGTAAGCAAACCCTTCACTCTGCGTGCAGGTGGTCAGGTTGTGGTCGACGATCATAGTGATGATGCCGGATATGATGATGATGATGCCCAGAAGGGAGATGAGGAGGGAAGGAAGTTTATCTCGACCGTAGATGGAGCCCTCGGCGACCCGTAGGTAGCATAGAGATGGAATACAAATGAGAGGTACAGCACAAATCACTCCCTGTTGCAAAAGAAAATAAAATAATACCAGATGATGGGCTTTTGTCCACATTTTAAAACAACTCATGGTCAGTTCTCAATATTCAGTCGTCATACACATAGAAAATATGAAAATCTGTTGACAGCCATACAGGTAATTGGTATACATAACTTTTTGCTGACAATAGATCATGTTAATTCTAAAAATTCAGAACATCTAAGTAGGTACTACTCGTCTCTCACCCATTTTTATCAGTGCCACAAACTACCAATGATTTAAGAACTATGTTTCAAATTGATATTGACAACAATTCTTTTTATTTTAAAACAATGTTTGACATAGATACGGAATTCAATTATACTCTGTTTCAAATTCGTTGTCTGTCTCAGAATAGAAGTTTTATATCGATGTTGCTAAATAAATTCCTATTACGGTACATTCCTGCTATAATGAACATGGATACGAAAAAGGTTTTGTTATAACAAGGAAAACTTCCCCACTCCTAATTCTAAACTATGAATTAGACCTATGTATGACGTATGACAAGGTCATTGGGTTGGTCCCAAGCACCTCACTGTAATGGCAACGGACTGTATCATTAATATACATGTACTCACATTGATCGCCAGGACCAATCCTAGACATGATGTGCTCATGGAGATACCAAGAACAAGACCAACGATGATGAGGGTGAGGATGAGATGTCTCTGGAGGGGCTGAGGGGAGTCTACCCATCCTCGTCGTACCATGATGTTCTCTATTACCTGAAGGTGGAATTTAGAGAGGGCGGATATTAATGTTGTATTGGAGCATGGATGTTATCTAGAGATTGATTTTAAAGATTACCATCATTTCAGTATCATAGTATAAGTATCATCATTATTCCTGTCATTATATATATGACAAGCAACACCATTATCATAATGATCATTGTCATCATCATCACCATCATTATTACGATCATAGATCATCACCATCATTACCATTACCATCTTCATCATCATCATCATCATTACCGTTACCATCATCATCATCGCCATAGGCCACCACCATCATCACCATCACAATCACCATCATCATCATCATCATCATCATCATCAATATCAGAAACACCACCATCATCACCATCATCACCATCACAATCATCATCATCATCATCATCAATATCAGAAACACCACCATCATCACCATCATCACCATCACAATCATCATCATCATCATCATCGATATCAGAAACACCACCATCATCATACCATCATCACCATCACCATTACCAGCATCCCCATCACCATTATAATCATCACCACTCCTACTTCTGTCACCACCATTATCACCATCATCATCATCATCATAATCACCACCCTTGCCATCATCATCATCATCACCAACATCATCACCATTACCACCACCATCATCATCACCACCACCACCATTATCACCATCATCATTGTCATCACCACCACCACCACCACCACCGCCATCATCATTATCATGAGTCTTACCTCTCTACCATTACCATCATCATCATCATCACCATTATTACCACCACCACCATCATCACCACCACCACTATCACCATCATCATTGTCATCACCACCACCACCACCACCTCCATCATCTTTATCATGAGTCTTACCTCTCTGCACACAAAGCACTCCAGTGGGAATGTGCACATGACAGTGATAGCAAAGAGCACCCTAGCAATGTTAACCAGGACATCGCTGTAGCAGTAATTCTCCAGTAAGTCACCTGCAACAAGAAATACAAAACAAATTGAATTTAAAAAAAATCAATACTTCCCTGATAACCATAGGATTAGTCTCTCCTGCTTTGTAAATTACATAGCTCCATATTCTTTTCTTTAATTACAGATTCTAAATGGGACATTTTGACATTGACTTAGTAGTCAACATGCTTGTAGTCATAATGAAAGCCTTATTAAATCTTAAAAACAACAGGAGCAAAACTTTTGGTTTTCATGCGTATATAGAGTTCAAATTCAAATTTAAACACGTTGGAGGGGGAAGGATTTATGGGGCGGATGATTGTAAATGATCATTATATCTTTTCGTGTATGGAGATGGAATTAATATGAATAACAGGAGAAAAGTGAGGCTTTTAAGCAAATTTAATAAGGAATAAAAGAGAAAATCTGGCCAAAGTAGTTAGCCAGTTGGTAGAACAGTCAGTTAAATCGCTGCTATTTTAAAAACCGTCATAAAACAAATTTTTGGTCGAATTTTTGAAATTGAGTTGCTCAATATTCTTAAAGCCTGTATTCAACTCTATCGAATGACCAAATTCCAGGTGGAAATCTTAATCATTCTAAAAATATGAGAAGATTGAAATTTCGTTCAAAACGTCATATCCCTTCCAGTGATTTTGCGAAGCGTCCTAAACCATTGTTTCTGCAGTCTCCTGAATGGCGCGCGACCCGACCTAGATATGGGTGAGCGGTGCATGTATGCATTGAGTGATTTTACAAACCGTCATATCTCATGGTTTATGACGCTAAAAAACATGCGTGTGATTATAGAATTTATGCTGTACATGGATATAAATCATTGCCGTGATTTCCTTCAAAGCACGAAGTTATGAGCGTCAGAAGAACATCCAAACTTTGAACGTGATTATCTCAAAAGCTGGTTTTGGGAACTCGGCGAGGTGTAGGACGGTTCGTAAAATCACTGACGAAATGATGCATGGCCGCATAAGCGAGGCCAGACTGTACTGTCATTATTCTTACTCACCCTGAGTATATCCAGTGAACGTGACATAACCACAGATTCCGATGACAGCACACATGATGAATGCACCGAAAACTGATATGTGTGTGACCTTGGCCCATCTACTGCTAGAGGCTTGCTCCATCGAATCATAAACAAGGAATGAATTGTGCTGGCAGATGAATGCTGTAGAAGAAGAGGGAGAAGAAAATTAAGAACATGAACCCTTTAAGTGCCTATCAGCACAACTACTAGAATGAAGACTGAAATGTGAGTCACATTGGCCCATCTACTACTGGAGGCTTCTAGTCATAAACAAGGAATGAATTGTGCTGGCAGATGAATGCTGAAGAAGAAGAGGGAGAAGAAAACTTAGAACATGAACCCTTTAAGTGATTATTTGCACAACTCTTGGAATGAAGACTGAGTGCACCTTGGCCCATCTACTACTGGAGGCTTCGAGTCATAAACAAGGAGTGAATTGTGCTGGCAGATGAATGCTGTCGGAGGAGAGAGAGAACATGAACATTAACCCTTTAAAGGGGACCAATACCCAAGGAAATAATCATTTTTATAAGAAAGAGCACAATCAGAGGAGCAATTAAAAAAAAGTTTCATCAAAATCGGTTATAAAATAAGAAAGTTAAGGAAGTTTGAAAAGTCTCATTTTACCCTCTATGGGGATCCTCAAACTGGCAACATCGGCTTCAAAATGGCCGATTTTATGGACAACTCTCCATTGGTTTTGTACACAAATTTTCAGATTTTCCCCATTTTCTTTCAGAGTATGTCTTTTTTTTATTTCTGAGCTCAAAATATGTCCTGGGAAAATTTATTTCACCCAACATATGTTGAGCTCAGAAGGAGGTAAGACATATTTTGAAAGAAAACAGGAAAAATCTGAAAATTTGTGTACAAAACCAATGGAGAGTTGTCCATAAAATCGGCCATTTTGAAGCTGATGTTGCCAATTTGAGAATCCCCAAAGAAGTTAAAACGAGACTTTTCACGCTTCCATAACTCTCTTATTTTATAACCGATTTTGATGAAACTTTTTTTTAAATTGCTTCTCTCATTATTCTCTTTCCTATGAAAGTGATTATTTCCTTGGGTATTGGTTTCCTTTAAGTGCCATGTGTGCATATTAGTACAACTATTGGAATGAAGACTGATATGTGAGTGACATTGGCCCATCTATTACTGGAGGCTGGCTCCATCGAGTCATAAACAAGGAATGAATTGTGCTGGCAGATGAAAGCTGTAGAAGGAGAGAAAGAAAAGAACATGGACCCTTAAAGTGCCATGCTGCCTTTTAGCACTATTGGAAAGAATTGTGTTGGCTGATGAATGGAATACGATGAATGACTGAAGATAAGAAGAATGAAAGAAGATAAGAAGAATATTATTACATGTGTATCTACTCAATAATTCTGAAACCAAAAAAAAGACGAAAAAAAATCAAATACTTTTAATAGATTTTGAGCATATATATTCTTGCCACGATATAAATCAAAATGGTCATTACACAAACAGATCATCAGATATCATTGAATATCAGATAAAAGTGGCTCAGATTTTTACTTCTCACATGTAGAATAACTTCTTATTATACTAATGCAATATGAAACTGTCTGATTGGTAAATAATAAAATAAAACTATACCATTTTCAGGCAACAAAATGATGTTTTTTAATTTCTAATTATCTGAACCACGCAATTCCTTTAGTCTACATGTCCCCACTTGACTCAGGGAATTATTGTAACTACATGTAGTTACAATTTCCTCACTTGACCTATACAAGGTTAGTGGGTACCGTGAGAAAGACATTTCTTGAATGCACGAGCACCTTATGAGGTTAGCCAACTAAAGAAGGGTTCAGTATGGACAAAAAATAAAAATGAAAAATAAAAATACTGTGGCATAGAGCCTCTTCAATTTATTATCCCTACTTGAAATTAATGTTTTTAACATCAGCCTTTAAGCCCTAATTGACACAGAAAACAAAATCTAATATTTATTCTTTGCTTGAGTGCAAATTTGAACAAATTTTTTGTTCAAATACACTTACATGTACGTTCAAGATTACAACGAATGCAAAGACAAAACTGGTATACCATTATAATCCATGAGCCACAATTTTGGTGAATTTGAACTTGGTGGGAAATTCAAGTAAACATAAAATAGTGATTTTGATGATGTTTTTAAAGATATAAATAGTCTAATACTGAAGTTTAATTTTCCACAAGAACTAACAGGCAAAATTCGTAACAATAAAACCACTGCAAAATTGATTACTTATACAGACGTTCAAATTGACTTGCCTATGAAACAATAGGGTGATAACTTTTCTCGATGGGGCAGGAAAAAAGTACAGAATTTCTATAGAACAGTAATTTTTCAAACAGATGTGAATAATCCACCTGCAAACTATTGAAAAGTTCAGAAATGTGTGCCTCAGGGTATGTTGGAACTATCAATCTTTTTATTCTATACAAATATATAATCCTTTATTCATTTTTTTCTTCTTTCAGAAAGCTTCCCCAAAAGGAGACTGAGATTTCAATGAAATGAACATAAAACATGCTGGATTTCCTGAACAATATCATTTTTTTTCTTTACATGAAATTGAGTGTTTTTTTTTTCCACAGTAAAAGGGAATAGAGATACAAGAATTTTCTTCAAAAAACTTATAATGAAGCATCAATATGCATACTATTGAAAAGTTCAGATGCGCCTGAGGAAATCTGGAAAACAATTGTCAATCTCTCATTCCATTCAAATTTAAAATCCCTTGTTCTATATGTCTCTTCTTTCAGAAAGCTTCAACAAAGGTGAAAGAGATTCAAATAAAATAATAGAATTAGCTGGATTTCTCAAGCAATGGATGATTGCTTTTTCAAACATATACATGTATGAAGAACCTACAATGTACATTCAGACTATTAAAAGGTCAGAAGGGCCTGGGCATGTCTACATTGTAGGAACCAATTGTTGATCTTTTCATTTCATGCAAATATAAAAACCCTTGTTCTTTATGTGTCTCTTCTTTCAGAAAGCTTCAACAAAGGTCATTGAGGTTTCAATAAAAGTAACATAAAACATGCTGGATTTCTTGAGTATCATATTATTATTTCTTTGATTGGAATTGAGAATTGGTGTATTTTTCTCCATAGTGAAAGGGAATAGAGATCCAAGAATCCCCCCAAAAAACACATATATAAAGCATCAATATGCATACTATTGAAAAGTTCAGAAGTGCCTAAGGAAGTCTTGGAACCAATTGTCAATCTATCTTTCCATTCAAATATATAATCCCTTGTTCTTTATGTATCTCTTCTTTCAGAAAGCTTCAACATAGGTGACAGAGATTCCAATAAAAAACATAGTACTAGCTGGATGGATTTTTCCAAATGGAATGGAGGATGTGTATTTATTTATTATTAGGTACATGGACAGGGGAATGTTATTTGGTATATTGTATTTTCCAAATACATATTACACAACTACCAAGGTATACATAGACTATTGACTATTGATAAGTTTGAAACCGCCCTAGGACATCTGAGAACCAATTGTCAATCTCTTTAAAGCTTTACAAATAATTATAAAATACCTTGTTCCATGTAAATATGTCTCTCCTTCCAAAGTGTTACCAACAAAGTATAGAATATTTTTAGATTGTTTTAGGGTAATTTCAAAAAGATCCCAGTGAAAAGTTCAGAAATTCCTCAGAATGACTGGAAACCAATGTCAATCTCTTTATTCTATTCAAATATGATAATCCTTTTTTCTCCCCTAGTCGCTTGTTCCAACAAATCCCCAAAAGGTCACTGCATTGATTTGATGTACTCACCAAACATAATGATGCCTATGCTTTCAAAGAAAGTTGGTTTGCCAAAGGCCCAAGCACCTTCTGTGTGTGGTCTGAATGCAAAGAGAAAATGCTAATTTTACTAGGAAGGCAAGCTGAAAGTTTCCTATAACATTCATTAAAGTGTAAGTTGTAAAGGTTATGGAAATCAACATTTCATTCACAGTGTTCATAATATAGAACTCGAATGAAATTAGGTTTTAGAAAATGAAAGATCAGGCCTACATATCTACTCACAATTTCGGTTCCTAATATCATTGAATAAAAATCAATACAAATATTGCTTGACAAAAATGTTAATATTTTGTAAAACTTTCAGGTATGTTTTGTTTTACAGGTAAACATTCCAATCACCTTCACAATCATACATGTGCCTTTATTATAATATAGTAAGGGTTCGTCTGATTGTGCTAAAATGCTACATTCTAGAACCCACATTTTCAGATATTTTAATCTTAGATAATGCTTATGAAGACAAGAGTGTTAAGGATTCCCCCCCCCCCAAAAAAAAAAAAAAAAAAAAAAAAAAAAAAAAATTGAATCAGTCTCACACTTTAACTGACATAATGTGGTTACAGCCCATATGTTCTCAAAATACAATTCAATAGAGATTATGAAGTCTTAAGCTCCTCAACGTGGGCATTTGTAAGACTTTCCTTTTATCAGCACCAGTACCCATATATATGGTGATACAGTTGTATCCTTACAATTGGTCATAAATGCAACAACTTAATCCCTTTTCATATGATTGCAAAGACAACATTCATTGTTACAAATAAGTCAAATTGTAAGGTTCTTGCTGTTTCACTATATGGAACCATGTATTTTCTCTCCTGAAATTACTTCTGTTATTCAAAGGTAAAAAGAGGTGGGAACATTAGTTAAGGGCCATCTCGAACAACATGTATGTTGAGGGGGAAATCTGATGTCCCCACCTCTTATATGCCATTAGTATTTTAAAAAATAGGAAGATGAGAGCCAAATTTGTACTCACACATGCATTGTTGCCAATCTAACGATGACAATGATCATGATAAACGCTAGCAATACCAGTGATACTATAGCAACCTGTGAAATGAAATAATAGATATTGAAAGACAGACAAGGATGGTCAATTACAAAAAGATAGAAGAGAGAGAGGCAAATAGAAATAAAAGATAGGGAAGGGAGAGATGGGAGGGAGACATAAAGGGAGTTTGAAAAAGTTAAAAAGTCCATGATTTTCTTGTGTTACAAAATATGCAATTTCATTTAAAACTTAAAGAACAATTTGCTCGTTTAAAGCTGGGGGTATAGTTTTGGTAAAACAAAAAAGATAATCTTCCTAATTTTGTATTTACTTAAAAATGTAGATAAAAAAGTATAGAATAAAAAACAAATCGTTTGAATATAAAATCTAAAAATCATTTTAAACGTGCATGATATTACTGTAAAATTGTGTTTATATTAAAAGTCTGGGTGTCAGCAAATCAACTAAATTTCATTTTCAATGTAAAACAACTATATAGATAAGGATAGGAGAGAAAAATTTCACGGAATTAGGGCCTGATTATGCACAACCCCTTTTATCATTTTTTTTTGGGGGGGGGGTAGGGGAAGATTTGGGCCTCTTCCAATGAGCTAACAATGTTTTCAGACAGATTTTTTCTCTTACCTTAACCAATTTGGAAACATTCTTGTAAAGGGAGACAGGCAAGTTGAAGAGTACTGTCACAATGCTGATCACAAAGTAACGGTTGGCAAGAACATTTGTTTCTGCAAAAGAAAATATAATACATTTTCAGGTATATTGAACAGTAACAGTGCAGTAAGTCAAGGGAAAATAGAGATAGAGAGAGAGAGATAGAGAGAGAGAGAGAGAGAGAATTATACAAGACTTACTCAATTAAATCAATTCAATGTACAATATCAATGACTTTCATTATCTGTGGAAGATTATTATTAAAGCATATATGGTCGGCTGAGAACCAGAAGGGCGCTATTACAGATCAAAGATGTTCCACTGAGAACCAGAAGGGCGCTATTACCATTAATTTTGTACAGCAATAGCGCCCTTCTGGTTCTCAACTGAACATCTTTAAGATGCAATAACGCCCTTCTGGCTCTCAACAGACGATTTGGTCTATATTTCAGTAAGACCAATTTCACACGTTCTTTCTTATTTTAAACATCCCTACAGCCATATTGCCCTGTTTTCAAAAACAAATGACAAATAGTACAAAGTTCATATTTTCTTTTAAATTACACATAATATGTTTAGACACTGCGTTTTATGGCCGTACATGTAAAACATGGATAAGAGTTTCTATTGAAATACTGAAAATACATTCATTATCCAAAATCTCTTCTCCTTTAATACTTAAGGTGTGCCCAAATGCCCATTGATAATGGGTATAATAATACATACATTTCATCTCTGTAGCGTAGTTAATTATAAGTTATTATGATTTATTGCTCAAGACGCTTTACAACATACCCATATTACCAACACAAAAATTCAATTGAATACGTCTTTGAAAAGAAAGAATTAATGCCCCTCTTCAAAACGCACGATTTGCTTCGTTTTGTCAAAAAGCACAACATACCTGTACAAGAAACACACAGCTATATTCATGCATGCATTCAGATGAACACGGAGTATAATCAGTTCTAGCGCGTCATCGTAAGTCAACCTAAAGAACATTTTGATTGCCTCACATATTGATAAGACACCTGCCGCAATGTCTGGTTTCTAAATTGGCAACTGAAATACCCAAAGGTTATTTTCATACTTGCCCCAGCTTTAAAAATATCAATTTATGCAGAAGATGTTGATGGTGCCTTTTACACATGTCTACATGTTATGCTTATATCTAATTGTTTTTATACTCAACTTACTTATATCCAGTATCATTACACTATTTGCAGTGGTGTAAGAGAGAGGAAATGGAATTATAATTTTATAAATTGTAACACCTTACAAAATGATAAAAAAATAACATATACTCTTATCTTCAAAAATGAGAGATATACTGTTTTCAAGAAGCCTATTCAGTCCACCCGCAGCGCTTTGGAAATTGCTAGTTTTTATGCAAGTCCTATTCATAAATTTGTGTGTTTGAATACGTAATTAGCAGCTTGTACCCCTGTCTTTGTGCGGTTATAATTCTGCATAGAAATGACTATTTGACATGAAATTTTCGGCATTAATATATCATACTATCAAAATATATATTCCTTAATAAGAAAGAAAATATATCTTTCAAAATAGTAGAATTGTATATTTTGCGTAAAAATCCGTTTGGGAATTTTTTTGAATAACTAGCCTCAAATACGCTTTATTTTCAATGATTCGACGAGAAAATAGGTTCATAATCTTCAGCAACTCTTCAGCTTTCCAAAAATACACCAAACATGGTATTTCAAGATTTATACCAGTCAGGAGCTAGCTAAATGTGCAGCAAATACAAAATTGCTTCAATAACTGCTTCAATAACCTATATTGGGGCCCAGTTTAAAACACATGGCCATATGATAAAATACCATAAAATGTGCATGATAGGTAGGTTTAGAATTCCTTCTTTCTAAATATGTAAGAATCAGGAAATTCCGTTCACAAAATCAAAATCTACAAGAGTGGCAAAATCTCAGTTTTAGCCCGCATAGGTCCACACAGCTCCTAGAGGACTGGGAGAGTTGTATAAAATTCGCACTCTTGGCTTATTATAGCTCACGCTGCCCTCGGACTGTATTATTTCATTAATTCAACTTTCTACATCTCATGTAATATGTCCCTGTACTTTTGTTTCAAGAAGTATCAATCTAAATGAAAATTAGATGTTACTGTTTCTAACTGAAAGGAAATCATAGAAACTAAATGATATGATATCTGCAATTTATAAGGAATCATGAAACAAGCTCCTTTGGGAAGATGCATGAAGGCCACTATTATTGCTGGTAAACACATTTAAACAAATTTTAAAAGATCACTTGTTACTTTGATAGATGGCAGTGAGTCATAATTACAAGCATTTTTTCTGGAATTTTATGGGAATACACAGAGCCTTTTCAAATTACATTGTTGAATATGGAAATGCATAAACGTAAATAGGAATTGGATATTTTTTCTAATTTTAATCATTGTATGGTATCAACAAGTAATTAACCTCCACTAAATTAAAAGTCATACAATGGAATGTAATCAACAAAACACTAACATGCAAGAAATTTTGGAAACCTACAAAAGTAATGTAACCAACACGTAATCAACCTCCAACAATGTAAAAACCCTACAATGGAACGAAATTAGCAAGAAAGCAGCACAAACAGAATCCCATATATTCCTGTAATTAACTTGTGGCATATGGCTTTAATTAACTCGCAATAATTTTGTTGAGAGAATATCATGAAGTCTCCTATTTTGAAAAACAGCTTTCTCTATCTCCTCCTTTTGTCTGCATTTTTTAAAACTATGCTTTATTTAACCCTTTAGCACCTAAACCGCCCGAGACTGCCCGTCAGCTTACTCACTAAACCGCCCCAAACCGTCCATTTTATGCGTGTGATAGTCATGATAATATCAAAAATATGTGATCAAACATACCAATATTAGTTGTGCATTACCCATGTGATGTGTGCCATCCAATTCTGTACAAAAAAAGTATGTTTTAGGAGTATTTCTTATAGAAACACCCTTATGCAAACACAGCAAAGCCCTTTCCATTAGGAAGTAAACTGACACTTTTCACACAGTCTCTAGGTGCTAAAGGGTTAAAGAAGTAACTTAGCAAAGCATCTATTTTGAAAGTCTTTGTCCTATTTTTCCTTCTTTACTACTATATCAGACAATAATTGAACTTACCAGCTAACATGCTCGCAAAAACCTTTGTTACGGTGTCTCCTATAATAATGTTATATCCAATCATGGCTGTGAAATAAACAAATAAAGAAAAGAAATATTAATTTAACTCTCTATTGATTGATCTTCAGACAACAAAATTGTTAACATCCATAGTTTATGTAACAAAAGTTTATTCTAAAAATCGATATGTTTCATCGATCAATGTGAAAATACAAATGACTTGTCACAGGAGTACATATTTTTATAATCTAATATCAAAAAGTTTACTGCGTAAACTTGTTCTGGTTTTCAAGTAAGGACAATTAATGTACAATATACCAATTTATTTTTTGGTAATAATCCATTGTTTGCAATGAAAATGAATGTTGGTGGATGAATTACAATTTTTTTTTTATACGCCTACTAAGTCTTACTTTTATCCTTTTTCTAGCAGATTTACGTTGACCATTTAGGCTATTGTACTTTCTCTCTGACATCAAACTTAAGAGATGGGCTTTGTTGCTAGTAATGTTTTTGTCATGATTTAAGTCATAAATCATGACATAAAATCCAGAATCATGACATAAATCCGTTGCTAGAAACTATTTGTCTGAAATCATGACAAAATGTCGAAAATCATGACCAAATTGATAAATTGATAATACATAAATTCTTCTAGCAACGGGCCCAGAAGACACAAAATCCTTTTCAAGTACAGATATATTTACCTATAAATGGGTAGACAAATTGAACTACAGACAGTGCATAGTATCCTGGTATTCCTAGCGCTGATTCTGTCATCTCAGCGTATGTCTTGGTTCCAGTAAGCTCTGCGATGGTTATCATCAGTCTAAGGGAGTAATCTACGGAAAATGAAAGGAAGAAAATGATAATAATAGTATAAGCTGCTTTTTAACTTGAGTTTAAGTGGGCCCTGCACAATAACCCTGAGCACCTGCATGGCTTGAAATCAGCTTGAGGTTCTGGGTCATTTTTTGAAGTTTTGGAATCAAACCCACGACCTCCCATTCATGAGGTAGGTTGCACATTGTAATGGGCTCTTTGTCTCACTGAGCCAACATACTTTGATGGAATTTTGTAACATAAAAATGTATCAGTCATAACACATGCTGTCAAAAGAAAATGACCAAAATAATCAAATTTCGCAGTTTTGAAATATGATTTTTTTTTTTACTGTCAATAAAGGAGAAAACAATATACTTGCTTCAATTTAAAAAGACAAGTTATGCCTGATTGAGGTTCTTTTAAAACCTTTTCCACACTTAACCAACAGTAATTTTTTGTCCATACTCCTTAAAAAAGCATTAAGCACAACAAAACACAATAAAACATACATGCGACAAGATTGTGTAAAATCATTTTCTTTTAAGAATGGAAATTAGTATATTCCCATCATATACTAGACTCGCAAGTTTTTAAGATGCTACCAATAAGAGGAAATCTAGGTTTATTCTTAAAAGTCCAGTTATAAGAATAAAAGAGGGACATAGGACTTAGTTCAAGAGTTCTGAAGAATATATAAAAAATGAAAATAAATCCTTACCTGTAATTCCACAAATCAGCAATAGAAGAATTAGGCCAAGGGGAAGTCCGGATTTCATGAAAGCATATGGAATACCTGCAGTCAATAAAAAGAAATAGAGGAAGGAGGAGAGAGAAAAATAGATTAAATACATAAAAACAAGGAGTACTCTTACACTAACCAATCAAACAAGGAAAGAAATTAAAATAAAGTAGACTTCCAAAATGTTTACATCTGGTTCAGTAATTTCATATCTTCAGTAGACAAAGATATACATGTATTTAAAAAAATATCTCATTGGTGGCGTATCCAGGGGGGGGGGGGGGGCAGGGGATGCGTGTCGCCTCTTTAATCTGAAAACCACTCATTGACTGTACATGTTAAAATCAGACAAAATTTTGGCTGTGTTTCATATTTTTCATATTTTTGGGATGTGCCCCCAGCATTTCAAAATCCTGGATCTGCCGCTGCTTGTATCGCTTGTACAAACCAATAAAACTTTGTAAACGCAGAACACAGCAAATAATTGTGAATTGAAAACTTTCATTTTAAAGCTCTTGCAATAATGGTGATACAGGGATGCCAATGGTGCTCTGAAATTGCAACTTAAAAATGAAAAAGCATTGTTGAATTCTTAATCAATTACTTATACTTCCAGTTTCAAGTGAAAGTGTTGCTAATTTGAAAATAAAACAAAAAGCTGAAATTAGCTGCATATAGTCAATGCAGTCATTCATACCATAAACTATTTTTTAATGGGGAATATCATCTTGGCACTTTTCAATTGCTTATACTAATGAAAACAAAAAGGAATCCTACATTTAAAAAAACTCCATATTAATTTCATTATTTTATACAATATTAGACCCCATTATGATTTACAAGTACTAGGATAATTATGTACAGATCATTTTTCAGTTATTTCTAAACCAATTCTGGTTTTGGAATCCCCAATGGAGCAACTCTATCTCTTGACACATAATAAATTTACTACCAGTAACACTGTTCATATTAATTACTATAATCACCCTATTAAACAATTATTTATTACCATATATGTACTTTTTATTGCCTCTGTCCACATATAATTTCATAGCCCTATAAATTTTCGCACTGAGATAAATATACAAAATTATTATGACCTGTTACTAAAAAACAGCAAAAACTAACCAATAATCATCTTGGTGATATATACATAACTAAAGATTCACAAATTTTGAACAGCTTAAAACTGAAATACTTTACTGAAATAGGTCATACTTAAATCTCAAATTGTATTCAGAAAAATAATTAACATCTATTCAGAAAATTTTGACTTTGAATTTTGAAACAAAAGACTGCACAGACTAATAATTTCATTGAGTGTCAAGCAAAAATGTGAATCAAATATTCATAAAATTAGGAAAACTTATAAAGAGTGTATAATGAAAACACCTTTGATGAAAATCTCAATGAGTCCTTATTTTGAGAAAAGATGATTTCAATAGCTGATTTAGTTTAGGGAATATTGCACATTGAATCAAACCTCATATTCACAGCAAGTTTCCATACGGAAATGAAAATCCTTAAAAGAATATATACCACAAACGTATAATTCTCTGTTAAATAAGGAAATTGAGAAATGAAAGGGTAATATGCAAACCACCCAGTTCAACCACAAGATGCAAGACTCATTGCTCTAACAAAAATACCCCCTTTTTATAATCACCTCATTTCCTGCATTTATGACTTGATGGTTTTAAAAACAGAATACTGTATAAGTGGTTATTCTTGCGGTGGTCTTAATTTCGCAAATTTTGTGAGTCCAACTTCGAGTAAATTTCCACTTTTTATGGTAATGAAAACATTCCCAAAAATTACAAAACTATCTAAACAAGAATTTTCCAACATACATGTAGTACAAAATCGCAAAAATATCTGTAATCAAAATATTTGACTTACACAGTAAAGGCGTACAAATCAATATTTTCACAAAATTGGACTTGGTGGGGAAATTCAAGAGAGCTTAATTTAACAATTTTTGTGATCTTTTCATTGATATAAATAGCCATAAATAAAAGAAGAAAGAAAAAACACTGAAAATAATGACTTATACAATATATGGCGGGTCGGTCATTGCTGAGAGTTACTTACTTTAAGAATACTAAATGAATGCCAATAATACAGTAAGATGAATGGGTAAATGAAATAATTGACACATGGATGTACAGATATTAATGAATACAATATGAATTTTGGAATGAGTGGATGATTTCTGTTATAGCACTATATACACAACAAGATAACAAACAAAACAAAATAACTTACACTACTATGGGATACAATATTAATATATTGTGATCGTTTGTTAATTATTTAAGCCTGCTTTACAACTCTGCTCTCCCTTTACAGACCTAAATTCACATTTAACAAGAGTAATTTAAAATAGAAAACTTGTGAACTGTCTTGTCTGGTAAACTCTATTTATAACCTCTTTAAACTAGATAGTTTTTAATGTACAGAATCACAACTGCAACAAATATTTTTAAAATAACATAAAATGGCAGCATATTAAGTTTGGGTGTATTTGGTGAGATTCAGATTAGACATTTTTGTTTGGTGGTGAAAATTTCCTTGGGGTATGTAAACTTCTGACCCCAACTGTATGCAAATGTGGATACAGTTTATGGAAATACATGTATATATTATAGAGAGAGAGTTAGAGAGAAGACAAAGGAGAGGAGATAACGTATGGAAGAGAGATAGAAAGGGGAACACATGAAAAGATATTATTGAAAAAGGTACAGTCAAGAGAGAGAGCTGAAGTAAAAATAACACTGGTAATGAGAGCAGAACATATTTTAAAATAGCCATAAATATATACAGCTTAAGAGAAATATAAAATGAAAGGATATAAGATCAGATAAATATACAAAAAGATATAGTTTTACACAAAGGATATTGAGGACTGCTGCGTATGTGATGGTGTTAGAAGGAAAACTGGCATATCAGGGTATAAGAAAAAGTAGACATATTGAAAAGCGGATAGAAAACGGAGAGAGAAAAAGAGAGAGAAAGAGAGAAAGAGAGAGAAAGAAAGAGAGAGAGAGAGAGAGAAAAGAGAGAGAAAGACAGAAAGACAGATGGATAGTGAGAAAGGAAGAGTAAAAATGGAGAAAATGCAAGGTACATGTAAAGGAATTTCATATAGGCTATTGAAATTTGCTTGAATATATCTTGGTTGTGATGAACAAAGGTAATAACCTAGTATTTTAATTAATAAAGATTCATTTACCCCTCCTCCCTGCCTTTTCCTTCCCCCATCCCTGCCCCCCTTTTATAGGGTCATATACAGTGTGCACATTATTCAAAACTGGTATTTGTATGTATTCAGAGATGCATATTAAACATGTAACACCATTAATAGCTATCTTTCTGGTGAGGGGGGTTGGGGGCATCTTGGGCAGGGGAAGGGGGCGGGACAGAGGCGGGGCACCTGGGTAACAAATACTCTTGACACAATAACCACCGACAAAATTTGAAAATAGTATGCATTACCCATTATAACAACAGAACAGCCTTTAAATAAAGTAAAAAACAAAAAAGATAATATGAGAAAGAAAGGGAGAGAGATATGTGAAGTATCAGGTCTTTATAAAATCTAACAAACAATAAAAACTGACAATAAGATAATAAATATATTATAAATAAAATGTAAAATTTTCTTAAATAAATAAATACACATGAAAGAAATAATCATTTTTATATGTATGTATATACGTTATATGTTCAATAAAATCATATTGTTGTATATGAATGTATCTCGTAGCTACTGTTTTGTCCTTTTGTTTGATTTGTAATTTTCATGCTAATGAAAATAATTACAGGTATGCTATAAACAAAAATGAAACTTATAACACAAGTGTTTGCATATTTACTGGTACACCTATTAAAAGTATTATATTAAAAATAAATTCATGAATTGTGAAATTACACTATATATATAAAAACCAAAACCATTAAAGCAAGAACTTGTATACTTAGTTGCATATGGTAATGATAAAAGGGGTGGGGTAACTTTGTGGAAGCTTTCTGAAATCTAAGCTGTGGGGCCCTGTATTTTGTCAGTGCATGTACTTCAATATGTCAAGAGGACACCTTGATACATTCATTTCTTAAGCATTATTACATGCTTCGCAATGAGTAAAAAGTGATTACTTTCCCTCCATAGCCCCCAGTGTTAAGTGAACCCAGGTATGCTTATGATTATGGTGACATTCATTCATCAATATCTTGGCAATTAAACAAATGATTAGCTTCAAAATCTCAGGACATTCCTTTTTGCAATTATGATTACAGCATTACCTAGAAGAGTATTCTTTTTAGATCCTCAACAAAGTTAATCCATCCCTTTAAAAATACAAAAGACATGCTCAGGAAATATTAAATGGAGTTTTACTGAAGTTGAAGAGTTTACTAACAAAAGGAAATGTCATGCGTTATAACAAAACTATTTGTGTTAGGCTTCAGATTTATCTACATACATGTACAAGTATACGTGAAGTTACACCCTACACAACATGTATAAATTTATTTCATGAAATAAAAGTTATCAATAAAGGAACAAATTATTGGTTTTGTGGGTGGGACATCTAATTCCACTTTCTCATTTCATGACAATGTTGACTAGTGTGACCCGCTGGTTAAAAACCACCCATATAAGGCCATAAGTCCACAAAATTCATCATGTATTCTGTTTTATGTGTTTCCTGAAAGTAGAAATTCTAATCTGTCCAATATAAAACACTTGTAGATTATCAAAATATGACCAAGTTGAATTTCAAAATAGAGTGCAAACTGTCAATGATAGTGCTTTGCAGAAAAATATATTTCTCTCACCATTTGCTCAGTTATTAATTCCTCCTACTCATTAGTGGTTTTGAGATGACGGGTCACATACAATATACCGTATAACCCCTATATTTCATGTCCATTTATTTTCACGATTTTGCTTCAAGAGGGGACTTCGCGATAGTATATTTTCACGAATTCACTGTATTTGCATTCATTTTGTACTGAAATATCAGGAAGTGTTAATTTTTGCATACAGTAAGTCGAAAATAAACACAAATCAACACAAAATATTCAGCGTATACATTACTGTACTTAAAACTGGAAGAGTATGGACCACAGCTCTACTTCTCACAGAACTCTTCTTTTTCAGAAAGTGGTAACCTACCTATGATTCCTGAACCTAGGATACTGTTAGTGGTGTTAAGGCTTGCTCCAGATATCCCACTCCTGGCACCCTGTTCCGAATCCTTCTCCTCTGTCTCCCCTGGTGGTAACCCTTGGCAGGTGGCTTCTGACTGGACCAGCCCTGCCTTATCATGGGTAGGTACTTCATAAGGGATAGGCTGCAGAAACAAAACAAATACAAGAGTATTTTTTAAAAAGAACTCATGGAATACCACTCCTGACATCATTTCTCCTTTGTCTCCCTTTAAAACCCCTCAAAGTGGGCTTCTGACTGGACCAACCCTGCCTTGTCGGGGGTATACCTCATATGGGATTGGCTGCAGAAACAAAAAGGTACAATATTATTTATAAAATATTTAATGAAATCCCATTCCTGACACCATTTTCAAAATCTTTCTCTCCCATCTCCCATCGTAGCCTTTGACAGGTGGCTTCTGACTGGACCAGCCCTTCCTTATCATGGGCAGGTACTTCATATGTGATAGGCTGAAGAACCAAAACAACAATTTCAATATTATTTACAGAAATAATTCATGGAATCCTACTCCTGACACCATTAAAAAAGCTTTCTCCTTTGTCTCCCTGTAAAACACCTCAAAGGTGGCTTTTGACTGTACCAGCCCTGCTTTATCATAAGTAGGTATCTCATTTGGAATTGGCTGCAGAAACAAAGCAACAGGTAAAATATGATTCATAAAAATAATTTCAATAATTATCATTGATATCCCACTGCTGACACCCTTCTAAGAAACTACGTCCTCTGCCTCTACTGGAAATCCATGACATGTGGCATCAGACTGTACCAACCATTCCTTGTCATTGGAAGGTACCTCATATCGGC
The DNA here is from genome assembly GCA_940671915.1 of Paracentrotus lividus. Taxonomy (NCBI): domain Eukaryota; kingdom Metazoa; phylum Echinodermata; class Echinoidea; order Camarodonta; family Echinidae; genus Paracentrotus; species Paracentrotus lividus. The sequence continues at coordinate 24,136,882 of CALNVZ010000641.1, forward strand.
TGCACAAACAAAACAAATACAATATAATTTATACAGTAATTCATTATTGATATGTCACTCCAGACACCCTTCTCAGAATTTATGTCTTTCGCTTCTATTGGAAAGCCTTGATAAGTGGCCTCTGATTGTACTAGCCCTTTATGATTAAAAAACAGTGCGTGAGTGACACAACGAAAAAAAGACATGGGTTTCTGACCATCATTGGTTATGGTTTGATTTCTACCCAAGTACAGTGTGTCCCAAAAAGAACTATACACTTTTTAAATAGCTACTAAATAGAAAAATATATGGTTCTTGGGGGAAAAATTTATATGTATATAAGGCTCATATCCTCAACTATCATTATGACACAAAAAATTCCGAAAATAACCCATGCTTCAGTGAGTAACGCCCACTTTTGTAAAGGACATAAAAATTAGCCTGCGCAGGAATTCACTATTCATTTTGCACCTGGTTATGGAACGCCATGAAGGAGTCAACATTAATGATGGAATCGATCGGCCAACAAAGACAAAAATGAATTGAAGTCAAAGCATAAATCAATGATATGAAAACAAATGGTGAAACATAACATGTTTGCTTAATATTAATTGTTTTTTCTGACTTTTGGTTTATCTTTGACTCTGTTGGCTGATTTATTCCATCGTTAATTTTGACTCATTCATGGCGTTCCATAACCAGGTGCAAAATGAAAAGTGAATTCCTGCGCAGGCTAATTTTTGTGTCCTTTACAAAAGTGGGCATTATTCACTGAAGCATGCATTATTTTCGGAATTTTTGGTGTCATAATGATAGTTGAGGATATGAGTCTTATATACATACAAACCTTTTATCCAATAATCTTATATTTTTTATTTGGTAGCCATTTCAAAAGTGTATAGTTCTTTTTTGGACACACTGTAGATCTCTAAGGGTACCATAAGTGCTGGCATGAATAGTGCACCTCTGTGACATTTATTGTCCTTCTCAATCATTCCCTCTCTGTGGAAAATGGTGCACCTCTATGTGTCGTGAGTGACATTGCATCCAAACCGTGAGTGACACAACCAGTGCCTTAAATGCAACAATTGAAGTAAATAACTAGATCAAAATAACCTGTGTGTATATATGCAGAGTAGTCCATGATAATTACTTTAAGCAAAAGAAAATCTGACAAAAGTGACTAGATATAAGAATATGAGGTAATTAAAGCACCATAGTCCCATATGTGCAAATTCCTGTTTGATCAATTATTCAGTGTAAGAAAACTGGACCACGTAATATTTGAACTTAAATAATTGGTTGTATTGTAAGGAAGCCTTTGTGTTGATTACAGATCCTAATTTGCATTTTCAAAGGCACAGCGCCACATTAAAATTTCAGCCAAATGTCCCACTTAGTTTGAATACGACCATATAAGAGAAGGCAAACAGAGAACAAAACAGTGAGAGTGGGAAGGAGAGAGAGAGAGAGAGAGATTGTGACAGAGAGAAATATCAATTGAGATAACAATAGCCAAAGAAATAGATTGTCATGAGAAAGGATTTTAAAAATATATTATTTTTGTTTTATTCACTTGCATACTACATGGTAAAGGGTAGAAAATATAAATCCTCCCTGTACCTTACATTTTAAAACCTCTGAGCAATTACATAATGTATCTCCCTAAAGATCACTGATAGCAAACCATCCATAAATCTCTGACTAATCTTAGAAAGCAATCATTGAGTTTCTGATTTTCCATTAAGTGAAATGCCAAATCGTATCAGCACTCTTCCTCGACGAAGACTTCAATAAAAAGAGATACCTCATACGTATGCTTAAATATCACGGGGGAAATCAGTTCTCGCGGAGACAGATCAATTTCACTCTCCTCCCATTTCCTTGCATACTCCATTCATCTCATTACATGCAACCTTGTAGATGGCGAAGACATTCAAGGCAAGAAGAGGTATATCCATTTTTCCAATTTAAATTATTACCGGCTGAAAAGGCATAAGTATTAAAGATGTACGTTCCCCATAGTGTAGAGGGAGTTCAAAATACGTACGCGGTAACGAACTATGCAAGCTGCCCATTCATACCAACGATGTGCAACTCTTACGCAGTGGTCCAAAAACCGAAAGCTAGAACACCCGAACGATTACCGAAGTCATGAGCCAATTTCTTATCGGCAATGATTCACGTGCAAGCGAGAAGGTGATACTATTAAATCTCGAGATCCGAACACCGAACACTACAATATTCGGCCCAGGTATTCACTCATGCACTGATACAGTGCTTTATACACACAAACAGTATCCACGTACACACATGTTGTGTATCGCGAATCGCTCTCACAGCGCGATCGCGATTGGCTGGCGTGTAACCGTATGCAAATTAAGTCATGCTCTAAGCTTTGTGAACAATATGGCTGTGACCACACACAGCGCATCTCGATTTCTCGTTTTAGTTTAGCGATGCTCGTGAATGACCACCTTTAAAGAGGAATACAAATTTTATATATATACAAAATACACTACAACGAGATGAAAAGGACTTCGTTTGAAGTATAAACTGAGATGAAAAGGCCTTTATTTTAAAAGGTAATTTTATTGTAATTTCACGGTAGCCTTGCCAGGAAAATATCAAAATTAGCACTTAACCTGTTCTTGCGCTGAAACTCTTTAAGTGTATCCCTGTATACACAAGACATATTACATCAGATGAGCTCAAATAGTTGGAATAATGCTCTCATAAAAACAGCCAGTATTGTTTAAGTTTAAATTAATGAAGTCTTAATGAGATGGTTTATCCTTTGAACTAACCTGCTTGTATGCAATTTCCCCATCTCGTCCAAAATCGCCAAAAAAAAAGATGTCTATGAAAAAATAGTGGCGTATATAGATTTTTAAAGCAAGATCTACCAGGTAAGCTTTATGGAAATTGCATACACACAGGTTATTTCATAAAATAGGGAAGCATTTCTGGCATACAATGTCATACATGGATGAGCTCATGCAAGCCTCTGGATTGACCAGATGGGTTACACGCACCCCATCCTATATATATATACACCATGTGATGGATAATGGATGTAGGGAGGCAAGGGATCGCATCATTTATTCTCAGTGTGTTCATCATCTCATCCTCTCTAACCCCCTAAAGGTATGCTCGTAGCTTTGAGGCTCTGATATACACAGCTTCGCAGATATCCTTGATCGCCATAAGCTACTGCATACTACGAGATCAGTCTCCTATCCAATTTGAAAGAATTTGTAAGCATATAATGATACTGATTATGATGATAATTTTGAAAATAAATAGACTGTTCTAGCTGTTTTAATGGATTGCGAGTTTGTTGGGGTTACACCAGATGCAATTTGACAGAGATGTGTTTCATCAAAAACTGGACACATTCAGGGCTTATGTCATAACAACTGTACTATACAATAAGCATCTAACATCATTTTATTGTGACATACAGGCCTACCTTTACAAATTTCCTACAAGGATATTTATATTCGAAGAGAACAGAATCAACAGAACATGGAGTAAACTACTACTACTAAAATAGTGCATGTAAAAGATGCACATTTTATTGCGAGATGAGAGAAGTTAAAAATGGGTTATGCTCATTTTGAAGAGGTTATTCAACATTTTAGAGGCTACACATTATGCAAATATTTGATCTCCAAATGTTATGGAGCTTTTTGTCATACAACCTGTGATAACTATACGGATGACCAACATTGCAAACATAGCATATATACGTACATAATGAAATATATTCTTTGGGTACGAGAGAAGGTAAAAGTGTGTAATCTGCTCATTTTTAAGTGGTTATTCAACATTTTGGAGGCTACACATTATGCAAATATTTGATCTCCAAATGTAATGGAGCTTTTTGTCATACAACCTGTGATAACTATAAGGATGACAAACATTGCAAACATAGCATATATACGTACATAATGAAATATATTCTTTGGGTACGAGAGAAGGTAAAAGTGTGTAATCTGCTCATTTTAAGAGGTTATTCAACATTTTGGAGGCTACACATTATGCAAATATTTGATCTCCAAATGTTATGGAGCTTTTTGTCATACAACTTGTGATTACTATAAAGATGACAAACATTTCAAACATAGCATATATATGTATATATAAGTATGTATATATATATATATATATATATATATATATATATATATATATATATATATATATATATATAAAGTCGACCCTTGTAGTGCTTGTATAGGCCTACATTCATGTACAAAGAGTAGGAATGCAGTCTGTGTAGACCTCATATACATGGGCAGTGGGTTTGAGCCCATGAAAGACATATTTTATTTTGCAAAGTGTCGCTTCAGAGCTGGCATTGCATAAAAGAATATTGAAAACATGCTTGACACGGCATAAATGAGATATATATATCACATATTTTTCGACCTTTTCCTGGTCGAATGCCCATTCAATTCAAATTCAATTCATTTGTTGTCAACCATATATATTTCACAAATCACTGCATCAATCTTTCCATAGCTTGTTATCTATTTCATTTTACAGAAATAATTCATGCCTGAATTTCCATCTATTCAAAGTAACTTAGAAAAAGTAATGGGTTCGTGCATATTTAAAAGTCTCAACACACTTGAATTAAAGCTTAGAATATTTTTGTACAGTTTTTCAAATTCATCGCACGTATTCTTAGATTATTTCAATACCACATGATTCAGTTGTGTTTATTGCATCTCATTATGGAGACAGTTTAACTACCAGACTTTGTACATGTCAAGATGAATAGAGACATAGAATTGCGGGAAAATAAAAATACAAATAAAATACTACTTTTCTCAATAATATCACATCTTAGATCATAAACAGATCAAAAGCACACTTGATCAAAATCAGGTTGTAGTTAGTAATTGCAGGTTATCATGAATTTCCACTTTTCATTATTTATTAAAGGAATATGATGAAACATTAAAGATTCTGAAAAAAAAATTTAAAAATTGAAAAAAAATATCATTATGCCACTTCCCTTGCCTCTTTTTTTACTATTTTCTTGGCGACTTGATTCTCACTTTGAAATGATGAAACACATTTGAACTCTGACTAACAAAACTGTGCATTGAATGCAGTTGATGTCACATCCATCTAAAAAAATACCAATCTTCTTAGCAATAACACTCACTATCCTTGTATAGCTCAAGGCATGATGCTCCCAAAACGTGAAGCTCCTCTAATTAGTTGCCAAGGCAACCATGGCTTCATTAGTAACGGACTGTCACCTTCCGAAATCCGGGAACGAAGAGCCTTCAATTCTATTCTGTCCGAACCTCGAAGGACACATCATGAGCAGGCCTGGATGCTTTCATTTTTTTTTTTTTTTTGAATCTCTGTACATTATTAGCACACAAAAAATATTTGTGTATATACTGAATCCATTATTTTTGTTGTTATTTTGTTATGTCACAATTCATAATATATGTAATTTTAAAGGGGCCTTCAGTCTACAAGCTCTGCTTCTTAGTCGGTCTCCTTCTTTTTCAATTTCATTTTGTTGCATAGTACTGTACAAATTGGTCCAATCGCTATACCGGTATGTTGTGAATATGTAAATTGCAATATCATTGTAAATATGAAAAGATTGAAATCAGAATATATAAATAAATAAATAATTCTCAGTTCTAGAAAAAAACAATAACCTGTTCTTCCTCAAAGGTGGACAAAGTGAAAGTATGTATATTTGGTCACTTTATACCCAAAATATTTTGATACCAGAACTAATTTATAACCCACCTATAAATTGGCACAAAATAGTCTATCCTTAACAAAACTACATGTGTTACAGGACTCAAAATATCAAGAAAATGTTCTGAAAACATGTCTGAAATTGCAAATTTTGGAAATAATGGTTAAAAACATATTTTTTCCCCGCACTCTACAGCCACAAAGAAACGCATTAGCTGGATGATGTCACAGCAAGGAAATGAGCTCTGTGTGTCTGTCACAGCAACCATGAAGCATGATACCAGTCATGTAGAATTTGTTATTGGATATTCCGGCTTGATTAGATCGCCTGCCCAAATGTCTTCCACAGTCAGCAAGTACACATATAGGGATGCATGCTACATGTATGTAATAGGGATGCCTACATGTCATACAGGTATCTTTCTGTACAGCATACATATACACATCTGCACATTGAGCTAATGACATGGAATTTACATCTATATTTATTCTATTCTATCCATTGAGATAGAATACATGTATCTCTGATCTCCCAGAATTTCATATTTTGATAGCAGAAAGGACTTTACTTTCACCAGACAATCTTTAACATGTACAATAATACCTTAAAGTACAGTTAGAACAGGCTTTGAAATGGTGTTCCACAAGGAGCTTTACTAGGGCCACAACAAAAATATTGTAACCTATATATCAAATAACTCATTTTTACTCTTTTTTTCTATGAAATATATAGACTAATAAGAATCATTTAAAGACGTTTTTTTAATGCTCATACATGTGATTTGTACATAATTGGAGGAAGAAACGACTGGCATTAATGAGAGATAAAAATTGTTGCAAAAATTTCAAATAAATAATAAAATAGGGTTCAACCTTATCAACTAAATGTAAGCCTGTAATTTACTTCTTGAATTATATTTCATCATCATCTGCATTATTGGTATAAATATTATTTTTTTAAAAACATATTTCCCCCAAAATAAAATGATTTGATGTTATCATTTTAATGTGTATGTGTTGCTAATGTACATCTGTTATGCCAGAGTCAAATTGTACTATCATATGAATGGGAAATTAAAATCAATCTAAAAACTATATTTTCTAACTATCAACTTTGTAGTTATTTCATAATAAATGTCAGTACATCCAGATGGACAGTAGACTATTTCTGATACAACCTGTACACACTGGAATAAAGTCAATCAATAGTAGAGGCAATTTATTGATTGGACAACCAGCCAGCCTGTGCTTGCTTCAATACAGGGTCCCCCATACACTGCATCCTAACCCATAGCTGCATTGAGCGAGGCGTTCTAATGCAACTCGGGGTGGCGCATAATTTATTAAATCGAGCCGGAGCCCGTGTTTGTAGAGCATGCTAATAATAGATGCATCGGCAGAGTTATGGGTAATCTCGTACACAAGGCTGATTATAAAGCTCAATGGTGGCATAATTATCTGTAGGAAATATATAAATTATGGAGTAATATGGGGTAATAGATGTATATGTCTGAATCATTTAATAGAAATTGTCTCTTAGTGCAGCGACAGTAGCCTAGATATATCTTAACTATTTAATAATTGTTTATTTCTGCATTAAATAAATAAACTCTTGGGTATTCATGGGTCATCCTATGAAGCCAATGAGAATGATTCCTCAATATTGCTTGTATACTTGACAAAATAATTAAATTTCATTTTAATAGGAATACATCATTTTGGAATTAATTCTTGATCTGAATGTTGGCCGATAAAAGTACGTATGAGTGGCACGGAACAGAATATAGAAAATGCTTTTTAAAAATTTAATTGTTCAAGCCTTGAAGTCATAAATTTATTCTTGCATAACCATAATATTCATATCTACATGTACAACCAGTTAACCTCTGAGATACCTGTAGGTAGGCCAACACATTCTTAATACTTTAACATTATTATCAATCTGGCTTTTTCATTCCCCAAACAGTCTGTACACAATATGTGCCACTCTCTGGTAATAGGACACCTCACTGCAATTACAAGTTAATATTGAAAAAGATATGTTCAACTGCAATTACTAGAAATTCTCTTGAAAATGTATTCCATCCTTTCATTATGATGGAATACATGAAATTGAGTAGTAGTACTACATGTAGTACAGAAATGTCAGATTGTGACAGTTTAAGGGACAAAGAGAAAGCAGAATGGTTCATTGATCAGGTTTAAACCTCTCTACCATCTGTTAACCGCAGCTGAATGCAGGGATGTCCATTGTTTATTGCTCAATAAGGTGTTAACAATGGAAGAAATCAATTCCAGTCCCCAGGAATATCCTATCTCTACAGTTCCATCAAGCTCATTTTGACTATTCATGAATTGTCTCCTATCATTCGAAAAATATATATATATTTTTGGAAATCTTAGATTTGTGTCACTTTAATACCATGGTCGTGACTAAAATATATGTTGAGCATGGACATCTCTGTGTTCACTCTAAATCCTCTTACTAATTTGGGAATTCTAAATTTTTATGTTGCAAATAATTAAAATGAAGAAATTTTATTGAATGGAAAGATATATATCAATATTATCATTTTTGTTACCCTGTACTTTTCAGGTGTTGAATTGTGTAAATATGACAATCCATTAAAGTCAATATTAATTCAAAGATTTTCTGCAATGTAACCAATGTCAGATGTTCTGAATATCAGTAAAATCCAATTAAATCAGATAAACAACTGTTGTTATTATTGTAATTAATAAGATGGGATGCATAAATCTATCTGAATGGTGATTGCATTTATTGTTCAAACATAAAGGTAAAATGTATAAGAAGAAAAGAAATCAGATAATGAAAAATGAAAAGGAGAGAAACTGGTAGAAAAAGAGAGGAGTGGAGAGACAACAAACTAAAAGGATTTGGAGGATTTTCTTCAAAGAGAAGGAGAGGAAGTAAAAAGATATTAAAAAATATAAATGACAAAGGGAAGAGAAATAAAAGAGATTTAAAAAATATATAAGACAAAGGGGAGGATAAGATAAAAAGGATTTGGAGGATTTTTTTCAAAGAGAAGGAGAGGAAATAAAAGAGATTTAAAAAAATAAATACAACAAAGGGAAGAGACAGATATCAGGGATGGGAGAGGAAAGAAATCAAATTTAAAGAAAAATGAAAAGGGAGAGGAGTTAAGGGAACTGAGATGAGAGTTGGGCTACAATAGTCACTCATAATACTTACTTCAAAACCAAGGACATTTCATACATCATAATAGACAATGAGGACAATACTGAATATTTTAGTATTTTGACAGAAAAGATTATCCACATTGCAATAGTGCAATGAGAGTTTGGTTCCTTTGTTTTTGATGATAAAGAAGGATTTATTACTTGTCACTTAAAAACTCCTGTAACATGTACATAATTTCCTGTAGTTTGAATGTATCATATCTTCCAACAACAAAAAAGCAATCAAGTAATATATACATTCATATTTAATATGTAAATTAACATTGATAAAGGATAACATGTGTCAAAAATACATTAAATAAACACTTAAATAACATCAATTAGCATAATTTATGCTCGTAACCTCACGGTATCTGTTTTAGCATTATTACTCAAGTTTTTCCCTGCTATGCCACTTTTATGACTGTAAAATACATTGCCCTTATATCTGAATAGGGCCTATAAGTGTAAGACCCTGATCTAATTGATTGAACAGACCTTCGTTAGTTGATGTCATCGTAATTGCTGCAAATACAGTCTCTTTAATTTGGAATTTTCAGAATGGTTTAGAATACTAAAATCAGCAAATTTCGTTCATATTATTGCTTTGCATTTTCTAATTAAGGATCATTTTAACAGGCTATTTGTGTGGTTTTCTATGATTTTGCAACTATTAAATTATGCAAACATGAACTGCTGAAACTGCATATCCAACAAGAGAGAGCTAGTGTAGTAAAAAAAAAATTAAAAAGGAGCCTGAGATTTCGATCCTGGGAGAATCTTCATCAGTTTAAATTATGATAATATGGTGTTCTTGAAATGTGTTTTTAATTTGAAAATAAATCATCAGTTTCATTTCATGAAGGCTTGCCAAACATATCAACAATTAATCATGCTTCTAGAGCTCAGCGAAGAATGCGTTCTTGAAATCCTTAATTCCTAATAAATGTGAAATATTAGAAAACAAGTCTACAGTCAACCTTTCTAAAGTAATGTTGAATTGGTTGGGACTGATGAAATAGCTTTGACTTGGGTAAAAAAACTTATGTAGGGTTAAAACGATAATAATAAAAACAGTATTTATACAATGCCAAAACTGAACATTTAATTATATAACATGAAAATACAAAAGTGTTCAATATCAATTGCCAACACAAATTTACTTACCAACAGATTTATAACACTTCAAATTGTGTGGTTATTTTTGTGCTACAATAATTGGAATAACATTCATTAACCACCTCAGTGACTTGAGGCAGAAGTTCAAGTTAGAATTTTTTAATTTTTTTTCAAAGTTATCTCACATTAGTACTAAAGTCTTAGTAAATTGACTGACCATTCTTCTAGGCCCAATCATATGCCAATTGACCTGTGTGTGAGTCTAATTTACCTACCAATCAAGAAGAAAGAATGATACCTTACCTCTGACTTGGCAACAATATGAGTCTTCTCATTTGGACCACCTTGCGGTGACTCCATGATTGCCTCGAAAGTTTTCCTAGTTGTTTATCAACCTAGAATAGATCTCCGGCGCGGAGCACCTGTCCTTATAAGCCTACACTAGCAGACGATACAAATAGACATTAGAGAGAAGACTCCTGCATCCACGGAGCGGAGAGGCACACCCAAAGTTTCGGCTTGATTCTCGTAGAGTAAAATCGTAAACTCAAGTTTATATATCAATCCAAACGCGGCGAATGTTACAGCGTTATTTGGTAGTAGAAAATTGCCACCTTTATAGAATCATTTTGTGCAATAGGTATTATGAAGGCGAAGGTGGATGGAGATGGTTTTGAAACATCAAGCTTGCGTGCGACTATTGTCCTCACAATGAAAAGAAGCTGTTTCGCTGGCTGGTACTGGTGCGTGTTGAGCGAGTGCAAAGAATATCCAAGCATGACTCAAGAGCTGGCGCTGTTCATTTATGCTCTCTTTTGTCACAGCAGAGAGAACATTTTGTAGGCCTGCTATGATGAGTAAAAATACGTTCGGCATTTCCTGATTTTGAGGATAAACTAATCATAATCGCAAGGGTAGTCAAAGACCATTAGCTATACTGCACGACTCGGAGGTTGCTTCATAACTTGCCCTGTCGAACTCACAACAAAATTTCTTTTTTTTTTTTTAAATTATAGTGGAGCTTTTCAATGCCTTGCTACCCCATTCAGAATTCTTAACCTGAGCAGTCATTTATGAAGAGTCTTTGTCCGAAATTGTTTGGGTTCAGAGTATTCATAGATTGAAATCATCAAAGGGAAAATCCTCACAATACAAATACAAAAGCTCCATTATTCATACTCAAGGCCCTTGAGTCTGAATAATGGAGGAAATGAGTAAATTGCCACTATTCTGTTGATTATGCCCGTTTGGTCTAATTTGGTCTAATTTGCAGAGCGTTTTTGAAAGTGGAAGGGTGCGCCGAAAGTGGGGGGGGGGGGGGGGCTGAACAGGCTAAAATTCCAGCTCATTTCGCGTTTTTATACACGTTTGCTGGAGAAAAAAAGCGGAGCTGCAGCCCCACCCCCCCCCATCAGCCCCACCGGCTCCGCAGCACCTGTCCATTATGTCTACAAACAGCTCTTTTGAAGCTTTTGGTCTAATTGCCACTTCGCCTATTTACGATTCTGTTTAATTTCCAATTTGTCTCAATTACCATTTCGTCTAATGTTCACTAGGTTTCACATCACTTCGTCTGTTACTTGTAACAAATTCGTAATAGACCAAATATGCTTTTAGGAGTTAGAAAATATGGTAGGCTCTATTAGACCAAGTGGCCATCAGACCAAGTATATCTTATACTAATTAGAAATTAGACCAAATTTTAAGTAGACCGGATGGGTTTAGCCCATGAGGCACTATTACCCAATAAGAGAATTGGACCAACTGTTGTAAATATCATTCAACAAATGCAACCCATATTGTATTTTTTATATGGTTTTTCTTTAATTATAATTAGATCTATGTATAGTTTTAAGGCGGTGAGCGCATCAAGCTTCGCTTACGCTGCAGCCCTAGCGGGTAATTTTAGTATATGTCTTGAATTGAATATTATTATGTAACGCATATATCGTAAATTGTTATCATAATCAAATCAAAATCAACCCCCAACATATAAACAATTAGAATTTAGCAACAAACTGCAATTAGCATTTAGACCCTTACTTCTTTTAGGGAACGTGTATCCCCTCCAAAAACGCTAAAGTTACGATTAAATTTTATCCTGTTCAGCCCAGCAGTGGATTCAGCATTTTACGAAGGGTGGGGAAAGATCGCTGATTTTCGTATTTTGGTAGACCCCGATTTTATTTAACATGTTTAAGGTCAGATCTAATCGGCCGAGATTGTTCTCATTTGGAAGGGGGACTAAGCGTGAAAAGAATTGGACTTCGTCCGTCCAATTTGTTGCATCTATTCTGGGTATTTTTCTTAGGCTGGGGCAAAGGCTCAAAATACATTTAAGCCGATTTGAGCGTGTCTGCCGAAACAAGTTATAATACCCCCATCTGCGGTGTGAATACTGTTAACGCAAAACGTAAAGCAGCAACGCGCTCTGTTTGTGTTGCAAATAGCCCCGCTGATTGGACAAAAGTTTTAGTGACGTCATTCATGCGCTTAAAAGCGTGTAAATTTCTTCGCAGTCACGGGACAAAAGCTAACATTAATCACCGGTATTTCAGATATCAGATAAATGTATGTTCGCATCATGATCATAGATTCAAAATTCTTTTATGTATTTTGACTGTTGACACACGTTTTAGTAGGAGTGGATTATTTATTTAATATATAATTATTTTTTAATGATTTATTCATTACTTTGTTGAATTATTGAGTTTACTTAATTATTGTTTTGTCTTGTTCGTGCAATGTGTGAATAAAGTGCTACATTAAATTAATTAATTTTTCCATTTCTTACATGATTGTATAGGCCTACTTCTTTCTCTGTTCATTCGACCTCAACAAACTACTGTTTTCCCCCCAATATACATGACTGTACTATACATGTATATTCCCCACTCACAAGTTTGGGTTTTGTTTTGTTTTGCTTTGTTTTTTTTCTCTTGTATTCTTCAGGGGCTTTACAAGCATTAGAAATGAAAGATTTCAAGGTCTGAATATTCTTCTTTCATTTCCATCCTGCTATTTATTTTTATACCTTACATTACTTTACGATTATGTCCGTGCTATTCCCAACAAAAGCTCATCTTTCCAGTTTCACAATTTTTGCCACGTTTACCGTATTCATTACCACCTCTACAACAATTTCAGTCATGTTGTCAATCATGCATTCATACATAACATAGAGAAAATATCCGTAGGCCTACTTGACTGATCCATATACCGGGTGAGTCAAAAAAAAAAAAAAAAAAAAAAAAAAAAAAAAAAAAAAAACAACTTTACACCTACAAAAATGTCAATAAAAAGAAAACCAATTTATAAACCCTAGATCATTTTACATATTCCGAAAAAGTAACTCCTCCCGCATCGTCTGGTACCATTTTTGTGTGGTATGTCTTTACGCTTGGATGAACACGACGCAATGATTGCGAACATGCAAATTTCGAATTGTGCCAAGATGGGGATGAAATTGAAACAACAAAAGCTGACAAAAAACAACTCCATCATTAATAAAATAGCATAACTTTTTAACCAAAATGTCTTCCGCTTAATAACTTGGCAGGGATTTTGTTACACATATTTACTACATTTTGTATAAAAATTAGATTGACTCGTCAGGTAATGCAAGAATGAGAACACATCAAAGATTATTGCCACTGACAGACCTAAAAAGGCCTCCTAATACTTTTGAAAAGAGATTAGTTTGTCTTTGACGTGTGCTCACACATGCCTGACTCTACAGATTTATCTAATTTTCATACAAAATGTAGTCAATATGTGTAACAACACCCCTGCCAAGTTATTAAGCGGAAGACATTTTTGTTTAAAAAGTTATGCTATTTTTATTCATGATAGAGTTGCTTTTTTGTCACTTTTGTTGTTTTCAATTTCATCTCCACCCTGGCACAATCGAATTTGGCATGTTCGCAAACAATGCATCGTGTTCTCCAGCGTAAGACACACCACACGAAATGGTACCGAGAAGATTGCGGGAGGAGTTCTCTTAGAATATGTTAAAAAATTTAGGGTTTATAAATTGGTTTTCTTTTTATTGACATTTTTCTAGTGTAAAGTTTTTTTTTTGGACTAACTTCCGGTTAAATAGCCTATATACGGCATGAACAAGATTGGCACTTCAAAAGCAATGCGCGGTATTCGGGGGGGGGGGGGGGGCTTTACGGGCCGCGGGCCCAGGTGGTGCCAAAAGACCTAGGGGGGCGCCGAATCAAGCGAAATGTAAAAAAAAAAAAAAAAAGAAAAAATAAACATAATGTGAGCGGATTAACATCTTAAACCTACCCCTATATACAGCTGATATTTGACATTTTGATTGGCCGAAGGCCAAAAAAAATTTCAACACCTACCCCCTACCTTTTTTGCTCGCCCGGTGTAACGGGGAAAAAATAGGATGTACCTTTCTGGATCCACCACTGGGGGGCGCCAAAATCAAAATCACATCGGGCCCCCAGGTTGGTAAATCCTTGATACGCGTCTGATAAGTAATATGAAAATATTCAATTAACCATAACTTATACAATACAATATGATTGACTTTATAGATACAGGATAATGTAGTTGGAATCGATCGATTTGGGTCGTTAGATCATATGGATTTGAGTCTTTCTCTGAATAATATATACTTTTGCGTATAAAAGGTTGTTGTAGTATATTGGTCCAACTGGCCCAAGTCCAGGATTTCAGTGCATTTTTTCTTAAATCTTCATTTTTTCATCTATTTCAGAAACTTCCGGTGGGGGGGGGGTCAAGGTTATCATTAATGCACAAGATGGGCTTGTGTATAATCAACATTCCTCCATGTTCAACTTAACTTGGCAACTAGAGAAAAAAAATTGAGCTTGAGTCGTTTTTATATTCAGGTCTTTAATTTAGATTCGGGATTATTTTTCTGTTGTTGTAGCCTGTGGCGGAGCCAAAAAAGTACATCCATTTTTTTTTCGGCTTTCAGCTATCAATAAGGTAATCATGTATCGACCATAGGGGCATTCCCCCCCCCCTTTTTTACTGGGGGGGGGGGGGGGGGGGGGGGGGTACGGGCCCCCTGGGCCCCCTGGATCCACGCCTGGTAGCGTAGGGGAAAAAAAAACCAACAACAACCATTTCTAAGTGAAATTGTTTTACATTCCAGGACTTTGAGTAACAAAGAGAGACATAACAAAACAATTGCCAATTGTCAAGTACATACCCGGTGTGCCAACATTTCAACCATCTTGTGCATTGCTGAGTATTATAAAATTACAGCCAAGAGAAATGAATTTCTCCGAAATATAAACTAATACATGTTCTGCTGAATCAAGAGTATCAAGAGTGTATTTTTTATCGTTTGTTATTTTTATTTTCTTCTTGATTCTCACGAACAGGATGAAGCCTTGATCCCAAACAGAATTATAAGTACGGTATTATTAGCTTTAAAAAAATGTCAGCATACAATGCTATTTTGGGGAGTTTGTTTTGTATTCTGATATGATTAGTGAGCTTTGTTCGAAAACGATATCTAATTTTCTTTTTATTGTATACTATGTATAATACAATAAGGACAAGCATTTAATTTAGAGAATTGCGTTCAAGCGGAAATTTAACAATGAAAAGGGGTTATAATTTTAAGAATAAGCAACGCATGGTCATCAACAAATTGTATCCCTTGGAGTATTTACAATTTCCCAATTGACGCAAGCTCGATATGATTTCTTTTCAAGTTCTTGTTATCATCTTTTTTTTCTTCTTTTTTCTTTTTTCTTTCTTTCTTCTTTCCTTTTCTTTTTCTTTTTTTTTTTTTTTGGGGGTGATGGTTTAGATTTTCTCTAAAAGATTATCTAGTATTGAAATAAATGGATCAAAATCCATTCCTGTTTGTCACCATTTTAGAGTCTTCCTATGGGTTGTTGAATATCATGTATAGTGATATAATTCAGTTATATATATCTCGAGATTCCTGTCTGACCTAAAATTATGATTACAGCATTAGCTGGAAGAAAAGTTTTTTTTTTTTTTTAAGATCTTAAACAAATTAAAAATCCATTTAAAGGGATTTGGTAACTTTCAAAAACAAGAGCAATCAGATCAAGATTAATAAAACAGTAAAAACAAACTACTGAAAGTTTCAGATCAAATGGAAGTCATTTACTACCTTAAAACAGGGTAACAAACAATGCCAAGCATACAGCCGAACACCAGTACCCTCTGCTGCTAGCTCGGTTACAGCCCGATAGTCCGCGGGTCCGATAGTCCGCGGGTCCGTTAGTCCGCGGGTCCGATAGTCCGCGGGTCCGTTAGTCCGCGGGTGGGGGGGGGGGGTGGTTGATGTTTTTACTCGAAAGGTTTCGGTTATTCCGAAAAATAGAATGAGGTCCGTTATTCCCAGAAATGAAGAAGGTTCGTTAGATCCGAAATAGACATACGTTCGTTACGTTCGAAATAGAAAAAGGTTCAGTTATTTCTTAAAAAAAGAAACATGGTTCGTTATTCCGAATTTTTGGTTATATCCAAAAATGAAAAGGTTTCGTATTCCAAAATATAATGAGGTTCGTTATCCGTCGAAAATTAAATTATATGCGTTAGTCTCGAGGAAATGAAATAACGGTTTATTAGGCCGAATAATAAAATAAGCGTTTGTTTTCCGAAAATGAACTAAAACCTTTTTTAGTAACAAAAATGGTGTGTGACCTAGGCTGTGGGTAATAAAACAAAATCAGGCCTTTACCTCTATAACTGATAATATATTCCGCAATTTCGTGCCTCTGTATCTTGTAAAGAAATTGTTTCGAAACATTTATCGCTGCGACTTCTTCCGGTAAGAATTTAAGTTTCGGTTTCTAATTGGGCGTTATACTCCAATAACTAACATAATTAATTCCGCAATTTTATTCGTTCCGATAATTGATTTATCGACAAGATAATTATTTAAAACATTATCTAGCGGAAATTAAATTTATCGAAGATTAACAGTCGCCGCCGATAATGTTTCAAAATAATCTTCATGATATAAAAATTGTGTGGGGCGTATCCAAGGATTCCCGAATAGGGGGGGGCGCTAAGGAAATTTTTATCGTCCTTAGGGGAGGGGTTTCTAATTCATATTCGTACAATGAAATTCCCACATTTTTTTTCATTAATCAAAAAGTTACATAGTTTCTATAACCCTTAGACAATGTATGCTTGGCGTTTAGAAACCTATTTATGTGTGCATTATTACCTTCTGAACTTGAATCTGCGAGGCGAAACGAGAGTCTCGAAAATGTTGATTATTAAGGGGCATTTCTAGTTCTAGAAATGGTAGATTATTGTGTATAAAGAACCAATTTAGTAGCCGCGAGCGCGAAGCGCGAGCCTGAAAATTTTAAAGGTAAAAATTGGGTTATTATTGTGCATTACTGATTTGGTATCAGCCAGATGCGCGAAGCGCGTGAGCCCGAAAATGGGTAAAATTTTTTTTAAGGTAAATTAGAACTATATTGTTGCATTTGATTTGGCATCAGCGAGCGCGAAGCGCGAATTCCAAAAATTTGGGTTTCAAACAAGCTAGGTTTGATATTAAAAAGGGGTACTTTCTAATAAACCCATGAGCGCCAACTATGTTTCAAAGTGAGGCCGAGGCCCAGGAGGCAGAGGGTCCAAGAGGCCCTTTTTCTTTGTGAATTGGTTGAACCTTTATTTAAATATTTTTAACTTTCGCTCACTAATGTATGTTCTTATTCTTAAAAAAAAATAAGGCGTGCTTGAAGCAATATTGCAAAATACAATATGAGAAAAGTCGGGCCCGTGGGCCCTCCCCAAATTAAAGGCCTTAGTTATGCGTCGTTAGAAACCAAATAAGAGCCTATTTCGCGCTTTTGAATAAGTTGGCGAAAATTGCTACAAGCATCGAGGCCTTATTCCCTTCTCTTTTCTTTCTTTTTCTCTTTCTTTTCTCTTTTTCCTTCTTTCTCCCTTTTCTCTCCTTTTTTTTTTTTAAAATTTTTTTAGTCGGCCCAGTAGGGGGCCCTACGTGCGCCGCCTGTTGAGCCCCCCCGGGCATACGCCCCTGGATCATAATTATGGAAATAGTTATTTGTCAAGTTGGTTGATAACGGCCCGTTTTTAAATAGCGGGAACTTAGTTCTTTAGTTTCGGAAAAACTTTTTTTCCGGGGGGGGGGGGCGCCGCCTTGTTTTTAATACTTACACACGTCGATAGACGGCGCGGGATTTAATTGCGGAATCACAAATTGAACAACAAATATTCTACCCTCCCCTCCACCACCCCTGCCCTTTCCATTTTTGCCCGGCTTCGCCACAGATTATTTCAGTTTGGACTACACGAAACCTCTTAAACGAATAACGGACCTTCTCATATCGAAACGACTTAGATAACAACATCACCCCCCCCCCTTCGCCCCGCGGACTATGGACCCGCCGGAACATTATACGGACCCGCGGACTAACGGCCAGGGACTAACGGACCCAGCGGACTATCGGAAACACCGGTCACCTATGGGCCTAGAAAACGGTACTATACAACAGGGAAATAGGTGTATTTTTGGCTATGTGCAAAGCACATGGTTTTAAAACCATCCGGTGTTGTGTTATAAGGTTGAGTAATTATCATTGACTATCTTCCGAAGGTAAATCAAGCAATTAGCGTGCATTTTGAAGAGATAACAGATTTACTTAAGTGTTTTACTATGTTGACAAAATACGCTAATTCGAATACAAATGGATTTGAATATAATTCAATCGTTTACTGCCATCCTTTAAAACAGCATACTGAAGAACAAAGCTACATGATTCTTTGAAATCTGACATTAGAAATATGTTGGGGAAAAAACCCCAAAACATACAGGCACCATAGCAGCATAGAAACCAGGTGTAATGCGTACGTTTTTGTGTTTTGTTTGTTTTCAAATCGTTGTTTTTTTTTCAATATGAGGTATTTGCCTCGTAAAAATAAAAAAATAACAATCCAAAGGAAAATCAAGGCAAAAGATACAAGACTACAAAAAAAACAAAAAAAAAAAAAAGATGAATTGAGATATATGAGTGAGGAGAAACAGAGAATATAAGGTAAGAGTTGATTCACGTATGGAAAGGAAGATCGACCACAGCATTTCAACACCAACTTTAGGGGTGAGACGGGATGGACGTTATCAAAAATCTTCACATTTTGGGCCAGATAATTCTAATGAAAGTACTCACAAACTCCATTTTGGGCTCTGTAGTTAGCCTATATGTTGGCTAAACCTGAGGGGCACATAAGGACCTGAAACATGTAAACCTAATTAACGTGCAGCTGTAATTAATTGAAGACATTTTTTTCGTACAACCTACCGTTACGGGGAAGTTGTATACACATAGAGGGTATGATTGTTACAGTTATGTAAAACATACGTCGACAGCTGAGAACACACCAGGTTACGGCCCCAGGGGTAAGATGACAATTGTGTAAATTCCTTACACCATACTTTTGTTGTTCAATTATCAGAAGTTTCTTGGTTCATCGTTAACAAGTAGATCAAAGTTAGAGCTCTAGAATAACTAAAAGTAATAATAGAAATATCAAAACTATTACACACAGAAAATTGAAACAATAATTACTTACATGCTGTATGTAAATTGGTAGGTTGTTACATTAACATGGGGGTAGTTTGTGTAACAACCTACCGCCATGGGTGATTTTACACATAAATCAACGTGTAGGCCAAGCTATTACGATGCCCGATGTACATATAGTGCCGCATGGTCTCTCCTCGGCGAGGTGTCATATTTAGTGACATATCATGTTACTGTTATGATTCACGAATTACCAAGATCACTATCATCATGCTCGCTCTCTTCGCTCGAGCTATTCCTTTACAATCTTAATTTTGTCAAAAATTCACTTGGAAGCTCTTGACTAAAACGGTTTTGTTGATTTACTTTTTATAAAACAGACGGAGAACCTCACGGACGGAGCTTCATTCACAGCGATGTGTAGGCTGTATATAGATGCCAGTTAGCACGAACTCTTCTATGTTCCAACTTAGCACCTGAGAACTGTAACAACTGACCCGTGTAAATTCCATACCCGGTTCTCCGCCCTAATTATCACATCCCAAATTCTTTTTTTTTGTTCATCTCTTTATATCTTTCTCTCTTTTGTCCTTCTCCTCACCGCTCTCATCTCACTCTCTCTCTTCTTTTCTCTCTCCTCTTCTTCCTGAGCTATATGTTCTCTTTTCAATTCCTTTTTTTTCCCTTCCAATTTTTTGTCTATCTTCTTGTGCTTGCTTATCTGCAGGGCCGGGAGCGTTTTGATAAGTAGGGCTGAGCCAAATGTGGGGGGGGGGTTCTGAACAGGCGTACAAATCACAAGTCTATGGCATTTTTGCAATTTTGTGACACTTTTGCAGCCCCCCCCCCAGCCCCCCCCCGATCCGCGGCCCTGCTGATCTGTTGCATTCCGCTTTCCTAATGAGCCTTTCTGTTTGCTTTGAGCAAAATTATCGTATTCCATACTTTAAAAGTAATTTAAAATTTTTAAGAGGCTTGCCCTTAGAAGCTCTGCTTTTTTGCAGGTCCATGCCGTTTATAACAACATATATTTAAAAGTTACCGTTTAGTTCTTGCTTCTCATAATCCTTCTTATATGTTTGATTTATGCGTTTTATTTCAACTGTAACAGCTTGTTTATATCTGAATAATTATTGGTATGTGTTTATATTGAACGTTTATATTGTATGTTTACAAACGGAGAATAAATTTAATCTTAAAATAAAGATATGTATAATGTTTCATCAATGTTTTGAAAAAAATTACCTTAATGATATTATTCCCTCCTCAAAAAAAGCTTTCCGCCAATAAATACTCGACTTTGGCCCATGATAATTGTCATTTTATATACGTTTTAGTTATTTCCTGATATCATACAATTGAAAGATTAATTTATTCCCCTTTCTATTGAAAGTCAATATTTGTTAATCGATTGTGTCATGCTTCAATGCATGCAGATGATCAGCACTATATGGGGGAAGTAAAAGTTCATAATGTTGTAAAATCAACTTTTATTACACATTGACAGTTTCCGCACGCCAATTTAGACCCTGATATCTTCTGGGTGTGTTTTTTAAATTGGTATGAATATACTATCTTGTTCATATGTATCTCATTTTCCTCAGAGGTTTTTATTGATACCTTATTTGCAATGTTTTGATGTCATGCCCTGGGTCACGAGAAACCGTGAATACCGACTCAATTGCAAGGCCCAAAAGTAAAATATAAGTGTTCCTAGTTTTAAATATTCTGTAGCACAAGTTTGAACATTCTTTATATATGAGTTTTAATCATTTATCAATTTTATGCATTGAAAAGTTCATTTTTTCTTCTTTTTATTCGATACCCTATATTACAATCCGTACAGTCATACTTAGAATGCACAATAATCACGAACATAACGCGAAGTAAAAAAAGTGACAGTTGCGAAATGCATTGTTATCGTTCAAATTTGAGTAACACGCAATAGGACATAACAGTTGCAATATAGGCATTCAATTTTTCAACATTTTTGACTCTGAAACTTGTCTTATTATTCAGAGTTCTGTGGCATACACGAACAACAATATTTGGCCAATTAACGCGTACATTGAAAAGAAGAATATCCAATTGAACTTAGGCAATGGTATAAAATTCCATAAACAATGATTTAAAATATCTCAAAAATGTATTAGGGCCTAAGTTGAGTTTGAAGTCATTTTGATCAATTAAGAACTGCATTTTGCAACATTTGACCGTTTAACTTTTCTCATTATTTTGACATTCTGTGCATTGAAGCCATGACTCAATTATTACCAAATATAGATATAAAAAAAAGGGAATAAATCTATCTTTTCCAGTAGTCTATTATCAGGAATTAACTGAAAGTTACCTGAAAAGTTATCATGCCCAACAGTCCATTTGCCGGAACTTTTTCGTTAGGGGTTTATTTTGAACTGTATATTCTAAAAAGTAAATTTCTAATGTTTGTTATGGGGTTTATTTTATCAGGATTATGTTAGTTGCTCGCGGCCGCGACAAAGCCTTAAGCGTTTTTCACCAAAACTTGTTTTATATTATCTGGACTTGTTATTCAATTATTTTCAGAGGTTTCTGTATAGTCAAACGGTGCATAATACCAAAGGAAAAAAGAAAAGAAAGAAGTAGTCCCGTTTAGCCATTGTCCCAGTTTTAAAGAGAGCTAACAGAGGCACTGCCTTTATTCTTAATCCCTTTTATTCTGTCCACAGTTTTTTTTACGTAAAATCAGGATTTATTCGGCTTGTGTTTTTGGGCTCTATGGAAAAGCTACCGAACTTGAAAGGTCTTGTACCGAAGTATACCGTTCACGCACATAAAGCTCATTGAAAGTGTATTTAGTGCCGCGTCAGTAACGGTCAGATAAAGTTCTTCTTGTAACTTCTACTGCATCACCGTTCGTGCTTCCATTGCGTGCGGTTTCATAAATTGTCAGGCATCGCACAAGAAATGGAGAAGTATATCGCCGCATTCTTTAAAGTTTAGTTTCTTGGATATAATGGAACATAACGACGTCGAAAAGTGTCGCTCTTCGCTTTCCCGAGATTTACTTTGAGGGAGTTTTCTTCTTTGATATCTGTGATTTACCTCTTTAGTTATCGGGTATAGTGCGGTGAACAGTATTTTTATCATCGATTTTTTAACCACTTTCTCGAGGAATTTTTTTGTTGTGCGGGTTTGCAAAGTTGTTTGGTGGTGGTGGTATACCTAGTACTTTACATGTACCGGTGAGAAGGTTAATACTTAATAAAGGAATGGTTTTGGTGCATGGTGGTACAGTGAGATCACTGTTCTTTATAGTGTCATGAAGTCAATTGCAATGTGGTAATAGGACTTGTAAGTTGCTTAAGGTTTTGGTGGAATTTCAATAAGGTCCTTATTGTTTTCTGGTATATATTTCCATATACTCTCTTTAACATGTCGCAAGCTTCTAGTAGATTGACGATCTAAATAAAGCAGAAACAACTACAAAGCATTCATGTAAAAGTACTATAAATGTCATCATGTATATGTAGTTCCATGCTTGTCGACATGTACTCCCTTTCGTCACTACCTGTAAATTCATATTAACTCCTGTGATGCTGCAGTTCGTCCAAACTGGAGGAAGCCAATGAAGAAGGAGAAAATATATGGGGCCTATGACAAATACAGTTATAATACGAACAGTTACATATGCTCAATTTTGAAATAAAAAATAAGTGTCATTTCATTATCTCAATTGAATATTTGACTATGGTTAAGTAAGAATCAGCACAGGTTTTTAAATGTGAATTGCTCGAATATGGAAAAAACATTTCAGTTTAAATATCATCAAGAGTTAACTTCTAATCTTTTTTCTTTGACAAAACTGTAATATTTTGAAGTGTTTTTAAATATAATGCCATTACCATCATTTAGCATATCATATTCGTGGAGACAATGTAGGAGCGTTTAATTCAATCTTTGCTTAAATTTATTTTTTATATGAAGTAATTTTAAACTGCTTTAAACTGTAAAAAAAAAATAGCTATATACAATTTAATTATCCTCAAATTTCATATGAGTTTAGAAAATATAATTATAACATATGTCACAAATAACATATAATTATAATAAGCATGCATTTTTTATCCTCTACAATCGAGGATAAAACTTAAATTTAATTCCTACACTTGGGTTTATGGTCAGGTAAGGATTTGTAATAGAATCGTACAAATATCTGCAAAAGAGTCTAGTTGCTTATAAATAATAGGATATGATAAATGTTTAAACGTTCAAATATTACTGGGTAGAAAACACTGCATCAATGCTTGAATAATCTTGCAAAAACAATTTTAGAATGTTCTAAGGAATTACATGTACATGAAGCTACATTTGTATACAAGTTTGGCGAAGCTTTAAAATAGTTAAAAGTATCATTGATTGAGTATGATATGTTTCGTTTTGACACTTCTCTCATAGTGTCTCACTCAAATGATTTCTTCACAAGTATTTTTGTTAGTATTTTTTAAAGAATCAAGTATAAAAAGGTTTAAATTGTTTTATTTACGATGATTAATTATTTCAACATCATTCAATTTATTCAAGAATCTTTATTTGGTATTAATAATTATTCTATTTTTGCACAATAAATTTTTAAAAGATTCCCTATTCTCTTGAAATTGACATTGATTGCAATAATATGTCATTTTAAATGCTTCACGGTGTCATCAATAGATAAAATCATATAATATAATGTGTCCCTTTTTTTCAAAATAATTATACTTGCACCCCAAAAATCTAATCCTTTGTGGAAACGTTGGGGTACACCACTTTTTATTGTTTATTTTTCAAACCATACCTGAAATATTAATGTAAAACATGCAAAGCACAGAAAAGCAGAGCTTTTTACACGTAATTTTAATTTTTTAATTTTATGCTTGAAAAGTGTGTTGTGAAATCTGTTGTTTACACTGTACATTTCCATTTTTTGTATATTTGGACTTATGTAACTCTTTCACAATTCAGTGAATTGATTCGATGAAAGGATTTTTTTTTGGACTTTGGGCCATACGTATTGTATGAATTGAGGGTAGGCTTACATTGTAGTGGTCAACGGGTATCAACATTTCTTTTTCTTCAATTTTTTTCTGTATTTGTGTTTTTAATTTTTAAATAACATTTTCGCTCAATTTGGCGCCCTTGTTCAGGTCAGGGCTTGCATCCCAAGTGTTATATTTTGTGCCCCCTTAATGTCATTTTTGCGCCCCCCTTTGGGCCGCATACCCGTGGGCCCAAAGCCCCAAGGGTCCCTCCAGAATATGCGCATGAAAGTAGTCTTGTAGTATTTTTTTTCCACATACAAAATTTTTTAATTTTAATTAGTGAAGGGCATATGCCTTGTCCATTGCAGCTCATTAAGGCAATTTTGATAAATTTAAAGTACTTTAATTGAATAGAAATTGTTTTTTTGATTGGACAATATGATTTATAGTCAGTGTCAAATGCCAATGGCTTATCTGTGATCCAGAGGGTTATTCACTGGCATTAGAACTGTCTCCAAAAATTGTCATTTTGCAAAAGCATTTATGTCAACGGGAGGAATCTGGTGTGAGCTTATTACATGTATACACAGTAATTTCTGGTCATCTATTTCTAATTGTAAATTAAGCAGTTGTCAATATTGTGTACGTAGTAACATGTACTTTTCATATTTCTACCATTTTTTCCTCTTTCCTGATCATTGTAACGGTAACCAGTGGTACCAAGGTAGTGCCTATGTCCACGAATTACAAACATCACCGATTCAAGCTACAGTTTACAAGAAAATGTTGCTGCGCGCCACAACGACATGTGCTCACATTGCTACCAATATGGGGTAGAGATTTTGTACCAGTACTATCCAATTTTCTCAAATTTACTCATTGGTAATACTCATCAATGTAAGTCACAGCGCTGAACAATTTTTTTTATTTTATAAAAATGCTGATATGATAAAAGATCGAAAGTTTTCATTAATACTCATTATTATTCATATATTAATTATGCAATATTTGCTTGCATTAACAACTGTTTAGCTAAATGAGTGTGATTTACATGCTATGTCAATATATTAATTATGTTCATAAAAAAGCAACGTAAGTACATTTTTTTATGCCGTAGTTACACAAAACTGCAATGAGCTCTTGAATTTACAAGAACGGTTTGCTTCAAATTCTAAACGATTTAAAACAATATCATAGTTTCAAAATAGTACTAGACATGCAGCCCATTGTTGAAAAAGTCTATTGTTCTTAGGTGATATAAAATAAGTTAATTTGGAAAACTGTAACTGACTTGACTAGGAAATTATAATTTGTTCATGGTTAGTTATTGCATAAGCCATCTATTCTTCAGGTTAAAAATGACTTGCTTTCTCAGGAATCGCCAAAGATGATTGCTACTGAAAAACTGAATAAAATATGTTTTGAAACTGTATCATTTTGTTTCATACTTGGGCCTCCAAAAAGGAACAAAATATTCTAAGGAAATTGAACTGTATGTCCCTACTGGACCCTCAATATCTTTCGGAACGAAATTTCTTAGGCGATTCTTTTATGGTTTTGTTGGCTTTTCTAGGTTTCGAGTCGCAGCTCTTAATAATACTATGTGGTGTGGAGACAGTTCATCATATTTCAGTTCAAGGCTTCAATACAGCCTGCATGTAACGTAAGTAATTAAAAGTATATAACAATTGCTTATATCAATGTATATACGGTTTGACCAATAATTTCCTATGGTCTGAGCTTTTTGCATTTTTGTAAATTGATTCAATAGAATATATCCAATATCATTATTTTCATTTACATTGTTTTCGTTGGATATTACTTATATTTTCAGGCTATTTGTTTAGCTGCAATTAGAGTATTTATACGTCTGTGCAAATAAGCGAGTTATTTGCAAGACTTAATATACTCTATTGCAACTAATAATATTGAATTTTTATTCACATCTACAGATCAAATAACAATCAGTGTATTTTATATTATTTTTTCAATGTTATTTAATACAGTTACACATTTAAGTATTGGAATTTTCACATTTGTTTGGTGATTTGCCTAAAATTGAGTTTGCTAAAAATATATTAAGGGCCTAAACGGTAACATTTTTATCCCACCATATCAGTTCTTTCTCGTGTAAGTCCAGATGTAGGTGTTAAATCAATGTAAAAAAAAATACACACACTAACAACTTTCCTTTTCACATTTTCAGACTGTGACGAAGCTAAGTGCTTTGTTGCCATGTGGGAGTGCGGATAGGTTGTGATATCTACAGGACAGAAGGACCATACTCCTTTGAACCTGGATCGATGCTCTGTCAATCCGTGGGTCGCTACCATTCAGACTGGTATCATGTCTCTTCTTTGATGCCTTAGAATAGATTGGCTGACCCACTGATACAGAAACTGGTAAGTGGTCTTTCGTGGTTTTGATGATTTTCAGTGATATATTGAAGTACAAGTGCGAAATGCGATAGAGCGGCACAATATTAATATATGTGGGCGGATGGAAAGTCACAATTATTCAGACCAGATCCAGAAATTATGCGACAGGTCTATTATACAGTTCTAGATCTTTAGTTATGCATTAATGGTGATACAGTGCATATGTGATAATAATAAAGAGACACAAAATTTCGCAAAAATATGAGAGAGTGAAAATGTATATCGAATAAGTGATATACGTAAGTTATCTTAGTGAAACTACTTTTATGAGTTGAATATGCTGAAATATTAATATAACATTGTACATGTAGGCGTTATATATTTTTTATATTTAGGATTTACATATTTGCTTTATTCAGGGGATTAGATAGATTAGAAGCCTTTTCATTCTGTACTATGATGCACGCACGCCTACCCGGGTACCGTGTTGTACCCCGGGTTCCCTCGTTGTGTAGTGTAGCGCCCACGCTCGTGCGCCATTATTATGTAGTCTTGTCTAGATTGTCGGCCGATATCGGTAGCACTAACGTTGTAGCGCCATCTCGTGCCCATTATTATAGTCTTTTCGAGCGTATTACGAATCACTGCACGCGTCACCACTCACTTGATGTCGTTACTTCATATTAACAATGCTTTATTCTAAATATTCTATGTAACATATTGTGATTCTTTCCTTGAATGTAAGATTTGTTTGTGCTATTACCAAACACACTATCATTCAGTCACTCATACAGACATTAAGAAAAAAATATAAGCTGACACTGTCTTGGAATGAAAAATTTTATTTCAATCTCATTCAATTTAAACTTTCAACAGCGTACAAAAGATATAAATTGCATGCATTAACAACAGAATATTTTTTTATTTTGTTTTACTCAAATTTAATTTTTTTTTAAATTTTGGGAAACCAGGGACAGAGCTTATAAAAAAAAAAAAAAAAAAATTCAACAGAACGTGTAGATTTATTTTGTGGTACCCCAGGTACAAAAAGTGCGATCATATTGATAAAAAAAGAAGGAAAGCAAAAATTTGGAGAAAAGAACCTAACAGAGATGAAGAGATGTGGGAAGGGACAAGGGTAAAGTTAGCAAAGTTAATGACTCACATGACGGTCAAGTCGTATACAGTTAAGCCCTATGATATATTCTGGTTCTAAACAATTTTTATTTAGAGCAATTCTCTCACAATAGGCTATAGTAAATTCTCGCTGCCAAGCAGGATATGCGCAACCCCAAATTTGTACGGTCCGAGTAATGTGGGGCACGTTCATCTCTCGGCGCTGAGCAGCAGCATGTAGAGTGCATTATGAAATAAAACTGTTCAGAACGTTGAAAACTGTAGTATCATAATGACAATAAAGGCATTCAAATAAAATTTTGAATATGATTATTCACAATTTGTAAGGCACAAGAAATTGAAGATTTTGTCCGTACAGTTGTGTATATGCATTAGTAAACAGTTCAAAACGGTTCAGATTTAACCTAAATGAATTTACAATAAGAATTTTTACAAAAATGAAAAAAAGAACAGAAGGAAAACTTAAAAAAAATATTATATGAAGAAGGAAACAAATGTGCCAGTTAGGAGATGATGAAAAAACAAACAATAATGTTCTACATGTACCATGCAATGGAGAGGGGGAGGGTTGAGTGTGGAAAAATGAAAAAAAAAAGAAAAACTGTTCAATATAAAATAAATCAACATTTAGACAACATCATCATGAATACATGTAAATGTACAATGAGTGATATATCTTGGATACTGAAGGCTTCTACCCGTAGTTCTGTTCTATATTTTTTTTCGATATACTTTAGTCTTGTATATTGGTAGGTCTATTGTAGAGTATTAATGTAGGTAGACATTTAGGAGGAAATAGAGAAACTGTTGTCCCACCCAAAACATCTCTTTTTATTCAAACTAAATAAATGCAGAAAGAAGGGCTAAGCAGAGTATTCTCTATGGATATCAACTAAGGATTTATGGATTTCAATAGTGGATCACGTGTACCTTAAGTTTATCTAAACAGGATATGAAATTACAGAGACCCTATTGTCAACCGTCTATCTAACTGGTATTAGAGTTATCTGTTCTGATTTACAAAGACTTTTTACAGCTAAACTAAATTGTCTTTTTTTCATTATTGAGATAAAGTCATTTCTTTTCTTTTCGTTCATTGTTTAGAACGTTATTAACTCAATCATCCTGTGGGACTATACAGTATATTAATTTATAAAGAATATCACTTGTGGTGGATGTCAGTTGTCATTGGGGGGCGTTGTCATTTTGATGCCTTTTATGTCCTGGTAGATGTCTTAATTCTAAAAAGGAGCCCTGTTCTATTCTTCAAATATTACTCATCATTTCATTCATCTGGAAATGCAAGTTTATTGAATAGATTGCTCGTCCATTCGGTACCAGCACCTCAATACATGTAGTTGCTAAATAATTAAAAGGGAAGTTCACCCTGGGCGTTATATTGGTTTTTAAAAAAAAAGCAGAAAACGAAAAGAAAAATGATGAATAAAGGTTTGAGAAAATCGACCAAAAGAAGAAGGAAGGTATGAATATTTCAAGTTTTATTTTGTGACGTCACTAGCGAGCCAGGTTCTCCTATGTGTTATGTAGTGTAAATTCATAGAAGTGTAATTTTTTCAAAGAAAAATTAATTATTTCACCTGTGCGGGTCGATCATGTACATCATCAAAATATGTTAATATACATGCCTCTATCAATTGACCTATTCCTTTATCAAGGACATGGAAAAAGACAAATTTATGGCAATTTACATACTGAACACATGGGAAGCTGCTCGCACGGGACGTTCACAGAATCAAAACTCTAAATATTCATAACTTCCGCTATTTTTGGTTGATTTTCTTCCAAACTTTCAGTTTAATTTTTCTTTTATTTTCTCATTTTTTTAAAACCAATAAAATTGCCAGGGGTGCACCCCTTTAACTTTGTCATCTCATGTACACTGCATGTTAACAATTGCTTAACAGTAGCAGATCCAACATCAGCTCAAACAAGGATTGTCTTATCAGCTCCATGTCAAAGTTCATAATAGATCCATATTGTCCCCAGACAATAGGGCCGGACAAAATCTTTCTCAGAGCTGCGTGGGGGATTCTGCACTTCGTGAACGATAATCAAAGTACAATACTTCCTTGAAAATTTACCTATTAATGGCAAAAATGATTAATTAGCATTTTTATTCAACATCACGCTGATGATCTGACAGTAGTAATATTAATTTTCTTTGGGGATTAGTGCTATTGTTGTGGCCCCTAATTCTGTTTCTTAAAGATGAAGATTGGAGAGTGTAATCTTTTTTCACTTAGTGTATCTGATGCCAGACACCTTTTTTACAAATTATCTCATATAAATTATGTGCCAGCAAATTTCTTTTGAAATTTGGAAGATGCATTTTTAAAGGTTATTTGATTTTTTCATGGCTGTGGCAGATCCAGGACTGAAAGAATAGAGGGGGGGAGGCGGTGGTGGGTTTGGCTTGCCTCAATAAGTATCTGATTTTACATGTAATTCGATGAAAGTTTCAAAAATCTATAGTGGGGTAGGGGGGGGGGGGGGCGCACACAGGTCATGTGTCACTTGATCCCAACATAGGAGAATAATGTACATATTGTATCTGTGCTGTATCAATAAAATAACTCATAGACAACCCAAAATAAAACCATATGAACATTGATTTGTTAAGGATAAAATACCATGACTTGTACAGTGTATTATGTATGAGCGAATTGATATTATTTACTGAGACCCTGGAGAGATCGTAAAACCTGATCGTCAGCTCTATTTTGCTAGGTTTACATATTTATAAAATTACACATAAGTCGCTTTTTGACAAACATGAATCAGCAATTTTATCATAGAATCCATCAGTCTTGTTGAATTAAGTCAGTGGAGGCTGGAGACATGGAACTTACTTTGGTCTTATCAACTGGAGTGTTGTCAAGGATTCCATCAAGCCGATCACCAACACGATCTCGTACTTCCAGCTCATCTACACGTTTCGTCAGGTTTTGGATTCTGGAGTCATAGGTACGTGTCCCCTATTACATTTCATCAGTTTTCCTTGATCTAATTTGCCTATTAATTCAATTCAAGCTTCCATGCAAGCCAAGTGTGAGAGTATGTTAATAATAACCACAAATATACATTTTTTAGAAGGAAAAGGTTGAACAGAGGAGAAGGACGAGCTTATGGATGATGTGATGGATAAAGAAAGGAAAAGCTGAGAAGAAGAGTTAAAAGATGGGAAAGAAAGTGAAACGGAAAAGGGATGGAGAAGAGAGGGGGAAAGAATAAAGCGGAAGAGAGAAAAATGAGAATAAAGGGGGAGAGAGTGTGGGAGTAGCAGCAGAGGGAGGAGGGAATAAGTAGGAAAGCGGAAAGGGGGAAAGGGATGGGAAAGAGAGGAAACAATTACTGTTTAGGTATGAAGGGGGAAGGAGAAAAGAGAGGAAAAGGAAGAACGCAAGATTAGAAGGAAAGGGAGAAAGAAATGGAAGGAGAAAGAGAGGGGACAAAGGATAAAGGAAAGAGGAGTATAGAAATGTATCAAAAGTTTCATGCACCTGATTCTAGGGAATAACCACAGTTTGTACAGTGCTTTCGATGCATTGTACAGAGTATGCCCTATATACAGTGACAGCTAAGCAATTGAGTTTCTGTCTGTTGTGCAGGTTATGCTTGATGCAAACACTTTCTTGCGTTTCCCAGCACAATACAAGCAATAGCCTGTGCTCCTGCATCGAAGGACTACATGTACATCTGAGGAACCTGTCTCTTTTTTAACCCGTTAAATTGTTTGTGCCAAAGGCCTTGTATGATGAAAGCACAACAACAGTTATAAACTTGATCAAAAGACTTTTTATTCTTGCAACAAATTGTTATTCAATTAACGAAAGTTTACAAGTTACTCCAAATGGGGGCAAGATTCACGGATAAAAAGCTGGATTTGTTAACAGACTTTGATTTAAGTTATTTAGGCCTGTGTACCCTTGGTGTTTTAATTTCAAAAGCAGTTACATCTTGCGAGCTACTGATAAACAAGTAGCAAGATATAAAAGATAACTCTCCTCAAAAAAGAGATACATCGTTACACTAATCAACGTGCGCATTCGTGCTAAATTTGGATACTGACATGGATACAAAATAAATTATCCGCTGTTGAACTTAAACTGTCTCTGTCAGTCTTAACTAACCACATTGTAGTCAAGCTCTCGTCAGAACGTGTGAAATGATATCGTAGTGGTAGATCGGTTCTTAAAAGCCGGGGAATCCAACCTAATCGGAATTTGAGAGGCAAAAAACCAAAACCAATTTAATGTTTATGAATCTGACAAATAATATATATTAACTGACCGTCTCGACAGCTTACGTTACCCTTAATGGCCCATGATTATCTGAAATTGCAAATATGTCACTTTTCTCTTTCATTCCTTGATTCGCATAGCAGTAACATCTAGTAATGCCAATCTCACGGGCCACTGCCACCACATTCCCTCACACGTGGTTCAACCTGTGCCCTCGCTGACCTCTAGGTCATTCTCCGGCCAGCGTCAAGGCAACATTCCGTCTTGCGCCCGGACACACCGACAATCTCATGTCCAATTTGCCTGCCGTGGCGGTCTTCGTTGATGAGCCGGCGAAGTTGCAGGCCTTAATACCTCTCGATTGGTATCAACCTGACGTTCATCTGGTGGGTTTTTAGTGACAAGATGGTTCAGTCATGTGACCTCTGCGCTCATATTTGAAGTGGAGGAACTCGTGGTGTGATGTCAGCCATGTGTCTGTGCTCTCACTGCCCATCAGGTAAATTGATTTTTTTTTTAACCATGACCTTTGCCTGCAATTTTATACATTTATAACATACAGTTTTGATGCTTAATTCTTTTTATATGCTGGAAATACTATGATGGATGGGAAAAATCAAAAAACAATACTACCAAATTATCGATGACTTTTTTTTTCACTGTAAATTCTTAACTGCCATATCTTTCGACTTTGTTAGAATGGCAACTAACATATTATTGTCATATAGAACTTTCCTCTCTACATGTAATACTGTTGCTTGTCATATTTAGTATTGTTCAATTTAATGTATGACAATAGAAAGGGAGAGAGAGACAGAGAGAGACGAGAGAGGGGGGGGGAGGGTTGAGAGGAAGGGTGTGTTTATCAATAATCCAACAGTATTCACGTTAATTTTAGAGAAGAATAAGCATGCTAATAAACAATTGTAGACGTTTTACCTGTGGTGGTGTTTCTGTTGTTTTTTTTTAATGGGAAATAAAGAGCATACATCTATGTATTCAAAGAGATTTTAAAGAATGAAATCTTTTATAAACAAGTGAATTAGGCAATGATTACTTTTTTTAATGCAAATTTGTAATAGCACTATTTTATTCTATGAAAGACAAACAAGTATGGTGTATGAGCAGGTACATATTAAATGTTACGTGTGCGACATTTTACTACATGAGCGCATGCTGGATCTAAATAGATTCTCTTATACAGATATGTGCACATGCCACCGAAATTTTGAATTTGCAAATGAAATAGATATCATGAAAACAAGTTAATAATAGATGTCTTGTACTTTCTTTATGAGGATAATGCACTTGATTGAATTTGTTCAATACCTCATTTCTGTCACAATGGTGTATTTATGTAATGTAATATTTTTAACAAAAGTGGTAAATAACTGCACTGGTAAGATGGACTTGCCAAATGGATTTTTCATGAAAATGACAGCTCATTGTCGCATTGGGTACATATTGTCAATGTTTTACAGCTTTTACAGTTGTGACTTTCAGAGAAGCTTAATTACCTGTTGAATTCCAATAATGTGAATAAGTTCAAAACATGACTTTTACCAATAGTTATTCTCCAATTCTTGAACGAACTTTCAGTGCAGGGCTACTCTCTCTTACCAAAATGGCAACGAAATCAAAGCCTCTTCAAACAACACAGTGCTTCAAAATCCATTACGAAAAGCTCTACAGGTCATGCATAACATACATGATACATACAAAGTAAAGAAAAGGAGAGGGGAACACCAAAAAGCAATATTACCATTTTCATTTGAATCTATTTCAACGGGCCTGTTAAACCATTTCTCAAAATGTTACCTGCAGGCAACCGCCGTTTATGTAGAACACCATCTGGAAATTACATCAGCACTTGAATACTTTTAATGCATGATTTCAATAAAGGACCAATCGCTCAATGAGAATATAGTTTTCAGTTATTTGGAAACCAACACACACAGATCTGTCATCACCGCCAACTTATGCTGAACACAAGAGTCGCCAATACAGCCGTCCTGATTTCTTTATTCAATCAAACGCAATGACGCCCCCGGCCAACCGACACAAGCACGTAAATGATCTGTCGTCTGTTAATGATATCATGCCAGAAGTCAATTGCCCATAGTTAATGTTCATATTAACCCAGTCAGAATCATTTTGATTGTACTCAAAATGGTAGTTTCACACTTCGCACTATTTTTTCTCTGCTTTGTGACTTTGCAGCGTGCTCAATTAAATCTTATTGAGTCGAATCCAAAATTATCTTATGCTATTGTCTAAAAATAATAGTGAATTCCCTAAATTTAAAAATTGTGGATGCATAATTACCCAATTTTCATGTCCACTCTCTCATTCATTCTGGGAATGTTTTCGTAGAGTATAATTGACTTCCCAGGTGCAATAATGGTTTCAAGCTTGAAAAGCGTTCAAAATAGAAAGATACTGTATCTGATCAATTTCAATAATATCCTATTTCAGGGTTGTTGTGATTCCCCACAACACTTAATACCATTACCTGTAAGCACAGAATAATTTTGATCCTTATAACCGATGTGTGTATTTTAATAGTTGTGCATGGGACTTGCCACTCATCACATGATCTCTACAATCGCCATCCGCATTCATACAAGTGGAAGACCGAAATGACCTTAGGGAAATGATATCGAGTCACGCATTTGCGCTTGTGAGCGCTTAGAAATTAAGTCCATTCTAGATTTATGCTCGAGGTGCTTTTCCACATTTGATAGCCATACAGGTATTCTGAGAAGTAGTTTCTGAGGGAGTCCCATCTAGCGATGGTATTCAAGTCATCCGATAGTAATCACTACCAAACTATTAAAAATAAAGATAGAAAGCTAAGTTTACAATCCTTCTCTTAATCAGCCTCCCCCAAGACCGGATGACTGGGTCGAACTTTGGACACTTCGACAATTCCTCCTTCCTTTGAGAGGGGGCGTGAATAAATGCCTGTTGCCATGGCAATGCCTACACTCATCTCCCCGAGTCTCCTACTAGCAATCAGGTGACATCCTTGCAATGCACCTGTGAATTGCGAATTCTTAACCTGATAACATATTCTAAATAATATTATTTAATAGGGCACGATCTCGTGAGTAATTCCTTTATTCCGACCTCTCCCTCTAGAGTTTTTCATTCTCCTGACAATTAACCTAGTCTGGACTGAGATTTGTAAGGGTTGTATTCACCATGCTTACAATACAACTATTAAACGCAGAAGCTCCTGTATACGATGGTTTGATAATTTCTTTTTCTCCACTTGATTTTGTTTGCTGTTGTGTTTTAGTGTCTCTGCGCAAATTTCCTTTTTTTTTGCTCAAATCTCATGCGTATG
>CALNVZ010000641.1:24174674-24197987 GCA_940671915.1 Paracentrotus lividus
AAAAAACATTATCTAGCGGAAATTAATGATTTATCGGAAGATTACAAGTCGCCGCGCGATAATGTTTCAAAATAACTTCTTCATGAAATAAAACGGAGTAAGTGATATCAGGGGCGTATCCAGGATTTCCCAATAGGCGGGGGGGGCGGCAGGAAAATTTTATCGCCGTCAGGGGAGGGGAGGGGGTTTTCTTTAATTCATATTGTACATGAATTCCACATTTTTTCCCCCCCCCATCGGACCCGCGGACTAACGGACCCCCGGATTATCGGACCCGCGGACTAACGGACCCGCGGACTATCGGACCCGCGGACTATCGGGATGACCCCGTTAGCTCACCAGGCCGCTAGAAACGGGTACTATACAACAGGAAATAGGTGTATTTTGTGCTATGTGCAAAAGCACATGGTTTTATAAACCATCCGGTGTTGGTTTATAAAGTTTGAGTATTTAATCATTGATATCTCGAAGGTAAATCAAGCAATTAGCGTGCAATTTTGAAGAGATACCAGATTTACCTAAGTGTTTATACTTATGTTGACAAAATACGCTAAATCGAATAAAATGGATTTGAATATAATTCAATGTTACTGCATCCCTTTAAAACAGCATATGAAGACAAAGCTACATGTTCTTCTGAAATCGATTAGAAATATGTTGGGAAAAAACCCCAAAACATACGGCACCATATCAGCATAGAAACCAGGTGTAATGCGTACGTTTTTGTTGTTTGTTTGTTTTCAATGTGTTTTTTTTTCAATATGAGGTATTGCCTCGTAAAAATAAAAAATAACAATCCAAAGGAAAATCAAGCAAAAAGATACAAGACTACAAAAAAAAAAAAAAAAAAAAAAAAAAAAAAAAAAAAAAAAAAAATGAATGATGATAATATGAGTGAGGAGAAGACAAGAGATATATAAGTAAAGAGTGATTCCACGTATGGAAGAAAGATCGACCCACAGCATTTCAACACCAACTTTAGGGGAGACCGGGTATGGACGTTACAAAATTCACATTTTGGGCCAGATAATTCTAATGAAAGTACTCACAAACTCCATTTTGGGTCTGTAGTTAGCCTATTATGTTGGCTAAAACCTGAGGCACATAAGACCTGAAAACATGTAAACACTAATTAACTGCAGCTTAATTAATGAAGACATTTTTTTGTAACAACCTACCCCGTATACGGGGTAAGTTGTTACACCATAGAGGGTAGATTGTTACAGTATGTAAACATACGGGGTAAGTTGACAATGTGTAAATCTCTTACACCATACTTTTGTTTCAACTTTCCAGTTTCTTGGTATCGTTAACAGTAGATCAAGTAGAGCTCTAGAATAGACTAAAAGTAATAATAGAAATATCAAAATATTAACACCAGAAAATTGAAACAAAATTACTTTACATGTGTAATGTAATTGGGGTAGGTTGTTACATTAACATGGGGTATGTTGTTGTAACAACCTACCCCATGGGTGATTTTACACATAAAATCAACTGTAGCAAAGCTATTAGGCAGAATTACAGGGCATGGCTCCGGGGTATATTAGTGACATACATGTACTATATTCACAATACCAAACTATCATCATGTGCCTTCAGTTGTAAGAGCTATTACAAATTTTAATTTTTGTCAAAAATTCACTTGGAACTGTAAAAAACGGTTTTTGTTGATTTACTTTTTAATAAAACAACGGAGAAACCTCACGACCGGCAGTTCATCACAGCTATGTGTAGGCTGTATATAGATGCCAGTTAGCACGAACTCTCTTGTTCCAACTTAGCACACTGAGAACTGTAACAACTGACCCGTGTAACTTCCATACCCGGTCTCCCCTAATATCACATCCCAAATTCTTTTTTTTTGTTCATCCTCTTTATATCTTTCTCTCTTTGTTTCCTTTCTCCTCACCCATCTCATCTCTCTCTCTCTCTCTTTCTCTCTCCTTCTCTTCCTGAGCTATATGTCTCTTTTAATTCCTTTTTTTTCCCTTCCAAGTTTTTGTCTACTCTTGTCTTGCTTATCTGCAGGGGCCGCGGAGCGTTTTTGAAAGTGGAGGGGCTGAGCCAAATGTGGGGGGGGGGTTCTGAACAGGCTACAAATCACAAGTCTATGGTCATTTTTGCAATTTTGTACACGTTTGCAGCCCCCCCCCCAGCCCCCCCCCGGATCCGCGGCCCCTGATCTGTGCATTCGCTTCTAATGAGCCTTTCTGTTTGCTTTGGAGCAAAATTATGTATTCATACTTAAAAGTAATTTAATTTATAGAGGCTTGCGCCTTAGAAGCTCTGCTTTTTTGCAGGTCCATCCGTTTATAACAACATATATTTAACAAGTTTACCGTTTAGTTCTTGCTTTCTCATAATCCTTCTTATTGTTTGATTTATGCGTTTTATTTCATACTGACCAAGCTTGTTTTATATCTGAATGAATTATTGGATGTGTTTATATTGAACGTTTATATTGTTATGTTTACAAACGGAAATAAATTTAATCTTAAAATAAAAGATATGTATAATTTCATCCAATGTTTGAAAAAATTTACCTAATGATATTAACCCCTCCAAAAAAGTTCCGCAAATCGACTTTGGGCCATGATAACTTTTTATATACGTTTTAGTTATTCCTGATATCCATACAATTGGAAAGATAATTTATTCCCCTTTCTATTGAAATCATATTTGTAATGATTGTGTCATGCTTCAATGCACAGATGATCAGAATATGGGGAAAAGTAAAAAGTCAAATGTTGTAAAATGCACTTTTATTGATCACATTGAAGTTCCGCAACGCCAATTTAGACCCTGATATCTTTTGGGGTGTTTTTAAAATTGTTAGGAATTTT
The DNA here is from genome assembly GCA_940671915.1 of Paracentrotus lividus. Classification (NCBI taxonomy): domain Eukaryota; kingdom Metazoa; phylum Echinodermata; class Echinoidea; order Camarodonta; family Echinidae; genus Paracentrotus; species Paracentrotus lividus. The sequence goes on from CALNVZ010000641.1 coordinate 24,177,521, forward strand.
ATACTATTGTCAAGATCATTTTTTCCTATTTTTATTGATACCTTATTTGCAATGGTGATGTCATGCCTGGGTCCACAGAACCCCTGAATACCAACTGAATGCAAGGCAAAGTAAAATATAATGTCCAGTTTAAATATTCTGTAGCACAAGTTTGAACATTTTAATATGAGTTTTAATCATTATCAATTTTTATAGCATTGAAAAGTTCATTTATTCTTCTTTTTATTGATACCCTATTTACAATGGTAACATCATACTTGAATGCACATAATTCACGAACATAACGCGAAGTAAAAAGTGACAAGTTGCGAAATGCATTGTTATCGTTCAAATTGAGTAACACGCAATAGACAATAACAGTTGCAATATAGGCATTCAATTTTCAACATTTGACTCTGAACTTGTCTTATTATTCAGATGTTCTGTGCATACACGAACAACACTATTTTTGCAATTAAGGTATCATTGAAAAGAAGAATAAATGAACTTGGCAATGGTATAAAATTCAATAAAAATGATAAAATATCTCAAAAATGTATTAGGGCCTAAATTTGAGTTTTGGAAGTCAATTTGATCAATAAAACTGCATTTTGCAACATTTGACGTTTAACTTTTCTCATTATTTTGACATTCTGTGCATTGAAGCATGACTCAATTATTACAAATATGATATAAAAAAAAGGGGAATAAATTATCTTTCCAGTAGTCTAATTATCAGGAATAACTGAAGTATACCTGAAAAGTTATCATGGCCCAAAGTCCATTTGCGGAACTTTTTGTTAGGGGTTTATTTGAAATTATATTTAAAAAAGTAAATTTCATGATTTTGTTATGGGGGTTTATTATCGAGGGATTATGGTTAGTTGTCGGGCCGCGACTAAAAAGCCTTAAGCGTTTTACACCAAAAACTTGTTTTATATTATCTGGACTTGTTATTCAATTAATTTTCAGAAGGGTTCTGGTATAGTCAAACGGTGAGTAATACCAAAGGAAAAAAGAAAAGAAAGAAGTTTAGTCCGTTAGCCATTGTCCCAGTTTAAAGAGAGCTAACAGAGGCTGCTTTATTCTTAATCCCCCTTTTCATTCTGTCCACAGTTTTTTTTTACTGTAAAATCAGGGATTTATTTCGGCTGTGTTTGGCTAGAAAAGCTCCGAACCTTGAAAGGTTGTACCGAAGTATACCGTTCACGCACATAAAGCTCTATTGAAAAGTGTTTTAGCGCAGACGGTCAGATAAAGTTTCTGAATATGCATCACCGTTCGTGCTTCCATTGCGTGCGGTTTTCATAAATCAGTGCACGCACAAGAAATGGAGAAGTATATCGCCGCATCTTTAAAGTTTAGTTTCTTGGATGATAATGGAACATAAACGACGTCGAAAATGTCGCTCTTCGGCTTTTCCCGAGCATTTACTTTGAGGAGTTTTCTTCTTCTGATATCTGTGATTACTCTAGTATCGGGTAAGTGGGATGACAGTAATTTTTATCATCGATTTTTAACCACTTTCTCCGAGGATTTTTTTGTTGTTGACGGGTTTGCAAAAGTTGTTTTGGTGGTGGTGGTATACAGTACATGTACATGTACACGGTGGAGAAGGGTAATACTAATAAAGGGATGGTTTTGGTGCATGGTGTACAGTGAGATCACTGTTCTCTTATAGTTTCATGAAGTCAATTGCAATGTGGAATAGGACTGTTAAGTTCGCTTAAGTTTGGTGGAATTCAATAAGGGCCTATTGTTTTTCTGGTATATATTTCCATATACTCTCTTTAACATGTCGCAAGCTTCTAGATGATCGATCTAAATAAAGGCAGTACAACTACAAAGTTCATGTAAAACGTACTATAAATGTCATCATGTATATGTAGTCCTGCTGTCACATGTACTACCCTCGTCACTACCTGTAATTATATATACTCCTGTGAATGCTGCAGTTCTCCAAACTGGAGGAAGCCAATTGAAGAAGGAGAAGAAATATAGGGCCTATGACAAATACAGTATAATACGAACAGTTACATATGCTCTAATTTTGAAATAAAAATAAGTGTCATTTCATTTATCTCAATTTGAAATATTTGATATGGTTAAGTAAAATCAGCACAGGTTTTTAAATGTGAATGATTCAATATGGAAAAAACATTTCAGTTAAAAAGTAATCAAGAGTTAATTCTATCTTTTTTCTTGACAAAACTGTTAATATTTTGAAAGTGCTTTTTAAATAATAATGCCATTACCATCATTTAGCATATCATAATTTGAGAAATATGTAGGAGCGTATTAATTCAATCTTTGCTTAAATTTATTTTTTTTATATGAAGTAAATTTTAAACTGCTTTAAACTGTAAAAAAAAAATGCTATATACAATTGTAATTATCCTCCAATTTTTCATATGAGTTTAGAAATATAATTATAAAATATGTGTACACAAATAACATATAATTAAAAATAAGCATGCATTTTATCCTCTACAATGAGGATAAACTTAAATAATTCCTAACTTGGGTTTATGGTCAGTAAGGATTTGTAATAGAATCGTACAAAATATCTGCAAAAGTCTAGTTGTATAAATATATAGGCATATGGATAAATGTTAAACTTTCAAATATTATGGTAGAAAATGCACAATTGCTGAATAATTTGCAAAAACAATTTGTAGACATTTCTAAGGAATTACATGTACATGTAAGCTTACATTTGTATACAATTTTGGCGAGCCTATAAAATGTTACAAAGTATCATGATGATATGATATGTTCGTTTTGACACTTTCTCTCATAGTGTCTCACTCAAATGAATTTCCTCACAATATTTTTAGTATTTTTTTAAAGAATCAAGTTAAAAGTGTTTAAATGTTTTATTTTATCGATATAATTATTTCAACATCATTAATTTATTCAAGAATCTTTATTTGGTAATATAATTATTCTATTTCTTGCACAATAAATTTTAAAGATTCCCTATTCTCTTGAAATTGAATTGATTGCCAAAATATGTCATTTAAATGCTTACGGTGTCATCAAAGATAAAATCATATAATATAATGTGTTCCTTTTTCAAAATAATTATACTTGCACCCTCAAAAATCTAATCCTTTTTTGAAAGTTTGGTACCACCACTTTTTATTGTTTTATTTCAACCATACCTGAAATATTACTGTAAAACATGCAAAGCAGAGAAGCAGAGCTTTTTACACGTATATTTTAATTTTAAATTTTATGTTGAAAATTTGTGTTGTGAAATCTGGTTTACACTGTACATTTCCATTTTTGTATATTTTGACTATGTAACTCTTTCACAATTCAGCTAATGATTACGATGAAAGGATTTTTTTTGGACTTTGGCCATACGTATTGTCATATATTGAGGGTATGCTTACATGTAGGTGGGTCAATCGGGTATAAACATTTCTTTTCTTCCAATTTTTTTTTGTAATTTGTGTTTTTTAATTTTTTAAATAACATTTTGCTCAATTTGGCGCCCTTTGCTTTCAGGTCAGTTTGGCACCCCTAAGGTTAATTTTGTGCCCCCTTAATGTCATTTTTGCGCCCCCCTTGGGCGCATACCCGTGGGCCCAAGCCCCAAGGGTCCCCTCCAGAATATGCGCATGAAAGTAGGTGTAGTATTTTTTTCCACAATACAAAATTTTTTAATTTATAATTAAGATGAAGGCATATGCCTTGTCATTGCAACTCATTAAGGCAATTTGATAAATTTAAAGTACATTAAGATTGAAGAAATTTTTTTTTGTTGACAATATGATTTAAGTCAGTGTCAAATGCCAATGGCTTATCTGTGATCCAGAGGTAATTCACTGGCATAGAACTGTCTCCAAAATTGTCATTTTGCAAAAGATTTAGTCAACGGGGAGGAAATCTGGTGAAGCTTATTTTACATGTATACACAGTAATTCTTGGTCATCTATTTCAATTGTAAATTAAGAGTTGTCAATATTGTGTACGTATATACATGTACTTTTCATATTTCTACCATTTTTTCCTCTTGTCCTATCATTGTAGGTAACCAGTGGTACCAAGGTTGTGCCTTGTCCACAATTACAACATCAGATTCAAGCTACAGTTTACAAGAAAATGTTGCTGCCGCACCAACGACATGTTGCTCACATTGCTACCAATATGGGTAAGAGATTTTGTACCATACATTGTGCCTAATTTTTCTCAAATTTACTCATGGTAAATACTCATCAATGTAAAGTCACAGCCTGAACAATTTTTTTTATTTTATAGAAAATGCTGATATGATAAGAAGAATCGAAAGTTTTCATTAATATCATTATTATCATATTATTAATATATGAATATTTGCTTGCATTAACAACTGTTAGCTAAAGAGTGTGATTTAATGTTATCAATATATAATATGTTCATTAAAAAAAGCAAGTTAAGTACATTTTTTTTAATGCCGTAAGTTACAAAACAGCATGAGCCTTAATTTAAAGAGATTTTGCTTCAAATTCAAAGATTTAAAACAATATCATTAGTTAAAAAATATACTAGACATGCAGCTCCATTGTGAAAAAGTCTTATTGTTTAGGTGAATATAAAATAAAGTTATTTGGAAAACTGTAACTGACATGACTAGAAATATAATTTGTTTCATGTTAGTTATGCATAAATTATCTTCAGTAAAACATGACTTTTTCTCAGGGAATCGCCAAAAGATGATTGCACCTGAAAAACTGAATAAAATATGTTTTGAAACTGTTCATTTTGTTTCATACCTTGGGCACCTCCAAAAAGGAAGAAAATATCTAAGGAAATTGAACTGTATGCCCTTGGAACCCTCAATATCTTGTGAACGAAATTTCTTAGGGATTCTTTTATTTTTTGTTTCTTTTCTAGGTTTGAGTTCGCAGCTCTTGGAAATAATACATGTTGGTGTGGAGACAGTTCATCTATTTCAGTTCAAGCTTCAGATACAGCCTGCAATGTAACGTAAGTAATAAAAGTATATAACAATTGCGTTATATCATGATATACGGTTTATTACCAATAATTTCCTATGGTCTTGAGCTTTTTTGCATTTTGGTAATTGCATGTGCAATAGAAATATCCAATATCATTATTTTCATTTACATTGTTTTGTTTGATATTACTTATATTTAGGATATTTGTTAGTGCAATAGAGTATTATAACAGTCTTGCAAATAAGTCGAGTTTATTTGCAAGACTGTAATAATACTCTATTGCACTAATAATATTGGATATTTTTTTATTCACTATCTACAGATCAATAAAATCATGTATTTTAATATTATTTAGATTCAGATTTATTTATACAGATACACATTTAAGTATTGGTAATTTACATTTTGTTTGTAATTTCGCCTAAAATTGAGTTTGCTAAAAATATATTAAGGGGACCTAAAGGTAACATTTTTATCCCACCATATCACGTTCTTCTACGTGTAAGTCCAGATGTAGGTGTTAATAATGTAAAAAAAAACACACACTAACAAACTTTCCTTTTCACATTTTCAGATGTGACGAAGCAAGTGCTTTGTTGCCATGTGGGAGTGCGGAGGTTGTGAGTATCTACAGGACAGAAGGACCATACATCCTGAACCTGGGTCTGTCCAAGGGCTCCTCCACCATTCAGACTGGTATCATGTCTCTCTTTGATGCTAGAATAGAATTGGCTGGACCCACTGATACAGAAACTGGTAAGTGTCTTGTGGTTTTGATGATTGTGTCAGTGAATATTGAGTACAAGTGCTAAGCGCATAGAGCGGCACATGATATAATATATGTGGCGATGGAAAGTCACAATTTATTCAGATCCAGGATCCAGAAATTTATGGAGGTCTATTTATTACAGTTCTAGATCTTTAGTTATGCATTAATGGTGATACAGTGCATATTGATAAATAATAAAGAGACACAAATTTCAAAATATGAGAGAGTGGAAAATGTATATCGAATAAGTGATATACGTAAGTTATTTACGTGAAACTACATTTATGAGTTGAATATTGCTGAAATATTAATATATACATGTACATGTAGGCCCTATATATTTTTTATATTTAGGATTTTACATATTGCTTTATTCAGAGGGATTAGAATAGAATGCCTTCATGTTGTATATGATGCACCACGCCGTACCCCGGGGTACCGTTGTACCCCGGGTTCCCTCGTTGTGTAGCGCCACCTCGTGCCCATTATTATGTAGTCTTCTAGATTCGTCGCCGATATCGCGGTAGCGCTAACGTTGTAGCGCCATCTCGTGCCCATTATTATAGTCTTTTCGAGCGTATACGAATGCCACGCGTCCCCACTCACTTGATTTCGCGTTACTTCATAATAACAATGCTTTAATTCTAAATAATTCAGTAACATGATTGTGATTCTTCCTTGAATGTAAGATTTGTTTGTGCTATTACCAAACACACTATCATTCATTCACTCCATACAAGAACATTAAAGAAAAAAATATAAGCCTGACACTGTCTTGGATAATGAAAAATTTAATTTCAAATCTCATTCAATATTAACAACTTTAACAGCGTACAAAAGATTGATAAATTGCATGCATTTAACAAACAAGAAATATTTTTTATTTTGTTTTTACTCAAATTTAATTTTTTTTTAAATTTTGGGAAACCAGGGTACAGAGCTAAAAAAAAAAAAAAAATAATTCAACAGAACGGTGATTTATTTTTTGGTACCCCAGGGTACCAAAAAGTGCATCATATGATAAAAAGAAGGAAAGCAAAAATTTGGAGAAAGAGAACCTAACAGAGAGATAGAGATGGGGAAGGGGACAAGGGTAAAGTTAGCAAAGTTAACTGAACTCACATGACGGTTCAAGTATACATGTAAGCCCCTATGATAATAGTTCTGGTTCTAAACAATTTTTATTAGAGCAATCTCCACAATAGGCTATAGTTAAATCTCGCTGCCAAGCAGAGATATTGCGCAACCCCAAATTTGTACGGTCCGAGTAATTTGGGGTCACGTCATCTCTCGGCGGCTGAGCAGCAGCATGTAGAGTTGCATATGAAATAAAACTGTTCAGAAACTGAAACATGTAGTATCATAATGACAATAAAGGCATTCAAATAAAATTTTGATATGATTATCAACAATTTTGTAAGGCACAAGAAATTGAACATTTTGTGCGTACATTGTGTATATGCATTAAGTAAACAGTTCAAACGGTTCAGATTTAACCTAAATGATATTTACAAAAGAATTTTAAAAAAAATGAAAAAAAGAACAGAAGGAAAACTTAAAAAAAAAATTATATGAAGAGGAAACAAATGTGCAGTAGGAGATGATGAAAAAAAACAAAACAATAATGTTCTACATGTACCATGCAATGGGGAGGGGGAGGGTTGAGTGTGGAAAAATGAAAAAAAAAAGAAGAAACTTTCAATATAAATAAATCAACATTTAGACACATCATCATGAATACATGTAAATGTACAATGAGTGATATATCTTGGAATACTGAAGGTCTACCCGTAGTTCTGTTCTATATGTTTTTCGATATACTAGTCATTGTATATTGTGTAGGTCTATTGTAGAGTATAATGTAGGTAGACATTTAGGAGGAAATAGAGAAACTGTCTGTCCCACCCAAAACAATCCTCTTTTTATTCAAACTAATAAATGCAGAAAGAAGGGCTAAGCAGAGTATTCTCTATGGATATCAACTAAGGATTTATGGATTTCATAGCTGGTATCAAGTGTACCTTAAGTTTATTCTAAACAGGATGAGATACTTACAGAGACCCTATTGTCAACCGTCTATCTAACTGGATTAGGAGTTATCTGTTCTGATTTACAAAGATATTACAGCTAAACCTAAATTTTGTCTTTTCATTATTGAGATAAAGTCATCTTTTTGTTCATTGTTTAGAAGTTATTAACTCAAATCATCTGTGACTATACAGTATATAAATTTATAAAGAATATCACTTTGGTGGATGTCAGTTGTCAGTTGGAGGGGCGTTGTCATTTTATGCCTTTATGCCTGGTAGATGTCTTTAATTCTAAAAAGAGCCCTGTTCTATTCTCAAATTTACTCATCATTTTCATCATCTGAAAGCAAGTTTATTGAATAGATTTGGGTACCAGCACCTCAATACATGTAGTTGCTAATAATTAAAGGGAAAGTTCACCCTGGGTTTATATTGGTTTTAAAAAAAAGCAGAAAACGAAAAGAAAAATATGAATAAAGGTTTGGAGAAAATCGACCAAAAAGAAGAAGGAAGGTATGAATATTTCAAGTTTTGATTTTGTGACGTCACATGCGAGCAGTTCTCCTATGTGTTATGTAGTGTAAATTCCATAAAGTGTAATTTTTTCAGAAGAAAATTAATTATTTCACCTGTGCGGTCGATACATGTACATCATCAAACATATGTTAATATACATGCCTCTATCAAATTGACCTATTCCTTTATCAAGAACCATGAAAAAGACAAATTTATGGAATTTACATACTGAACACATGGGAGAGCTGCTCGCACGTGACGTCACAGAATCAAAACTTTAAATATTCATAACTTCGCTATTTTTTGGTTGATTTTCTTCAAACTTTCATTTATATTTTTCTTTTATTTTTCTTCATTTTTTAAAACCAATAAAATTCCAGGGTGCACTTCCCCTTTAACTTTGTCATCTACATGTACATGCATGTTAACATTGCTTAACCAGTAGCAGATCCAACATCAGCTCATACAAAGGATTGTATCAGCTCCATGTCAAAGTATAATAGATCCATTATTGTCCCCAGACAATAGGGCCGACAAAATCCTTTCTCAGAGCTGGTGGGGGATCTGCACTTGTGAACAGATAATCAAAGTACAATACTTCCTGAAAATTACCATTAATGGCAAAAATGATATAATAGCAATTTTTATTCAACATCACGCTGATCTGACAGTAGTAATATTAATTTTCCTTTGGGGATTAGTGCTATTGTTGTGGGCCCTAATTCTGTTTCTTAAAGATTGAAGACTTGGAGAGTGTTAACTTTTTTTCTACTTAGTGTATCTGATGCAGACACCTTTTTTACAAATATCTCATATAAATTATGTGCCAGCAAATTTCTTTTGAAATTTGGAAGATGCATTTAAAGGTTTATTTGATTTTTTTCATGGCTGTGGCAGATCCAGGACTGAAAGAATAGAGGGGGGGGGGGTGGTGGGTTTGGCTGCCTCAATAAGTCATCTGATTTTAACATGTAATTCATGAAAGTTTCAAAAATTATAGTGGGGAGGGGGGGGGGGGGGCGCACACAGGTCATGTGTCACTGCCCAACAAGGAGAATAATGTACATATTGTATCTGTGCTGTAATCATAAAATAACTCATAGACAACCCAAAATATAACCATATGAGACATTTGATTTGTTAAGGATAAAATAACATGACTGTACAGTGTATGTATGAGGAAATTGATATATTTACTGAGACCTGGAGAGATCGAAGAACTGTGTCAGTCTATTTTGCTAGTTTACATATTATAAAATTACAATAATCGTTTTGACAAACATTATCAGCAATTTTACATTAATCTCATCAGGTCTCGTGAATGTAGTCAGTGGAGGTCTGGAGAACATGAACTTTACTTGGTCTATCAACGGGAGTGTTGTCAAGGATTCCATCAAGCCTGTCACCAACACATCCTCTACTTCCAGCCTCATCTACACGTTTCGTCAGGTTGGAGTCTGGGTCATAGGTACGTTCCCCTCTATTACATTTCATCAGTTTTCCTTTGATCTAATTTTCCTATTAATTCAATTCAAGTTCCATGCAACCAAGTGTGAGAGTATGTTAATAATAACCACAAATATACATTTTTAGAAGGAAAAGGTTGAAAGGGAAGGAGAAGGAGAGACATTAATGGATGATTGATGGATAAAGAAAGGAAAAGCCGAGAAGAAGAGTTAAAAGATGGGAAGAAAAGGGAAAGGAAAAGGGGATGGAGAAAGAGAGGGGGAAAGAATAAAGGGAGAGAGAAAAATGAGAATAAAGGGGGAGAGAGTGTGGGAGTAGCTAGAGAGGGAGGAGGGAAAGTAGAAAGGGAAGGGAAAAGGGATGGAGAAAGAGAGGGAAACAATTACATGTAGGATGAAGGGAAGGAGAAAAGAGAGGAAAAGGGAAAGAACGCAAATTAGAAGAAAGGGAGGAAGAAATGGAAGGAGAAAGAGAGGGGACAAAAGGATAAAGGGAAAGAGGAGTATAGAAATGTATCAAAAGTTTATGCACCTTTGAATTCTATGGAATAACCTACAGTTTGTACAGTGCTTTCATGCATTGTACAAGAGTATGCCCTATATACAGTGACAGTAGCAATTGAGATTCTGTCTGTTGTGCAGGTTATTTGCTTGATGCAAACACTTTCTTGGTTTCCCAGCACAATACAAGCAATACCTGTGCTCCTGCATCAAGGACTACATGTACATACTGAGACCTGTCTCTTTTAACCCGTTTCATTTGTTTGTGCAAAGGCTTGTATGATGAAAGCACAACAACAGTTATATAACTTGATCAAAAAGACTTTTTTATCTTGCAACAAATTTTATTCAATTTAACGAAAGTTTACATGTATACTCCAAATGGGGGCAAAGATTCAAGGATAAAAGCTGGATTGTAACAACTTTGATTAAGTTATTTTAGGCCTGTGTACCCTTGGTGTTTAATTTCAAAAGCAGTTACATTTTGGAGCTATGATTAAAGACAAGTAGCAAGATATAAAGTATAACTCCTCCTAAAAAGAAGATACATGTTACACTAATAAGTGCAATTCTGTGCTAAATTTGGATACTGACATGGATAACAAAATAAATGTATGTGTTGAACTTAACTGTCTGTCAGTCTAACTAACCACATTGTAGTCAAGCTTCTGTCAGAAGTTGTGAAATGATATCGTAGTGTAGATCTTGTTCTTAAAAGGGGAATCCAACCTTAATCGGAAATTGAAGAGTGCAAAAAAAAAACAACTTAATGTTTATGGAATCTGACAAATAATAATACAGAACTGACCGTTTGACAGTTACGTTTTACTAAATGGCATGATTTATCTGAAATTGGCAAAATAGTCACTTTTCTCTTCATTCTTGATTCATAGGAGTAACAGCTAGTAATGCTATCTCACGGCGCACTGCCACCACCATCCTACACGTGGTTCAACCTGTGCCCTCTGACCTCCAGGTCATTCTGCGGCCAGGTCAAGGCAACATTCCGTCTTGCGTCCCGGAACACGACAATCTCATGTCCAATTTGCCTGCGGTGGCGGTCTTCGTTGATGAGCCGGCGGAGTTGCAGGCCTACCTCTCGATTGGTATCAACCTGACGTTCGATTGGTGGTTTAGTGACGATGGTAGTCATGTGACCTCTGCGCCATATTTGGAAGATGGAGAATCGTGTGATGTCACCATGTGTCTTCACTCCCATCAGGTAAATTGATTTTTTTTTTAACCCATGACCCTTTGCCTGCAATTATACATTATAACAATACAGTTTTGATGCTTAATTCTTTTTAATGCTGAATACTTGATGGATTGGGAAAAAAACACACCAAAAAACAATACTACAAATATGTGGATATTTTTTTTCACCTGTAAATCTTAACCTGCCATATCTTTGACTTTAGTTAGAATGGCAATTTAACAATATTATTGTCATATAGAATTTCCTCTCTACATGTAATACTGTTGCTTGTCATATTTAGTATTGTCATATTTATGTATGACAATAGAAAGGGAGAGAGAGAGAGAGAGAGAGAGAGGGGGGGGGGAGGGGTTGAGAGGAAAGGGTGTGTGTTTATCAATAACCAACAGTATTCGCACTTAATTTAGAGAAGAAATAAAGCATGTAATAAACAATGTAACTTTACCTGTGGGTGTTTCTGTTGTTTTTTTTAATGGGAAATAAAGAGCAATACATCTATGTATTCAAAGAGATTTTTAAAGAAGAAATCTTTTATAAACAATGAATTAGGATGATTCTTTTTTTAATGCAAAATTTGTAATAAGACTATTTTATTCTATTGAAAGTACAAACAAGTATGGTGTATGAGGTACATATTAAATGTTACGTGTGTGCATTTTACTACATGAGCGATGCTGGGATCTAAATAGATTTCTATACAGAATGTTGGCACATGCACCGAAATTTTGAATTTGCAATGAAAATAGATATCATGAACAAGTAATAATAGGATGTCTTGTACTTTCTTTATGAGGATAATCACTTATTAATTTGTTTCAATACCCTCATTTCTGTCACAATGTGTGATTTATGTAATGTAATATTTTTAACAAAAAGTGGTAATAATGCATGGAAGTATGGATCTTTGCCAAAATGGATTTTCAGGAAAATGACAAGCTCTTGTCGCATTTGGGGTACATATTTGTCAATGTTTTTAAGCTTCTACAGTTGTGACTTTCAGAGAAGCTTAATTCCTGTTAATTCCAGATAATGTGGAATAAGTTCAACATCACTTTTACCAAGTTATTTCTCCAATTTCTTGACATTTCAGTGCAGGCCTACTCTCTCTTACCAAAATGGCAAGAAATCAAAGCCTCTTCAAACAACACATGTTCAAACCATTTATCAAAAGCTCTACAGGTCTGCATAACATACATGTACATACAAAGTAAAGAAAAGGAGAGGGAACACCAAAAAGCAATATTACCATTTTCATTTTGAATCTATTCAACGGCCTGTTCAAACCATTTCTCAAAATGTTACCTGCAGGCAACCGCCTTTATGTAGAACACCATCTGAGATATACATCAGCACTTGAATACTTTTAATGATATTTCAATAAAGACCATCGCTCAAGAGAATATAGTTTCCAGCTTATTTGGAAACCACATCACACAGTCTGTCATCACCGCAATTATCTGAACACAAAGTCGCCAATACAGCCGCTGTTCTTTTCAAATCAACCCAATGAATGAACGGTCTGTTATGATTTGCCAGGAGTCAATTGCCACCATAGTAATGTCATTTAACCCCAGAATTTGATTGACTCAAAAGGCAGTTTTACACTTCACTATTTTTCCTGCTTTGTGACTTGGCAGTAGAATTGTATCATCTCATTTCGAGGGGCTTCATATGCGTAGCCATTTTGAAGTAAAACCTTGATGTTCATTAATTTCTATGATAACATTTTAAAAATATTATTAATAGGGGCTGCTTGATAATTTTCCTCTTTTTTTGCATCTCAGGCCTTATGTGCTCCCTGTAGTTTATGATTGTTGTCAAAGGCCATCTCTAAACCTGTTGGAAGACGAGCTGATTTGGCTATAACACACATATTCCATAGACCTCAGCCCGAATATATTCGGGCTCAGTCCCCAACGGTTAAGCTATACAGTATTAAACCAAGACCTCCGAATACTTTTTATTCATTAAATTCTATAAGAAATATGAGTACATGTAATTACAGGGGCTCATTTCAGTTTTCTAGGACTTTCCGGAGTTTTTTATTGAATGTGCGTTCATGTACATGTATGTTGATAAAACAATTTAAAACAGGTCAATTAATATTGACTTTCCTGTTTAGTCTAGTTTTCCTTGTAAAATAAGAGTAGAACTCATTGTTAGTTGTGAGGTGGTATTGTTAACAAAAAAAAATGCTGTTCATATTCATATAGGCAATATTTCCGTTATAGATATTTTGATGATTTTAGACTACATGTAGTTGTGAAAATTTGTAAGTGAATAACTTCTCAATCTCGAGATGTGTTTCATTACTACAAATAAACTTATATCAAAGTGGGAAATTTTCGGGCGAGGATGGACTTGCAAAATTCCAGAAACTGTTAAACACCACGAAAATAACCATTACAATATACAGTAATAGTGTAAGGATGGTTGAGAATTGATGAACGATGATGTATTATTAGTGTGAACAGGTCTCTTGAAGAAAGAAACCTACATGAGTACAACTCCAATTGACAGAATATGGATTGATTTCTCAGGGGAAAAAGAGGAGAATTGGTGACTGTCTAGAACAAGTTTGTATTCTTTCTAGGATTTTGATACAAATTATAGCAACATTATATTCCACAGAGATTATCTTTAGTTGCATGGTGTGAAATACATGTAGATATGTTTTTGGGAAAATGATGTGATATGAAAGATTTGCTATTGATGTAAAGCATATGACAATGCAATGGCAGTAACCTACCAAAGTCGAATCTGTTTGGGTTGACAAATACTGTAGGTTGACTTTTGCAAAAAAAATTGCTTACGAAGGATAAAAACATAGAATCTACTGTAAGAGAGATGATGTGGCAACGCTTTTTGACTAGGCACTTTATACTGGTGATTTAATATTTTGTATCAGTGTGTATTAAAGATTATATCAAAATGATAGGGCTATTTTGTTTGTTTGATGTAAGTGCTACCTATAAACTTTTGGTCACAGGATGTTATTTTTTTAAATTCATATGTAATTGATGTCATTTTAATTGTAGATGCGGATATCGCTGTTGGAGAGGGAGCCCAGATTTTTGTTTGATGGATTTGTTAGCCGCAACCATTAGCTTTTGGAAAATGAAACAAATAGTTAATATCTCCTGTTTTTATTTTTTCCAGGTGACCATGATAAAACAATCACATCTTCAAGATCTACAACACACATGAGTATGGAAAAAGAGGTGCGTAGAAAGTATAGTTTCTTTGCTGTAATAATCTATTCATATCTATTTATAAGAAATGTTTTCCGCTTGTACGCGATTTTTTATACAACTGTGGAAGATGTTTTACTATATAGTCGTAAGAAAGCTCGTAGATTTGACCTCCATTAACATTCATGTGTTTTTTTCCTGTAGGGAACTGGGTCAAAGGAAAGGGAATGAAAGGTCACAACCTTTTATTCGGCAATGTGTTAAAGAACATGTGGTATAATGTTATGGTTATTGTCCCAAATATAGGCCTACATTAGAATCATAGGAACGGCAATAAATTTGAAATATTAACACTTGTTTTTATTCATTTTTTTCAATAGCAAAAGTGTGCGTGGGTGTAAGGGTTCGGCAGGTGACAGTAAAATACAAAACCCCTCGTGCCCTGCCATCCATCCAGTATTGTATTTATTCTTATTTTAAGCTACGATATAGAGCAAATAACATTTTGTTGGTTGTCCTTCTTTGTTTGAATCCTTGGTAATATTGTAACCCATTTAGATGTATCCCAGATGAGGGAACACATTTAATATGCATGTGGTCTTACATTCCTACGTATAAAAATATAACGGATGTGATCAGGGCATTTTGGGAGAAAATAAAGGGTTAGACAAGGACAGTGTCACACAAAGTAGGCAACAAAGGGGTGGGGGGGGTAAGAGGACAAAATATGGTTGAGGGAGAGTGAGGGAGTGTGCGAGAGAGGAGACAGATGATATATATGAGTATCTATATATATATGTATTAAAATACATACTAAGAGAGAGAGAGATGCACACACAAAGCAAAAAGAAGGGATGTGAGGGGAAATAAATAAATGGGAAAAGCGATGCTCAGAGAAGGAGACAAGATTGAAGAGAGAGGTAGGGAGAAAAAGAGAAAGAATGAGAGATGTAAAGATGGACATAAAATAACTGGCAGAAAGAGAGAGAGAGAGAGAGAGAGAGAGAGAAAGAGAGAAAGAGAGAGAGAGAAAAGGGGGGGGTGATTAGAGGAGAAAAAACTGACAAGAATCTTTTTAAATATGATTGTTAGAGAAAGTAAATACGTATTAAAATGAAATAAGGAAATCGACAAACAAACTTCCCCTCCCCTATTCTGTAATTTGGCAAGGTTCACAAATGGGCCATTGATGCCTAATATCACAATATACAAAAAAACCAATGCCCAAATGATTGATGGTATAAAAAGAGATCTCAATAGATTTACGAGGATGAGAAAGAATTGTCTAGAGGAAAATCAAACAAGAACAATTTAAGTATGATAATTGTTGTAGAAATCAATTTGTATTGAAAGAAAGGAAATCAGCAAATAAACTTCCCCTCCCCTATTCTGTAATTTGGCAAGGTTCACAAATGGGCCATTGATGTCTAATTTCACAATGCAGAGATACCAATGCCCAAATGATTAATGGTATAAAAGAGATATTTACTATATAAAAATATGTAGATTAAAGAAAGCAGGTGTATTAAACAATTCTAATCAGGTTAACATGATAAATCATATATTTAAGTAAATGATGTTGTTTAATTTATGTATTGAAAATTTTCTAATTGATTTAATCCTTTTGTTAGAATAAAGATAAAAAAAATTTGAAGTCCTATTCAATAAACTTATATTTTACCTTTGCTTTATATCTAGTAATATGACAAATATCATTTGAATATAAATCCCTATTTCAAAAAGGCAAATAATTTCATTACAGAATCTGGATTTTTTTTTTTTTTATAACCCTTTCGTTGCTAAATCATCAGAACAATGTAAAATATATATTGAATTGTTAAAACAATACAACACATAAATCTTATTTTTATTGCAAGGCCAGAAGAAGATAAAAGAAAGCTTGTATTAAAGCCACCAAAAGTATTATGCTATGTTTTACATCCTTATATACAGTCAAAAGATATGACAAACAATCTTTTGTACAAGTAAATTCAAAGGTAAATTAATGTTCTAAACCTTCAAGAACTTACACATCTGCATGGACATTAATGCCACTTTCAAGTACAGGGTACAAAGAAGCGACAGGTTCCCGATGGGCGCTGAACTATCAAGGTCACTTCAGTGGATTCTCTGAACATTGTTAAAAGCTGTTATGTTTCATAGTAATGAATTCCAATCTCGCATGTGGTCGGTGACAACAATTGTTCCATCTTCTGACATCCATCCAAAGAATGCTCTTCCCCACCCCAATGTCGCATCACTACTGAACTTCACATGAGAACCTCTCGATCAGGGTGACGGGCTATTTGGGATGTTTGATTTTATGAGGGAATACGGCTCTTGCAGACTGAGCTTGAGAACCACTGATAATTCCTGGACTATTATAGGCTGCGCCAGATCCTGGGTCACCGCAGCTGACAGATTCCATGCAACAGTACACTACGTGTAATCACCAACTTCTGTGAGTATGGTTGACATTAAGCCTCAAGGATCCTGATGATCCTCAAAACCGATTCGTCAAAGCAGTTCACTTCTGGAAGTCATGAATGTACGGATTTGTATTCACTGTCTGCAGATGCCTGTAATGTTAACGATTTGACTTCAGCCGGACTACATAGTTCCCGTCTGGAAACCAGAAGGACCACTCCGTATTGCTCGGCACACGGATGGACCTTCACAGCTACTGTTCCAGTTTCGTCGCGTATTAACATCACATTGGACCATGTATGACCCCTCAGAATCAAAAGTTTGCATAAGGGAGACTCCCCATCTGCTGAGATGTCCAATGCCTGCATCAATGCCGAACCTCACTCTGTCCATTCATATGTCAATTATGGGTTTCAACGAACCCACTGCCATGAATAAAACCTGCACCACAGGGAAAAGAATTTTCATTTTTTCTGCAACATTCGTGATGCCCTCTGACAAGATAGGCCTCCGGGAGTCGTACATAGTGGCAGTTCCGTTGCTCTGATGTACTGTCTTTGGCGCTGAAGCCCTGAGGCGTATACTTGTGAGTGAAAATACAATGAGCGGCAGCAATCTCCATTAGCTTGCAAGTGAGGTACATTGGCAGGTTGGTAATCCACCACTGATGAAGGTCTCGTTGACATCCCGGAGAGACTGGTTACACCACCGTCACATCAAAATCAGGATGAGGACTCTTGCTCCTGTCGATCAGCCGTCAGTAAGACTGTAAGACAGATGGTGTTGGTAATGTGTGTAATAAGAGCCTCTTACCCAGGGGTCAGGCTCAGTTCTTGAGTCCTCTGTTCATCGACATCTATGTTACAATAAGAAATAGATAAAAAAAAATTAAAAAAAAAACATTTAAATCTGCAAAGTCTCCTTTCATTACAAAAAGCATCCTAAAAATGTCCTTTTTTCTCATTTTTGTAGTTTTCTTGTCTACGATTCATCATCTATTCATGTTGTCTATTTTCCTTTGTATCACGAAAATCGTTATATATGTTTGAATAAAAACATTATTTTAAATTGCAGAAAAAATTAAATTAAATCATATGGTCACACATAAATTATAAACCATTTTTTAATGAATTCTGTATCTCAACAAAGTCTTATTAAGATATTTTTTCTTGTCAAAGATATTTGATAAGTGAATACAATAAAATTGGTGCCAATTATGGGGATCGTAAAAGGATTTGACTGCTTGACTTTTTGGTAATCTGTGTACATCTATGGTTTAAATTATCACCACGTGAAGGGTTTTCTTGTGCTCCTAGTCATTTTGAAGCATTACTTTCAACTGCAAAAGAAGCCCCTCCTCTGTTGAACACATGGGTCTTGAAGAACATAAAAAATAAATCTGTGATTATTATAGCTTAAAAGATTACTATTCGTTTACATACCAAAGAATTATTTCAAATAGGAAACATTCAAGATTTCATACATTACATGTATTGTATATATCATATAAAAATTTCTAACATCCTACATTTAATGCACAGACTTGAGATTCTATATGAATTAGAATGCAAAAAAAAAAAAAAATTTGGAGATTCAGTTCGACAATTTATCTAATCTTGAAAAAACATAAATAATTTTTCTTTAGGTAAAAAAAATAAATTTGTATACATCTATAATTCTGCTTGTACCACCTACATGTTTTTGCTATGACTTCACATTAAGACACAAATCAATCATTTTCTTATGAAAATATTAGATTATGATAGCCTGTTCCATTTCTCTAAAAAGAAAACAAAAGTATGTGAAGAACAGATAACAGAAAAAAGAAACACCCACACAATAAGAGGTCACTGATAACACAGTTACAATTAGGAATGCATCTTTAAGATGGGTAAGAGAATCCCTCGTTCACCTAATATCTTTAAAAAATCCTCAGGAATGTCAGCAATTTTCATCTTTCATAAGCATTTCTTCAGTTGTATTGAAGGAAAAATAGATAAGTAAGCCGTTCAATAAATCTTATCTTTCCGGCACAGATATTAAAAGGTATTGTTGAGTAATCACTTGTCGAGGGTAATTCACCCGATTGTCTTATCATCTCAATAAGAAGATTTGTTCCTCCAGAGGTTAGGAATAATATGCTGTCTTCCCATTCAAGAAAGCTGGGTAATGGGTTATTAAAAAATAATTACTGGGTGGCCGCAACCATCGTCGCCCACGATATAACCACACCCGACATCACCACCCACACTTGCGATGTACTGTCATCGTGATAAATCTTTCCTATCTCTATTGCTCAACTTAAATCTAAGAAGGTGCAGTAATTAATGCACATATCAGGACAAACTGACCCTAAAAAATTACCTCCGATGGACAATTATCCCCTTAGAAAAAAGGGTTAGGCGTTTAGGATTGTGAGTGTAAGGGAGTGATTTTTGTAGAAGTGGGGTAGTGTTCAAAGGGTAATTGCCTCGGAAGGTAAAACTTTTGTGCGTAGAAACCTATTTTCCATATATGAAACAGATCCAACATTACCAAAGTAAAGGACCAACTATTTTTTATGTTTGATTCAAAATGTCAATAAAAACAAATTTAAATAATTATGTATACTATTAACGACTAATCTTTAAATCACTCACAAAGATGAATAAAACAATATTCTAAACAATAAACCTCACTTGCGTAGAGTAATAGGTACTAGGTGTGGCAAATTATACGGTAGCAATTTAATGCATGCCATGGAATCGCTTTAAACAATAACACAAGGACCACTATCAACAGCTAGGAGCATCAATCCTTGCAAACATCATCCTTCATAGTATCATCTTTAATTCAACTTTATCTTAGATGGCAATGCATCATTCAGAAAACCTTCAAGATGTGATGAATGTGAGATTTTGGTGGTTTGGTCTCTAGACAATTCTTCCCTCCTAAAAATCTATTGTAATCTCTTATGTACAATCAATCATTTGGGCATTGGTTTTCGTATTTGAAATTGAACATTCAATGGCCAATTTGTGAACCTTGCCAAATTGCCCAGAATTGGGAGAGGGAAGTTTATTTGTGCCATTTCCTGTCTTTTAATACAAATGATATCTACAACATCATCATATTGGAAAATAGTCTCTGTTTGATTTTCTCGAGACAATCTCTTCTCGTGCCTCATGAATCTATATGACATCTCTTTTCTTATCCATTAAATCATTTGGGCATGGTATCTCTGCATTGTTGAAATTTAGACATCAATGGCCCAATTTTGCGTAACCTTTGCCATAAATTGCAGAATGGATGAGAGGAAGTTTATTTTGAGCCGATTTCCTTTCTTTTAATACAAATTGCATATCTAAACAATCATTCATTATTGAAATAGTTCATTGTTTTGATTTTCATCTTAGACAATTCTTTTCGTCCTCATGATCATTGAAC
>CALNVZ010000641.1:24200340-24211440 GCA_940671915.1 Paracentrotus lividus
GTTGGAGACGAGCTGATTTGGCTATAACACACATTTCCCATAGACCTCAGCCCGAATATATTCGGGCTCAGTCCCCAACGGGTTAAGCTATACAGTATTAAACCAAGACTCCGAATCACTTTTTTATTCATTAAATTCTATAAGAAATATTGAGTACATGTAATTACAGGGGCTCATTTCAGTTTTCTAGGACTTTCCAGGAAGTTTTTATTGAATGTGCGTTCATGTACATGTATGTTGATAAAAACAATTTAAAACAGGTCAATAATATTGACTTTCCTGTTAGTCTAGTTTTCCTTGTAAAATAAGAGTAGAACTCATTGTTAGTTGTGAGGTGGTATTGTAACAAAAAAAAATGCTGTTCATTATCATAAGGCAATATTTCCGGTTATAGATATTTTCATGATTTTAGACTACATGTAGTTGTGAAAATTTGTAAGTGAATAACTTCTCAATTCTCGAGATGTTTTCATTACTACAAATAAACTTATATCAAAGTGGAAATTTTCGCGAGGATGGACTTGCAAAATTCCAGAAACTGTAAACCACCACGAAAATAACCACTTACAATATACAGTAATAGTGTAAGGATGGTTGAGAATTGATGAACGATGATGTATATTAGTGTGAACAGGTCTCTTGAAGAAAGAAACCTACATGAGTACAACTCCAATTGACAGAATATGGATTGATTTCTCAGGGGAAAAAGAGGAGAATTGGTAGACTGTTAATACAAGTTTGTATTCTTTCTAGGATTTGATACCAAATTAATGCAAACATTATATTCCACAGGAGATTATCTTTAGTTGCATGGTGTGAAATACATGTAGATATGTTTTTGGGAAAATGTGTGATATGGAAAAGGCTTTGATATTGATGTCAAAGCATTAGCACATGCAATGCAGTAAACCTAGCCAAAGTCGAATCTGTTGGGATTGACTTGCAAAAAAAAATTGACTTACGAAGGGATAAAAACAATAGAATCTACATGTAAAGAGAAGATGACTGGGCAACGCTTTCAACTTAGGCACTTATCCTGGCTTGATAATTATTTCTGTATCAGTGTGTATAAAGCATGTACATCAAAATGTAGAGCCCCTCATTTTTTGTCTTGATGTAACCTGCTCTACCCTATAAAACTTCTGTCACAGGATGTTATTTTTTTAAAATTCATATGTAATTGCATGTCATTTTAATTGTAGATGCGATATCGCTGTAGGAGAGGGAAAGCCCAGATTTTTGTTGATGGATTGTAGCCGCACCAATTAAGCTTGGAAAATGAAACAAATAGTTAATACTCCTGTTTTATTTTTCCAGTGACCTATGATAAAAACAATCACATCTCAAAATCTACAACACAAAATGAGATGAAAAAGAAGTGCGGAAGAAAGTATAGTTTCTTGCTGTAATATCTATTCATATCTATTTATAAAGAAATGTTTTCCGCTTGTACGCATTTTTTTATACAAACTGTGGAAGATGTTTTACTATCTACCGTAGAAAGCTCGTAGATTTGACCTCCATTAACATTCATGTGTTTTTTCCTGTAGGGAAACTGGGTCAAAGGAAAGGGAATGAAAGGTAACACAACCTTTTATTCGGCAATGTGTTAAAGAACATGTGGTATAATGTTATGGTTATTGTCCCAAAATATAGGCCTACATTAGAATCAATAGGAACGGCAATAAATTTGAAATATTAACAACTTGTTTTTATTCATTTTTTTCAATAGCAAAAGTGTGCGTGGGTGTAAGGGTTCGGCAGGTGACAGTAAAAATACAAAACCCCTCGTGCCCTGCCATCCCACCAGTATTGTATTTATTCTTCATTTTTATGCTACGGATATAGAGCACAATAACATTTGTTGGTTGTCCTTCTTTTGTTTGAATCCTTGGTAATATTGTAACCCATTTAAATGTAATCCCAGATGAGGAGACACATTTAATATGCATGTGGTCTTACATTCCTACGATAAAAATTATAACGGATGTGATCAGGCATTTGGGAGAAAATAAAGGGTTAGACAAGGACAGTGTCACACAAAAGTAGGCAACAAAGGGGGGGGGGGGTAAAGAGGACAAAATATGGTTGAGAGAGTGAGGGAGTGCGAGAGAGAGACAGATATATATATATATATATATATAATGTATTAAAATACATACTAAAGAGAGAGAGAGATGCACACACAGCAAAAGAAGGGATGTGAGGGGAAATAAATAAATGGATAAAGCGATGCTCAGAGAAGGAGACAAGATTGAAGAGAGAGGTAGGGAGAAAAAGAGAAGAATGAGAGATGTAAAGATGGAACATAAAATAACTGGCAGAAAGAGAGAGAGAGAGAGAGAGAAGAGAGAGACAAGAGAGAAAGAGAGAGAGAAAAGGGGGGTGATTAGAGGAGAAAAAACTGACAAGAATCTTTTAATATGATTGTTAGAGAAAGTAAATACGTATTAAAATGAAATAATGGAAATCGACAAACAACTTCCCCTCCCCTATTCTGTAATTTGGCAAGGTTCACAAATGGGCCATTGATGCCTAATATCACAATATACAAAAAACAATGCCCAAATGATTGATGGTATAAAAAAGAGATCTCAATGATTTACGAAGGATTGAGAAAGAATTGTCTGAGGAGGAAAATTCAAACAAGAACAATTTAAGTATGATAATTGTTGTAGAATCAATTTGTATTGACAAGAAGAGGAATCAGCTAAATAACTTCCCCTCCCCTATTCTGTAATTTGGCAAGGTTCACAAATGGGCCATTGATGTCTAATTTCACAATGCAGAGATACCAATGCCATATGATTAATGGTATAAAAGAGATGTCAATAGATTTCATGAGGACGAGAAAGAATTGTCTAGAGAAAATCAAACAAGAACTATTTCAATATGATGAATTGTTGTAGAATCAATTTGTATTAAAGAAAGGAATCGGCAAATAAACTTCCCCTCTCACCATTCTGCAATTTGGCAAGGTTCACAAAGGGCCATTGATGTCTAATTTCACAATGCAGAGATACCAATGCCAAATGATTAATGGTATAAAAGAGATGTCAATAGCATTCATGAGGACGAGAAAGAATTGTCTAGAGAAAATCAAACAAGACTATTTCAATTATGATGATTGTTGTAGATATCAATTTGTATTAAAAGAAAGGAAATCGGCAAATAAACTCCCCTCTCCATTCTGCAATTTGGCAAGGTTCACAAATGGGCCATTGATGTTCAATTTCACAATACAGAAAACCATGCCCACATGATTGAGACAAAAAGAAATCTCAATAGATTTATTAGGATGGGAAGGAATTGTCTAGAGACCAAACCATCAAACATCCATTCATCCATCTTGAGGTTTTCTCTGATGATGCCGCCACTAGATAAAGTTGCAGATTAAAAGATGATACTGAGGATGATGGTTTAAAGGCATGATGCTCCTCTGTTGATAGGTGGTCTTGTGTTATTTGTTTAATAGCGATTCCAATGGCATGACATTAAATTGCTCCGCTATATTTGCACACACTAGTCTATACTGCAAGTGAAGGTTTATTGTAGAATATGTTTGATTTCATCTTTGTTGGAGTGGATTTAAAGAATTCAGTGTTTAATGAACATAATTATTAAATTGTTTTTATTGACATTTTGAATCAAATAAAAAAATCTTGGTCTTTACTTTGGTAATGGTTGGAATCTGTTATCATATATGGAAAATAGTGGTTTTACCACAAGTACCTCCGAGGCAATTACCCTTTGAACACTACCCCACCAAAAATCTACTCCAACTCTACACCTAACCCTAACCTTTTTCTAAGGGATATTGTCATGGAGGTAATTTTTAGGGGTCAGTTGTCCTGATATGTGAACATATTACTGCAACTTTAATTTAAGGTGAGCAAAGAGATAGGAAAGATCTTATCACTGACGTACATCGCAAGTGTGGGTGGTGATAGTGGGTGGGTTATTGTAGGGCGACGATGGTTGCGGCCACACAGCAATTTCTTTTTTAATAACCATTTACCAGATTTCTGAATGGGAAGAGATATTATTCCTAACCTCTGAGGGAACAAAATCTTCTTTTTATTGAGATGATAAGACATCGGGTGAATTACCCTGACAAGTGATTACTCAACAATACCTTTTATATCTGTGCCGAAGATTAAAATTTATTGATACGGTTATTTATCTATTTTCCCTCAAATAAACTGAAGAATATCTGCTTATGAAAGATGAAAAAATTGCTGACATTCCTGAGGATTTTAAAGATATTAAGGTGAACAGAGGGATTCTCTTACCATTTAAAGATGCTTCCTAATTGTAAACTGTGTTACCAGTGACCTTATTGTGTGGGTGTTTCTTTTTTCTGTTATCTTGTTCTTCACATACTTTTTTGTTTTCTTTTTTAGAGAAAATGAACAGGCTAAGTAATTTCTTATAATGTTTCATTAAGAAATGATTGATTTTGTTCTTAATGTGAATGTATTAGCAATTACATGTAGGTGGTTACAAGCAGAATTATAGATGTAACAAATTATTTTTTTTTTACCTAAGAAATATTTATGTTTTTCAGATTAGATAATTGTAGAACTGAATCTCCAATTTTTTTTTTTTTTTGCATTCTAATTCATTAAGAAATCTCAAAGTCTGTGCATTAAATGTCAGGATGTTAGAAATTTATATGAATATATACAATACATGTAATGTATGAAAATCTTGAAATGTTTCCTATTGAAATAATTCTTTGTATGATAATTGAAATAGTAATCTTTTATAAATGTTATAATCACAATTTATTTTTTATGTTCTATTAAGACCCATGTGTTCAAAGAGGAGGGGCTCTTTGCAGTGAACGTCAATGCTTCAAATGAACTAGGGAGCGCACAGAAACCCTTCACGTGGTGAGTATTAATTTAAACCATAGATGTACAAGATTACCAAGGTCAAAGTCAATCCTTTTAGATCCCCATATTGGCACCAATTTTAGTTGTATTTCACTTACAATATCTTTGAAAGAAAAGATACTTAATAAAACTTTGTTGAAGATTACAGAATTCATTAAAAAAATGGTCGATATATATGTGTGACCATATTGACTTTACATTTTAATTTTCTTGCCATTTAAATAATGTTTTATTCAAACATATATAAGCGATTTTCAGTGATACAAAGGAAAATAACAATGAATGATAGATGAAATACGTAGAAAGAAACTACAAAATGAGAAAAGAGGACATTTTAGATGCTTTTTAATGAAAGGGAGACTTTGGCAGATTTAAAAATGTTTTTTTTTTAATTTTTTATTATCTATTTTATTGTACATAGATCGTGATGAACAGAGGACTCAAGAACCTGAGCCTGACCCTGGTTAGAAGGCTCTTATTACACCACACAACACCAGTCTGATCTTCAGTCTTAACATGGAGACGGCTGATCGAGAGCAAGCAGTCCTCTCCCTGGATTTTGATGATGACGTGGTGTACAACCAGTCTCTCCGGATGTCAACGAGACTTCATCAGTGGTGGATTAGCCAACCCTGCCAACATGTACCTCACTGCAAGCTATGGAGATGGCTGCCAGCTCATTGTATCTTTCACTCACAAGTATACCGCCTCAGGGAGCTTCAGGCCAAAGACTACATCCAGAGCAACGAACTGCCTATGTAGCTGAACTCCCGAGGCTATCTTTGTGCAGAGGCCATCACAGATGTGCAGATAAAATCTGAAATTCTTTTCCCCTTGGATCGCAGGGTTTTATTCATGCAGTGGTTCCGTTTGAAACCAATAACATGACATATGAATGGACAGTGAGGTTTGGCAATGAAACTGCAGGCATGGACATCTCGCAGAATGGGACTCTTTGCAAACCTTTGATTCTGAAGGTCAATACATTGTCCAAGTGACTGTACGAACCTGGTAAGCCAACTGTCAGCTGTGAAGGTCATCCGTGTGCAGCGAGCAATCACGGGAGTGTCCCTTATGGTTCCAGACGGGAACTATGTAGTCCCGCTGAATCAAATCGTAACATTACAGGCATCTGCAGACAGTGATACAAATCCTACATTTCAATGGACCTTCCAGAGTGGAACTGCCTTGACGACATCGGTTTTGAGGATGCATCAGGATCCTTGAGGCTTAGCAGTGTCAACCATACCTTCACAGAAGTTGGTGATTACAACGTTAGTGTCACTGCATGGAATCTGGTCAGTGCGGTGACCCAGGATCTTGGCCAGCCTATAATAGTCCAGGAATCTATCAGTGGTCTCTCAGCTCAGTCTGCAGCCTACCCTCATCAATCAAACATCCCAATAGCCGTCACCCTGATGAGAGTTCTCATGTGAAGTTCAGTAGTGATGCGAATGGGAAAGAGCAATTGCTTTGGATGGATGTCAGCAAGAATGGAACAATTGTTGTCACCGAACCACATGCAGAGATTGGATTGCATTATATGAACTAACAGCTTTTAACAATGTGTCAGAGAAATCCACTGAAGTGACCTTTATAGTTCAAGCGCCCATCCGGAACCTGTCGATTTCTTTGTACCCTCTGTCACTTCGTAAAGTGGCACTTAATGTCCATGCAGATGGTAAGTTCTTGAAGGTTTAGAAGCATTAATTTTACCTTTTGAATTTACTTGTACAAAAGATTGTTTGTCAACCTTCTGCTTGAAACTGATACACAAGGCATGTACAAACATAGCATAATCACTTTTGGTGGCTTGTAATACAAGCTTTCTTTATCTTCTTTCTGGCCTTGCAATAAAAAGTAAGATTTATTTTTTGTATTTTGTACATCAATATTATATTTATACTATTGTTTCGATGATTTAGCACCAGGTTAAAAAAAAAAAATCCAGATTCTGTAATGAATTATTTGACTTTTGAAATAGGGATTTATATCAATGATAAATTTGCTCATATTACTAGATATAAGCAAGGTAAAATATAAGTATTGAAATAGGACTACAAATTTTTTTTATCTTTATCTAAACAAAAGGATTACAAATCAATTTAGAAGAATTTTCATACACATAAATATAAAACAACATCATTTTACTTAAAAAATTATGATTTATCATGTGTAACCTGATATAGAACTTGTT
The DNA here is from genome assembly GCA_940671915.1 of Paracentrotus lividus. Classification (NCBI taxonomy): domain Eukaryota; kingdom Metazoa; phylum Echinodermata; class Echinoidea; order Camarodonta; family Echinidae; genus Paracentrotus; species Paracentrotus lividus. Next base: position 24,207,436 of record CALNVZ010000641.1, read on the forward strand.
AATACACTGCTTCTTTAATCTACATATTATTTATATAGTAAATAGTGGTAGAAAAACTATGCGTTGTGATTGGATAGATCAGAACCACGTGACCTACTTTCAATTTGTTATATTGTACATATGTACTACATAACTTTCGGTTTGGACGGGAAGCCCGTGTTAAATGAATGGGGAGTGTATCGATCTATTGTTTGCCAGGTGCGTTTGCCTCATTGCAAACGCATAATAACAGTAAAATGGTGCGCACAACAGCTTATGACAATGGATGCGCGGAGCAACAATCTACGTATAAAAGCTTAATTAGCACAAAAATTTGGGCAAAGTTAAGACCAGATTACGTTCTGTCAAAGATCTTGGGGTTATTTACTATAATACATAGTGAAGTGCCATCTTGCAACATTACTGGACTATATGAACTCCAAATACTAAATTATCCCTCCTGCAGATCTATTTCACCTCGGTCTGTGGCCTCGGAGAAACAAATCTGCTCTCAGGATAATTTAGTATTTGTCATACTTATAATCCTGTATGTTGCGCAATAGATTGTACACTATTATGTAATATATTACATATATTTGTATTTGATTTCAGGAGAAGCGAATAGCAGAGATGATATCTTGTATCATTGGATATTAGATGGCTTGAATATGACAACAACAAGTGGCCTGTTTGTTGTAGACCAGAGTGAGATCACAGAAAATAGTACTTTCATAGCTTCTAATCTAGGTAGGTTATGTCATGTGGTGACTACTTTTTAATGTACACACTACCCTTCTTTGTTTTACCTTTTAGATAGCAAATGACTTGCATTGTTCAAAACTTTTAGTAGTTTGTAATTAGTTCAAAGAAATAGGATTTTATTATTTCAGTCCCTTTCGCATTGTTTGGGACAGTTGTTAAATCCTATTAGGGTTTCTGTCTAGGTCCCTGTTTAATATCTTAATTTTTAATTGGACCTTGTGTTAACATTTGGGCCTGAATGAGATAAAGAGTAAGACATTTAAGAGAAAAAGAGAAAATATTTCTTATGACAAATAATTCCATCAACTAAGATTAAAAAAAAATTGAATATACAATTGAGATTTTCTTGAATACGGTTTATACAAAGGTAAAGGTCAACAGTAAAAATGAGAACCAGGGGGGCATTTCATCAAAGGACTCGTCAGACATTTTATCCGACAAATTGCTCTCAGCCAATCAGATGCAAGTATTTCATAGCTTATAACAGTTTGTTGGATAAAACGTCCGACAAGTCCTTTGATGAAATGCCTCCCAGAATGAATTAATTTCTCCCTGAAAGCATATTCGTGATACATTGCCAAGGTGATGCTCCATATGGATAATTTCTAATCACCTTTTATTTTTTCCTTTTTTTCAGTGAGCAAGAGAACTGTCCATGTGGAACACACCAGATAGTTTCAAAGAAAAGTCCCTTTCTGCTATCTCATCTCCATTACGTTGAAGTGAACACTACTACTTTCGTTCACATTATCAGTAAGTATTAGTAGGCCTATATTTCTATTTAGGAATAAACATGTTGTATGTATCGTTACAAATAACATGTATTGAAAACTTTTATTGTAAGTGTATAATTTGGAATGGTTATTGCCATTCTGTAATTTCAATTGACACAATTGTAATGAAGAGAGAAAGAGAGACAGAAAAAGAAAGAATGAGAAAAAGCTGTGGATCAAGGATATGGAAATGGGGGGGGGGGGATGGGGGGTGGGGGGGGGGGGGAGTGGGGGTGGCTGTACAATGTGTGGTCCTTAAATTGTGTGAAAATATAATAATGTTATGTTTTATGATATTCATTGATGATGTTCAGTGTCTGTAAGAGAGTTTGTTGGCAAAACTTTCGTTGAGTAAAATTAATGGTTACAAATATTATTTTGAAGAGGGACAAAAGAGATGTCAGAGATTTGGAAGTGTGGGCATGCTTACATCAATTTTGAAATGGGGGGGGGGTGGCAGACATATGTTTTTGCGTGTTTAATGTCTGGGTACCCGCTAAGATGCGAATGTTATGGTTTGATCAGCACTGCGCACCTTATTTTAATTTAATGGTACCTAGCTTGAATGCTCCTTACAATGTAGGTAGTGGAGAATGTGCACACATTGTGTGTGCAGGCAAGTCTGAATCTGGTGACCAGGGTAATAACTTGGCTGTAAAGCACTCTAAAAGACCCTGTGTCCAGACAAAGTCAGCACAAATTCTGGTTTTAAAAAATCAGGCCAACAGTAATGACTGAAGAAATTTTTTAACATAAATTAATATGTATTGTCATCTGGATGGATATCACCAATTTAAAGTTTTACTGGAAAATAATGCTTTGATAAACAATTAATTAGTTCACTTCAAGCAAAACCCAGAGTAAATGCTCGTAACTCCAATAAATATAATACAAATATTATAAAAACATAGCAAAGAATGGGGACTAATACATTGAAATTATTTGCATTTTCATGATAAATATTGCACCAGAACACTTTATGAGGCACTAAATACATAAATTTAAGAATAAATGGCAAATTAAGAAAATAATATTTTATATGAAGAGGTCCATTTAAGACAGAATACGTAATACATTCAAAAATAGATGGCAAATGGAGAAAATAATATTTGATGTAAAGAAGTCCATTTAAGACAGACAAATTTTCTAAACAACTATGAGTTTGGTAATAAGACTGCAAAAGAAAAAAAATGATAAAACAAATTTTTGAAGAAAATTTGTTTTAATTCCCCTCCTACTTGTCCAATTGAGCCTTGAGATTTGTCTGTTTCCTGTCAAAGCAAAGTCTGATATCTCACACAAGGTGGCACTTTATCAGTCTGAAATTTTGAAATAGCCCGGTATTTATGATCCCGTGAAATTTCCAGATGACAGAGTATTTTTTCTTCTCTATTATCTCGCCAAATTGCATAACATATCAGCCCACATCATTTCATACTGATTTGCAAAATAGAAGGCTGTTTTGCAGAAATTTTATGTTGTTAAACTGCAGTCCAAAGCTGTTTTGTACTGCACAAGGAACTTTTAACAGGCAATGGAATTAGTTTGAGCTGGGATAGCAGCAATTTTATGCTTCAGCAAACTTTTGCGTCTCCCCCAGTTCCACCTGGAAGCGGGCTATTTCTAAATTTAGGGCTGATGTTACACCACTTTGGGTGAACTGAGAAGTCATGATTTGATGGGTAATTTGGTTGGAATGCTGAACCAGTCTGAATGATAACAAAAGATGACAATGGGATGTTGATAGGGAGAACAAGAGAGTGCTATTACAGGATGCTGGGTTTGCATAGCAGGGGGCTAAATAGGAGCTCACGCAACGCCCGAAAACCGCAGAAACCGCAGACAAGCCCAAAATAACCCGGGAGAATGCCTGACCTTCCAAATGCAATAATATACCTTGAATGAGATTGTCTTACTCCTTGAATATTTAACCTTGAGCTTTGATTTGTAATGTGATTCTTTCCTCAACTCTAGTAGTGTTCACATTAAAGTTTGGACGAAGATCATAGTTACATCATACGTAAAAAATATATGATAATAATTATGTAGCACTCATCTTGCATGATCTATCTTCTATCTACATGTACATGTTGTTAGTCAATTTCAAGGCACAGTTTTATTATCTCCCTGAAAAAAAGCTGGGATATTTGGATAAAGTGCTCAATTGTTAAGGAATGTATTCCTATCGCCATTCATTTACCTCACCCGGGTAGAGTGTGTAAAATGTAGATAAGCGTTGTCAAGTGGCTGGGATTCAAACTGGTTGACAATACCATGAAACATCACTTTTTCTTTGTGTAAAAAGCAAACTACATGTACTAGAACTTGGCAGCAGATCAATATCATGAAAGCCTTAATAGTACTTTAGGGAAATACCTCACGCCTCTGTACATTCAAATTTACAATAATGGGCAATATATTATCAGGGACTTAGTTCAAATCACAATCTGAAGTTGAAACAAAAAACAGTTCAGCGTTATATATTTTTTTT
>CALNVZ010000641.1:24212549-24260173 GCA_940671915.1 Paracentrotus lividus
GTAAGAGATTCTGTTTGAGATACTTAATGGAAAATGTGTCCCTAAACGTACAGAGATCCAAGAAGAAGCTCCAATTGTTTAAAATTCCTCTATTTCCCCATGGATGATGACGATGAAATAGTTCTTACCTCTATTTACATGAGGAAATTTGCGTAACTTTGAACTTTCAAGTGTGAGGCTGAAAGCTGGCATCCTATTGTTAAAATTCCTGCATGCTTACAACTTTCCCATCGAACGAAAAAGAGCTGAACAAAACAAAAAAAAGGGAAAAAAAGGAAAATAACAGAACAGATTTATTGGTCTTCAAGTGCCTATTCCGACGTAGTTAAGTGTGAATTTGCTTAACCTTGAAATATTCAATAGAATATAGAAATGTATTGTTTTACAAACATAACCCAGACCTACTTTCCAGAAATTATGTGAATTTAAAAGGAATGTCCCCTCTTGATCTGTAGGCCTATTGTTACCAAAGCATTGTTTTACACTAGGCGCTTCTGCACTAGCTCGATCTAAAAAAAAAATCTGCGCTAATTGGTGAATCGTGAAAAAACCTGTGAAAAAGAAAATGGTCCTGCTCTAGCTCAAGCTATTTTAAAATTTCGCATTACAACCTGTCCTGACCTTGAGCAAACAAGTCCGATGTGTAACTACCGCTAAAGCCCAGCGCACACATTGCGATGCGATTGCACTAAGATCCGATTGCAACAAATTGCCAATCGCATCGCAGTGCAATCGCATCGCAGGCCAGCGCACACATTGCAACAGGCGCTGCATATCACCATGGTACCCCTCTTTTACGCACATGCGCGCAGTAATACAACCTCCATCTCTAGCCAATCTGATTGGCTGAAATTATCAAAATCGCAGGAAAATCGCAAAAAGATTAGACATGTCTAATGTCTGAGATTTGGTCTGCGATTCTTCTGCACACATCGCATCGCAGTTGCAGTGTGTTGCAGGTTGGCGCACACACTGCAATTTTGTTGCAATCGGATCTTAGTGCAATCGCATCGCAATGTGTGCGCTGGGCTTAACATATACACACACAGGTGCGTGATTTCTGATTAAGCTCAAGCTAGTGAAGCACCGTGCAAATTAGTGCGCTATTTTGTGCTATAACCGCAACCAGCTCGAGCTTTTTCCAATAAAGCTTGAGATGACTCGGGCTAGGATTTCCTCCAAATTTTTCACATTCCGAACCCCCCCCCCCCAATGACCACAATGTCGGATCTGCTCTGATCGAGCTAATTCATCGGATCACAAATAGCGCGCTATTTGAAAAAAAAAGAAAAGAATTAGTTGGAAATTCAGAACTGCCAGTTGGGTCTGCTTGAACATTATATATGAATATAAAAAAGCATAAAAGTATTAATCTGAAAATGATCCTGTCAAAATATCTAGAAATATTAACAAATTGGCACCACTTCGAAAATGATGATATCATTTTTTTAATGTATGCAAGTAAAACATTTTTTAATCAAAACTGTATTATGATTTAACACTCTAAGAGCATGAACAATTCTGATCCAATGATCAAAATGTCTTTACAAAAAGGTCTAATTAACTTTGGGATGGTGAAACTAATTTAGGGTGGTATCTCACTTCTCATGAAAGACGTCTCCGCGACGGATAAAAAGTATTAGAGACGTCTCCGATATCACGGAGATGGCTTGGAGATGGATTTGAGACTACAGACTTTTTTTTCATAAATTGTCGGGGAGACGTCTCTAATACTTTTTATCCGTCGCGGAGACAAAATTTTCTATTCTGTCACGGAGACGTCTCTGCGAAGTGAGATACCACCCTTACCTTTGCAGTTATCCCCAGGGACTCGGGTGTTGCATTTTGGGTACATTTTAAGTGCTTAACTCACAAATTCTGACTGGGCCTGAGGCTTTGTGATCAATACTCTTATTTGAGCTTGAATTTTTTTTTCAATCCAGGTGTTTCTACTTGCTTCTTGTTGATACAGAATAGGTGTGATTAGGGCTTCATAAAAGGTTCCAGACAATGGGCTGTAATTTTCAGATAAGGGGGTGGGGAGAGGTAGAGAAAATGTGAATCAGTTTATTCTTTATTGTTCTACAAAATAAGGAAGGACGCATCACTTCATATGGACACCAAATGGCCTCCGTTTAAATTATTTACCGTAATGATCCATTTCAGAAGGAGCTATTTTCTTGTTCCAATTCTGCTATGTAGTTTTGTATCCATTGACGACTTAATAAAAAAAAGCTTTGCTGAGACAATGGGCGCTAGTAAAATTCTAGATAAGTGAGGGTGGTGGAGAGGTAATGAAAATGAATCATTCTTATTTCTTTAATTGTCTACAAAATAAGGAGGACCCATCATTCATATTGAACAATCGCCCAAGTACGCCAATGGCTCCTTTTAAATTTGATTTACATAATTTGATCCATTGGTAAAGCGGGCTATTTTCTTGTTTGCATCTCTGGTATTAGTTTGATCAGGGACTTAATAAGAAAGGCTTTGAGACAATAGGGCTTGTAAATCAGATAAGGGGTGGGGAGAAGGTAATTGAAAAATGGATCATTGTTATTTCTTATTGTCTTACAATAAAGGCAGGGACCATCATCTAATATTGACACCAAATGGCTCCTTTAAATTTATTTACATAATGATCCATTTAAAGGGCTATTTTCTTGTTCATTCTCTATTAGTTTGATCAGGACTTAATAAAAAAAGGTTTGAGACAATAGGCAGTAAATCAGATAAGGGGGTGGGGAGAGGTAATGAAAAATGGAGCATTATATATTTCTTATTGTCTGCAAAAAAGGAGGCCCATCGTTTATATGACACCAAATGGCTCCTTTAAATCTCTTTACCTCTCTTTACCTTATATAAAAATACATTTTAAGGGCTATATTTATGATATCATCATTCATATCCAGACAATTGCCCATTAATGTGACCTATATTGTCTTTCAATCCAGAATTCACTTTAAATTATATTCAATATCTTTGTAGAAGAATGGGTTTAAATGACAGTTCTATGAGATAATGCGTCATGACTTGGATTTTCGACCTTTTTCTGGCAGGGAATATGAACTGTTTCATTGAAAACATAACCTTCAAAAGGCAATAATGTAGTACTCCCTATGGAAGCCTCATATCTGGGGCAGATAGGTTAACCCTGTGCTAACCCAAAACATAGTTACTGTGAATCTGGGGCAGTTGGTGAACCCGGTTTGAAAATAATACCCCAACATATATCTTCTAAATATACTTTTATAACAAAAAGGTTTGGGTTCGTGTGGATTTTGTTGAAAGTCATATTTCTTGTTTCAGTCTGTATCAAATTTTATAAAGTCTTATTTTATTATTGCTATAATTATTATCCACATATTCTGAATAGAAAATGAGAGATAAATTGAGCCATTAAGTTAATACTGACCAGACAGAGTTATAACCTGCAAGAAATTTTCTTCTTGGTTTTTTTTCATATATTTTTTAATGAAGACAAACATGAATTAAATAAAAATTATTGCGCAATAAAGGATGGGGAGATAAATTCTAGATGTAGGTGAAAGTTCAATAAATAAGAATGTGTGGATTCGGAGCCTTGAGTAACATTTTGGGGGTTTGCTCAGCTAATAATTAACAAGAAAGATTAAATATACCACTGAGAACAAAATTTTTTCCACATTTGGAGGTTCATGAAAAAATATTTTTCAAGTGATGATAATAAATAAACAAACACAGGGTGGTGGGTTACCCGGTACTCCACATTGTAGTTACCTGGGGGTCCTTGGCAAAATATTTCTGTTCTGTGTGAATCAGATTCTCTTAATACCTTTGTGACTTTTTTGTTTGTTTCTATAGAACCTTGACCTTGAAGCATTTATTACAAAACAAAATATGTACATTATCTTTCTTACAGAAATTTGTCATCTAGCCAGGCACGTTGTATTTTCTTGGCCTTTATCGTAATTTAACGCGTAGGTCCCTTTCTCCGGAACATTTAGTTTGGATATATTTTGCGAATATACACATTTAATGTCATAAGTTTGCGCATTTAATGTCATAAGTTTGGCAATCGTCCGAAGGCATTTACACGCAATATACAGCCATAGAGGCTGCAAGGAGAAAAACAAGAAAATAACTCGGCAGCTGTTGTGTTTTTAATGTCATGAATCAAGTATTGTATTTCATATATCTGTTATCTAAATTGAAACAATGAACTTTTTGTCGATATTAGACAATTGGGGTCCATTGTTTTGATAGAGAGTTGATAAAGAGTGATGTTTTCAAAAGCATTATCGACCCATTTTCATTTCATATTCAACACCTGTGCAAAAGTTTTGACTTTGACCCATTCACATACTCGTCTTCAAATTTCTTTAAAATATGTGAAAAGATACAATTACTGATGATTATATGCATCATTAAATTTAAAGTGCTGTGATATTGTATGTGTCCGTTTTAAAAAAATGATGAAGTGACGAATGAATTTAATTTATGTTTTAGGGATTCTTGTTAACTAGAAACTTCACAATGTAACCAATAAGCGATACATTATGCAATGTCTATAGAGGGGTGGTAGGCCTACTTTTTATTCTTTTTATTCTGAAAACATAATAAAAATACTTTTTCCTCAAGGAAAGAGAATTTGTAAGAATTGCATATAGGAGCAGAAGGCATTGCAATTACAGTTGACTCCCATTAAAATGAGCACTGAGATTTCATCATCACTAGGTGATTCTCTTAGTAACCATTTTCTAATGTATGCATGTGCCTATGAAGTTTCATTATAGCAAAATAATTGGATTTGGTTACAAGAACCAGTTGTAACAGGAGTTGATTGTACACTATATATTTTTATAAGTACATTGTCTATATCCCAGCTTGTTCTGTTTTTAAAAATGTATGACAAAATGTATGTTGTACCTTTATGCGGCGGTCACAACTCGCCGTACCGTCGACGTGCAACTCCCTACGATGGATTTCGTAGAAAAATCGTGCAGCGCAGGTACCTCGCAGGCACGTTGTACATGTATGTACGAGGTGCACGAAGTTTTTCCAATACCCTTACTACACAAACACAGGAATCGCAGAAATTGACCAACGACCTGTGCATGCATTGTGCATGCAACGCAGGCTACGTTGATGGCACATGCCCCGTAGCCTATGACGAGTTTGACCCGCCGCATTCCATAGCAATGTATGTCATCATCACAAAGAAAAACCTCATGTGGTACAAATTGTGGACATAAAAACCCGAGACAATATTGATGGTCAACTTGTATAATGGTCAACTTACAATGGTCAACTTGTATAATAATATTATACAAGTTGACCATCAATATTGTCTCGGGTATTTAAGTACATTAAGTTCTCCATATATTATATTGAGAACTTAATGTGCATTCTTTAAAATAAAATTTAAATAATTATTGTAACATAATCATATCTCTCTTTATATGTAGCTATTCTCTGGTCAGCCCATGCGAAGTGTTGAAATCAAGTATCAATACAACACCAGCATCTCAGAGACGGTAACCATGCCAATAGCCAGCCTTGTCCTAGAGGTGGTTTGGTCACACTCTTTCTCCTTGCCTGGTGTCTGGATGCTAGACATTGTGGTTGTGACCAGAGCCAATGAGACAATCCAATCCCCTTCAGTGATTAGTGTTCAGCAGAGAGTAGGGGACATCGGCATGGTGGGACCTTTGCTCTCCATGTTTGTATGGTAAGTGGATATCTACTTCTTCCTAACTTTACAGTTAAAAGTCTCTCCTGCCTAACTTCACATTTAAAGTCTCTTCTGCCTAAGTTTACATTTAAAGTCTCCTCTGCCTAAGTTTACATTTGAAATCTCTTCTGCTTAACTTGACATTTGAAGTTTCTCTTGCCTAACTTTAAATTTGAAGTCTTTTCTTGCAAACTTGTAACTTAAGGAGATGAATTTGAGAGTGAACTAAAGAAGACCCTTAACAAAATAAATAGAAAACCAGGTATGTTTGTTTTTTTTTCTCAGCAGATCCATGAATTTCTGCTGATTTTGACATATGACATTTTTTGGAAAAAATAGAATTTCTGTCTCATGCCTGATACACCAGCAAAATGAAAATCAATTCATTGATATAATAATGTTAATTTTATGGACGGGTTTCTTTGAAGAGAAATAAATGAATTGTCCTCTTAACTTTTTTTTTGCCCCCTGAATCAGACATGTGTACATAATGTTTTTCTTCTCTTATGTGTATTCTTTGATAATAAAGTTTCACGGAATAACTCACTGAACCGTGTTTCTGCACCAGTTTTGTATAAAAAGAATTAGATTATAGATTATACTGTATTATAAGTATAATTCGAGGTGCACTGTGATACTAAAATGTCTTTATATTTACTCTATTATGTCTACAATTTGTATCAGTCACTCAGCACTGTTACATTAAAATGAATGGCTTGATTGATTGATGCTGTACTGCACTGTTTTTCAGGCCTGTGACAACGCTGACTTGGGAATGTAGACCATCTACAGGCTCCAGCATCCTATACGAATGGGAGGTCATCCCTCTATTTTCCAACTCATCATCAGATTCGGGGAACTTCCAGATGAAAACTGGAGGAGCTAAAACACTGGTCAGTATTGTGACAGATTTCACCCTATTATTACAGATTTGGATCTTTTAAGCATTTTATGACTACTTAGATTTGGATTTACTTCTAGCAACATACACAAATAAAATAAAATAATATGTTGTAGGGCCTACACTGATGAATAATTTTATAAATTAACTTACCTTCTCTTCCAATTTCCTTTTTAGGCTTACATTCCATTTAGCATGCCAGGAACTTACAACCTGACCCTGAAGACATCCAATGAGATCTCCTCTACTTTTACTCACACTCTAACAACTCTGCGAGAACCAATCACAAGCCTCATTCTATCCAGTAGCCCTGTTCTACATGGATTAAACTCCACGATCCTATTTCAAGTCAGGGGTGGACCGGAATTCTCATTCAGCGTCAACTTCGGGGATGACACTGTGATCGAAATGACATCGAATTCCCAAGATGTGTCTGTTGAGTCAGTTGACCACTCCACCCAGCCTCCAACGTATATCTTTGCGTCACTAAAAACCTATGCAGATCTGGGTGAATATGCCGTTGTCGCAACTGTGTCTAATGGTGTCTCGTACATGGAAGGCTCGACAGTGGTGAGAGTTGAAGAGAGAATCACTGGGCTGACAATTGTAACATCAAATACGTGGCTGGTTAACGCGGTTGATAACATCACTGTAGAAGCTACTGTTGATACTGGCAACGACATTGTCTTCACATGGGATTTCAATGATATGACTGGACCTACCACAATCATTCATAGGTAACAAAATATTTCAGATGTGAAATAATTGTGTATTGTAAATCATTATCCAGTGTAATTTGTTTGGAATCATAACTTGTAAAAAAAGAATGGGCTTTTCTTTTTCTAATCCTGTACTAAACAGTCCTCAAATTCTTTTTTATCTTATATTTCCCAAAGCATTGAAAAATTAAAACCATTCTAGAGTGTGTGCAGTATAGTTATTAAGTAATCTTTATTGAAAACCTTGATACTCGCAAAAAAAACTACTTGTTGAGCAACAGCAAATATTGATTTCTTGATACAGCAATGGAAGTTACAGTGCAGTCATCCACACGTTTGGTCTGCCTGGAGAATACTACATCAGCGTGAGTGCTAGTAATGCCCTTCAGCAAGATCCTTTGATCTATCACTACCCTACACCGTTTGTCGTCCAGCAAGTCCCAGAAGCCGTGGAGCTTAGCGTGAGTAGATTAGAAATGTGGAATAATCATTCCGATGAGGATGAGATGATCATGATGGTGATGATCATGATGATTGATAATTGATGATGGTGAAGATGATGATAACTATGATGATGGTAATGGTGATAGGATGATGTTGATGATAATGATGATGATACTGGTAATGGTAATGAGGAAAGTAATGAAGGTGGTGATGATGGTGATGATGATGATGATGGTATTAGTGATGAGGTTGAGGAGGATGACGATGATGATGATGGTGATGGTCAGGTTGTTAATGATGGTGGTTGTGGTGGTGATGGTGAAGCTAATGATAATGATGATGGTAATGGTGATGGTGATGATGATGGGAATTGTAATGATGGTGATGGTTGTGATGATGATGGTTATGATCATTATGATTATAATTATGAAGAAGAATGCTTTTCATAGCATCTTGCTCTTTCCTTTATGTTTCTCGTAAAATTAAAAAAAATATTTTTCTACATTCCAGTTTTCCTTTTTAGGTGTCCATCTTAGTAACATAATTAAAATAAACTTCCCATTTAATATTTCTTAAAAATTTAGATTAAGTATTTTATGCAAAAAGTTAAAATGAAACAAATTTAGATATCATCTTGCTATTTTTCACTACAGGTTTATGAGGGCAATGACTGGGCTTCACTTGAGGAAACCGATGGAGGATGGGCAACTGATATCATAGTCTTTAGGGCGATATGCTGGGGCTCACACATCAATTTTGCCTTTGATTATGGAGATGGTTATGGAGAGGTGATTGAAGGACAATTAAGTTTATTCAACAATTACCAAGGTTTAGGCACACATGCCTACACAGAAGGTAGGTTCATTTTTCCATGATTAGTTTCATAAACTTATTTGAGGGCCTGAAGTTGTTTCAAACTTGAATATCCAAGCTTCGATGACAATTATTTAGTAGGATTTGCCAAATATACCCAAAAAAGTACTGTACCAAATTTCTTTGAAAACAAGCTAATCAAACCATCATACATGTAATCTTCCAATGTAGTAAGCTACTTAATTATAGGGCAGTTCGATAAGATAGCCAATCCTTTTTGTACATCCAAATCATTTTTCTCAGGATTTAATTCAGTTTATGAAATAATCATGGCATGAATTATTAGAGGAGAATGTCACATCTTTTCATATAATATAAGCAAGGTAAAATCATTTGAGGAAGTCCTGCTTATAGGTGGTTGGATGGAATTACTTTATGGAATTTCCCAATATACATCTAGATATTGGATGAAGAAAAAGAAAACTGGATTATCATTAAGATTACTTTATTTCTCTCTCTGTATCTTTTTTCCCCACAGAGGGCGAGTTTCATGTCAGCGTCACAGCTTTCAATCTCCTGACGAATATCACTCAGACACTGGGGGCGCCCTTCATTGTTGTCATCTCTCCCACAGATCTTTCTTTTGACCACTCAGTCTACACTTTTCCGTTCGGTAACATGTCTGTACTGACCGTCACTGTAGACATTGGAAACAATCTCTTCTTCAATTGGTCAATGGGTGACCAAACCAACTACTTGTTCGCAGGTCAGTAAAGGCCATTCGCATATAGACCTTATCCATATCACATCTTAAAGGCATAGCGCCCTCCCTCTGAGGATAAAAGAATATGTGTGATAATTGAATTCCAGCTAAATAATTCAATAACATAAAAGTTAGTCAACTGAATTACAACTGGAAAAAATATAAACCATGTGCCCTTGCATTGAAAAAAAGCTATCCTGTTAATAAGATTAGAAAGCTCTTTGAATGCTGTGTGTCTAGAAATACATCTATATAGTCTAGCAAAAGTCATTGTAATATTAAATGATGATCAGTTTATGTACTAGTACCTTACTGATATATTCATGCTCTTATCCCAATTTTCTTTGCTTTTTTGCTTGTTTTAGGTCCTTCTGTCACTCATGTCTACCGTACTGCTGCAAGCTACAACGTCACTGTCGTTGCATTCAACAAAGTACAGAGTTTACAGACAGCATGTACTGTTGATATTGTCAATTTTGTTTCTTGTAAGTACAAATGATATTATTCGATTGCTGTTTTTTTAAAACGAAGTTTGTGCATGGACCTAAACATTGCACCTATTATTGATTATGAAACCAGCTATGACAATTTTGAACAAGTGACCCTAGATCCTAATCGATTGTGCCACATGTTGTCCTATCAATAATATCTGCTTCATTAAATCTGTGTAGTAAACCATAATAACAGATAGGCTGAGAAAACAATCTTTATGATTTCCACCAACAAGATAATTATATTGCCATAATGTAAATATATATTTTTAATGTCTCCTCACAACTTATACACTTGCTACAGGGTTGTTGGAAAACTTGGAAAGTCATGGAATTTGGCGTTGTCATTTTCCAGGCCTTGAAAATCATAGAAAACCAATAGTTTGATAAAAAGGTCATGGAAAGCCATGGAATTACAGAATTTTTGACAATATGTGGTTTTTTTTTTACCCTGGCAAATATTTAGTTCTTCCTAACGATGTAAGTTTTCCTGATTTTTTTTAAATTTTAGAGATGTTTCTGTTTTTTCTTTTATGTATAGTCAACTTTTGACTCACTGAAAGTAATGGAACTGTTCCACTTTAAAGGAATTTACGCCATTGGGATATTAAATAGACAAGTAATTTGTTCATTTGTGTCCATCGGTAGAAACCATGTTGGTAGAAACACACGCAACTGCTGTGTGATAAATTGAAACCAGACAGCTGTGAAGAAAATCATAGGCTGCCTGGGCGGGATTTGAACCCACAACCTCAGAATTGCCAGACCAGCGTCATAACCAGTTGACTGATTTCCATTTATCACACAGCAGTTGCGTGTGTTTCTACCAACATGGTTTCTACCGTTGGAGACAAATGAATAAAATACTTGTTTAATGGAACTGTTGTTTATAATGTCATGGGAAGTCATTTAACCGAACAAGTATGAATCGTGTGCTAACACTGCTAAAAGGCTCTCATGAGATGAATCAGTTTTATTCTCATTCACAGTTGTTGATTTGAGGGTGGCGAGTCAACTAGCAACCACATACACTGCTCTGACCTTCACCGCTGAAACACCTGCTAATAGTGCTAAATGGTTCAGATGGGACTTGGGCAATGAAATTCGGCAGACCTCGGTGAACACCCTGGTTTACCGATACGTATTACCTGGCATGTGAGTAGCACCAGTAATGGATCCAGGAATAAGTATGACCCCCTAACAGAGTTCTGATTCTAGTTATTCCTCCCAGATTTTGGATCAAAAGCTGATGGTGAAAAATGCTTCTGTTCTTCAAGTGTTTACAATTTTTAAAGGGGGGATCGAATAGAAATAAATAGGTATTCAGTTTGTTTTGGAATATTCTGAATAATTTCAACATCACTTACAATTAGTCAAGTAAAGTTGATTGAAGGTTACCTCTTGTCTCCTACAAGCTTTGACATGTCCGTTAAAGTTGGCAATAATGTTAACAATGCCACGTCCAATACTGGGTTCGACTCCCCGGACAAGCCCCCAAAATGTCACAACTGAGCAAACTCGGGGACAGAAAATTATCACTAGTACTTAGACACTATAATTAAAATTCCTATTTCTGTCTTGTCTCCTCTTCATCAAAGCTATTACATATCTGTTGAAGCCAGGAATCAGTTGAGCAATGCCACATCCTACCCTGTATTTGACTCCCGGACAAGCCCCCAAAATGTCACAACTGAGTAAACTCAGGGTACATTAACTTGTGTCTAGTATTCAGACCCTTTAATTAAAACTCCTGTTCCTATCTTGTCTCCTCTTCAATAAAGCTACTACGTATCTGTTGAAGCTGGCAATCACATGAGCAACGCCACGTCCAACCCACTTGAGATGACCCTGCAGTCTCGCATAGGTACCATGATAATCGTCACGCCTGCCCCTGCACTCCTGGGGCAGGGTTTGGTCCTTCAGGCTCTGGTGTACTCTGGCAGTAACATAGAGTACACATGGAACTTTGGAGATGGCTCACGTGATGTCGTCACAGAACAGTCTCTGGTCTTGCATTCATACAACAGGTACGGTATAATAGGGTATAGTGAACATAAGATATATATGGCTGCCAGAGGGGGTGGTTGGAATGGTTGCCAAAGTGATGCTAATGCAACTATTTTCCTGAGGGATAACATCCCCAAAGCAAAATGGGCGCATTCGCATCGCATTGTATGTACATGCTTCAAAAGGGTGAAAACAGTTCCAGACATGCTTTAGAAATGACCATTGCTCTAGTTCTAATTGAAGGGTTTCATACAAAGGCTTGTTAATATCATTGATAATTCATCTTCCTCAGTTATACATCTTCTATTTATGTGCCATTCTGAAAGGTTTTCTCTCTGGAATTCATTCAATTATTTTTTTGTTCTGTTTTAGGACTGGGGAATATTTCATCAGATTATTTGCAATCAACGATGTGAGCAACTCTAGCAGTTCAACTAATATCTTCATCTTGAATGAGCCCTGCATGGCTCCAGAGCTTGACATAGTTGGTTCTTTAGTTAGAATAGTAAGTATCTAAAGTGGTTCTAAGACAACTACCCTCTGGACAACTGCCCCCTGCCAAAATTCTACCCCCTAACCATACACGTAACCCTATTGGTGGGGGGGGGGGGTAATTGTCTTAGGGGAAATTTGCCAGGGAGTTATTGTCCTGATAAAATCTAAAATGCTATGATCATACTATGGTTCCGGAGCTTGATATAGTTGGTCCTTTAGTAAGAATGGTCTTTATCTCTTTATCTTTATGGGTATTCTGCAAAAGAATGGGTCCACTCCTCTGTGTCTTGAGACGTCCTCTTTATTACTTCATACGTTTCTGCACTTTTCAGTCCAGACACCAACCCTTGGTCTACATCTTCTGCTATTGCTGTTATCTTCTCTTCTAGCACATGTCTGAGAATGTTGTTCCCCCTTAGAATGTGACCTAACAAGTTCTTCTTTCTTAAGTATCTTAAATATTATGATCATACCATGGCTCCAAAGCTTGACATAGTTGGCCTCACTTTTTATTGTGTTTTATTAATTAATTTATTCTTTTAGATTAATTGGTATCTAAATCCTCCTTCCATGAATTGTAGTCGCTATATTGTGGCAAGATGGTGAGACGTAGGCGTGAGATCAATTTATGTTCGAAACAAATGCATAAAGTTGGCTTCTATTGTCCATAACTTTCTTATTTTTTTCTTCAATTTTTTTTCTAGGTCAACTTTTCGAACCCAGTGAAGATAGAGATTGAGGTGTTTATCGACTGTGACATTACGCAGGAAACAACCTATCATTGGACACTGGTTGACGCTGTGGAAGGGAGCCCTCTAGAGTTAAACCCAAACATAGCGTCTCTTGAAAAGCGAACCCTCTACATACCCGGTCATGTTGTGCCCATTGGGTCATATACTGTAACAGCAGAGGTATTTATTTATTTAGGTTTGGAAATATCTTTCGAACAATATAAGGAAAGGCTACTGCTTATTATAAATCCTTACTATGATTCCTTACTATAATTTGGCTAATCTTGAGTGTTTGTCAGTCCGTCCGTCTGTCCACCTTCTGTTTTTTGACGGCCTTACTCAGTGATTTTCCACTCAATCCAGCTGGAATTTTTTTTTAACACGGTTAAATTGTTCATAGATGTACATGAGGGGGGGGGGGTTATTTATGGTTTTTTTTAGGTGTTCTTACAAAAAGGCCACACCCAACCCCACCCCAAACACACAAACTTTAACCCATTGCATACTCAGAACTTTTTACAAAGCCAAATGAATCAGGATTGTTAAGCATGCTTGCAAGTAATTCTTTTCATTAAAGGTGAAACAAAGACAGCTTTAAAAAGAACGATGTCAGATAATTTAAATTATATAAGGTCTTTATATGTTTATGCAATCATGAGTGAAATAAACGGTTGACGAGAGGGAGGTTCTATGTTTCTTCAGCCAACATATATGCGGGCTTAGTATACAACAGGTTAATACACAAAACATTAGTAATTTGTTTGTATCCATAACCATGTTGCAAATGTGCATTTGTTTAGTCTCATATTTTACAGCACTAAATCTCCAAATTTGATATAGATTCCGTAATATTTGATTTTGCTCTGACAAAGTCAACATTTTTCAAATTTGTCTATGTGTGCATTTACACATGACAGGTGTTTAGCATTCTATATTGCTATAAATCTTCAACGATTCATTATTTTCTGATTAAAAAAACAACAAAAACAAACAAACTCAAAACAAAAAACTTGTGTATATATTGTAAATGAAGCAAAAGTTTGCTGAGATGCAAAGAGTTGAGTGAAATCAGTTGAAATTTGTGACAAATGTATTTATCTGGAGTTGTGCTTTTTCTATCGCCTCACAGGTGCGCATGAACAACACCATTGTTTATACCAGAACATCTATGAGTTTGACTATCAGGGAAAGTATCTTGATTGCCGTCATAGAGGGCGGTACAACGAGGACAATCGATAGGACGACAATGGCGTACATCAACGGGGGATTCTCACTTGATCCGGATCATCCGTCAGATTCAAACCTACAGTAAGATAAACTCATATTGCACCCAGTAGAAGTTACATTAACACAGACTTGGGGGCAACTATTAGAGTTTAAAGCTGGTGTATAGTTTTGGAAACAAAAAAGGAATAGGCATAAAACTGATCAAATATAGTCTCATGTTGCCCACATTGCACTAAAAGATATGTGTGAGAGATCTTGTGATATTCCTTTCATGATTTTCGGTGAATTTCAGTGAAAATGTTTGAAAGAAATATCGTGTAACGATTGTTTTAGACTTTGCTGCGATGCCCCGCTCGCCAAAGCGTATGAACGGTGCGTAACGATCTGTGTGTATCACCCACACGAGAGAATCACCATCGGTTTTCCACGTGAACGCCGAGTTGACTCTCGCAAAAGCGAATAATGGTGTCAGGTCCCCGATTTTCCATGTTTTATACTTATATTGTGAAATAAAGACAATAAAACAAGTTTTCAAGTAATATGATTTTCTTTATTATATTTATAGGATTCAATCTTGCATATTATCTAACTGTGACTTCAAATTAAATTTTCCTTCTCCCAAAACTATACACCAGCTTTAACTTCTGTGAAAATATGAAAAGGAATAATCTTTCTCATCATATGATTCACAAGTTTGGGAGTAATGTCATAAAGCATTTTCAACATAATATAAGAAAATCCTTTAATTCATTTTTTAATATCACTGCACAAGTCAGAATCCCATTAAATGATGCATATTTATGTGTTCATTCGATTTGATTTGGTTTACTATATGCATAATGTATTCAGCAAAAAGCTGAATTTACAAACTACATATATGTGAACTTGGAAAGAACACAATCTAGAAAATAATTAAAACTAGCTTTAGGTTGGAGTCTGGGTATTATTAAGTGCAATAGAAGGTTCTCACTGAATGAACTGTGTCTAATGTTTACGTAGTCTACAATTACCACAAACAATATCATTGGAAAGCCTGTAGAATTTCCCACAAAATTATATTGCTAATGACTTATGCACTTAATCATACCAGCTCATTTGTGAAAAGGAAACAATCCTAAAATCTTTAAATTTTTTTTCGAAAGTAGCATCAATAGCCAAGTTTTTAGTGTCATTAGAATTATACGATGAGTTGCCATTGAACAAATCTTAATGTCACTCCCCTGTATCCCTTTTCTACAAACATTTAAAAGAGCAGTTCACTGAAAAACAAAACTGCTAAAACATACAACTTAACCTCATCATGATTTATCTTTTTATAATGAAGATACAACTGGACCTGCCGTCTACTAGATATTCCCACCGAGCCGTGCTTTGATCCAGAAATTTTCTCCAATGGAACCGCCCCTGTGCCATCAACCAACGGATCGTTGATCTTCCCTGCATCCTGGCTGAGATTAGACCAAGCCTTCCAGTTTGTCTTCTACCTAACAGTCAGCAAGGAGGGCAGGCAGCCAAATGTTGCCTCCCAGGTTCTGAAGGTGGTGTCAAATGAAAAGATCTATGAGTGAGTAGTCAGCGCTGTTCGTAACCTCTTTAATCTTCATCTCATGGTTTTTGTATATCTCCATATGTTGTAATATGGTTCGACTAAATACTTGCTATCAGTTGTTCGTGTATACTCTATATCTTAGATATATAATTAGTTAACACTACAAGCGCTTAGAAACACCAAGGTGGATATATGTATTAAGCGCTATATAAATGTAACTATTATTACTATTATTATTATAATTATTGTATTATGTCATAGGCACAGACATTTAAAACACAAATGAAGAACAATCCATCAAATACTTTCAATAATAGCAGATTAAAGTTCTTTAGCATGTATTTTGGAAGAAACATCAATACATTTAAATAGATATTGACTGATCTTTGGCTATTATGTGAATTATGTATATCACCGTTTATGGGAATCCATGGAAAATTTGATGGTGTATCATGTCAATGCCACATATTAGGATTTCATATATTTTTTTGTGTGTAAAGTTGAACTGTAATTTTGTCCACTGTACAAATGCTGCACTTGTTGAAATCCTTACTTAATTTAATTGTTTTTATTTGCTTTTCAGACTTCTAGTAGATTGCCATCTTGTGATGAGGGCATTGTTAACTCCAACACAGAACTCACCCTAGAAGCATTATGCCCGACCTGTGGAGAAAACGTCACATTGGTGTGGGAACTGTTTGTTATTGGGATGGGAGCACAACTTATACTAGCTCTGGTAAGTCTGTGGATATCTGTGCTCTATCGATTGATTAAATTGGAAATCATTATTAATCAGTAATTTTTACTTTAATGAATATATTTCTAGATGTACAATAAAAGAGTACCCGACATGCCTGAGCTTTTGTTAGTTTGTCTGTTACTGTGGTATGTCCTTACAAGATAAATTGCAATGTTATCTTTAGCTGTTATTATAATGACTTTATTCCGATGCGAATTATGAACCCTTCAATTTAATATTTAGCATCCAGATGCATTCATGCTGACGGCTCAGGTCCAGCTGACAGTGGAAAAACTGCACAGACACTATGACTCCACTCACTTCACTTCATCTCGTGTGAACACGTCTAGTACCAGGCTTACTCACATCCAACACCCTCTACACAACAAGCAGCCAGCCTGAGCTCTGTTCACACAACGTCCTTCCCAGAGCCCAACCTCCAACCTACAAGTCCATTAGGATCCACTTCATCAGGATCAACCATTAGTCCGAATGGGCAAGGCACAAGTCCAGGTTCAGGGAGCAGTTCTCTGAAGCTAGTACACCATCAATGAATCCTTCTTCTTCTGCTCGGACAAGTCATTCAACAACAACTTTTCCATCAGGTAAGATAAAGTAGAAGTGTCATAGTCTAGTGGTCTCTTTACTTCACAGTGAATTCAAGGTCTTGGGTTTGATCCCAGAAATTCTGCGATTTTTGATTATTTTGGAAATTTGTAAGTGGATAATTTCGCGGTGTTGATGTTTTATTATTCTATAGAATACCCTTTATTTTTGCGAAGATGGAGTCGCGAAATTTGCCAAAATAACCACTTTTACAGTAGTAGAACACATGTTCATTAAATATTTTATTTAAAACATTTTATTTCTGAAATTTTTTCTGAAACTTCTGAAACTTTCTTCCTCACAGGTCTAATTGGTCATCAGACTCTTCCATCGCAGAATCTCTTCACATCTTCATTTCATGAGGGTTTTGGGAGCAGCAGTGTTGCTGAATATTTCAGCAATGGTGGTGTCTTTGAGAGTGTCTTTGAAGACAGTTTTACAGCAGTGGAGGCAAAGCAAGACAACCATTTGATGATCTAACAAAGGACGTTTCTCTATGGGACTGAAGATGAAGGCGCCAAAACAAAAGTGCTTCTGCTGCTTCAGGAGGTTCTTTGAAGCTGTCTCTTCCTCCGACCATGAGACAGTTTGGTCTCCTCGAGCACAGGTTTTGCGGAGGGTATTCCATCATCATCATCAGATTCCTTTGCGGAAACAGCTGATAGTCCATCTTCCATCGATGAGTCTTCAGCTTTGGTGAAGCATTATCTTCTGCTGTCGGTGAGGAGGTACCATCATCATCCATTGAAGAAGAGCTTCCAACAGCTGACACATCCACGATGCTCCCTGTATCAACTGAGTCGCTGACAACATCGGATCTTATGTCACATCGGGAACCTCGTCACCTTCTACAGGGAAGTGTGCCCAGCACCATGCCTCATCAGCCGGTGGAGGAAGTGGGCGAGGACAGTCTTTTTGAAGACTACTCGGACATTACCTATGAATACCCAGATTCGTCTGTCATCCAGGAGGGAGACGCACCTTCTATCATGCCCCTCTCCACACCACCTACCAACGCTCACCCACACCGATCTCAGGTTCACCCACACCTGGCTCACCCACAACCAATTCGTCCACCACTACACAAGGAGCCCCGGTTGAATATGTGGATGTGGAGGAGAGCTCTATTCAGGAAGGATATGATGATCTTGATTGTAAGTGGGAATGATAATTAATAGTAAAAATATTGATATCTATACTGCTCCTTGTCTGTAAGAATTATTATTTTTATGCTCCGCCACAGAGGTGGTGCCGGAGGAATTATGTTTTCGGGTTGTCCGTCCGTCCGTCCGTCGTAGTCGTCCCGTTTTCGTTCTCACGATAACTTAAGAACCGTTTGACGGATCACTTTCAAACTTGGATCATGTATGCATATGGTAGGGACATGATCTGATCAGACTTTGGGGTCATTAGGTCAAAGGTCAAAGGTCACAGAGGTCATTGTATGCATGAAAATGGTCGTTTCGCAATAACTTAAGAATTGTGTGACGGGTCAACTAGACTTGAGTAATGTGTGCATATGGGAGGGGCAATGAACTGATTAGATTTGGGGTCAAAGGTCAAAGGTCACAGGTCATTGTGTACGTGAAAATGGCTCTCGTTCTTGGCGATAACTTAAGAACCGTTTGAGGGATCAACTTCAAACTTGGATCATATTTACATATGGGAGGGACAATGAACTTATCAGATTTTGGGGTCATGAGGTCAAAGGTCACAGAGGTCATTGTGTACATGAAATGGCTTGTTCTCGCAATAAACTTAAAAACCGTTTGACGGATCAATTTCAAACTTGGGTCATATGTGCATATGGGATGGACAATAAACTGATTAGAATTTAGAGTCATGAGGTCAAAGTTCAAGGCAACAGAGGATTTGTGTAGTGAAAATGGCTTGTTCTTGCGATAATTAAGAACAGTTTATGGATGAACTTCAAACTTGGGTCATGTGTGCATATGGTAGGGACAATGAATTTATTTATTTTGAGGTCATGAAGTCAAAGGTCAAGGGTCACAGACGTCATTGTATACATGAAAATGGCACGTTCTTGCTGTAACTTCTGAACCGTTTTTGGATCAACTTCAAACTTGGGGTCATGTGGAGGAAAGATGAACTGATTAGATTTTTGAGGTCAGGACATCAAAGGTCACTGGTTATTTATGTAAATGACTCGTTTGTGCAATTTCTGAAGGACCTTTGACAATCAACTTAAACATGTTTATCTTTTTATTACATCAGTAGCCATCCTTTCTGAGTTGGAAATAATTCGATGATACAACTTTAATAGATTTGGGGTCAATATCTCAAAAGATGTCATGGTATAAATGGTGTAAAATACTCAACATGCGCATGCCTTTTTTTCCGATGTGGCAATACGGAGGCATGCCTTCGACCGTGCGCGGTCGAAGATTCATCTAGTTTTAGTTTGCCAAAAGTCTAGGGAGGATTAATGATGGTAAACGTTCTAATCTCTTCCTCCGATCAGGTGACCATGAGGAAATTGGCATTCAAGTTCCTAGCAATATAGCTACAAGCCTGTAGCCTACTGTTAGTTTTTTTAAAGTTTTTTTTTAAGTGATTGCTTAATTATATAAATTAATTATGTAATTTATACACAAAATACATTCCCAAGGCCCCCCCCATATAAGATTTCACTCTTCATGGACATAAGTTTTATGAATTAGATATCCTAATTGGCATTATGGCCTATTATTGTCATAGACACAGACTGGTTTTTAATTGGATATAAAATATTGTCCATCATGTAATTAAGCTTCTTGATTTATTTTTACTTACTTATGTAATCGAAATATGGATAACAATTTGACATTTTTTATTAATTTTTTCCCCAGCATATGATGGTATGATGGAAACTGGTGAGTTATTCTGAATATTTATTTGATTTAGTTCCAAGGCTTACAAAAATCATTTCATTTTATCTGATCTTTTGTTATAGGCTTCAGACAAATGCCATTTCATTTTAAAAGTCCTTTAAACAATGTTAATGTACTTTTAAAATATATAAAAATTGCTTTATTTTTGTTATTTTGTAATAACCTGTTTTCATTGATATATATAATATGTATTATAACATATCAGACATCTGGGTAATGTGATTTTATTACATGTACATTTTATTGACCCATTTCGATAAATTCAAAAATTGTTTTAGTGACTGCTGACAAAAGTCAATACGATTTTGCATGTAAAAACGTGATCAATAAATTGCAGTGCAAAATGAATGGCTCGCGAGTGATTGTTTTTGATATTTTGCAATCAAAGTTCACTCGAGATATCTAATTTTGTTAAGAATAGTAATATGGACTGTCTACTTTTGTGAGACACATCTTCATCTCCAACATTGACAATAAAATTATACTCAAGGAAAGAAATGTATCTCCCTCAAGGCTAGTCCATATTATACCTGTATTGCATTATATTCATATCTTCTTGTTCCTAAAATTTCAAACAGAAGTATCTAGTTCACAGAGTAGTGATGCTGACGGAGACAATGTGGCTAACCCTGACAACCCCACTTCATACATCGATCACATTGTATCCCGACCTTCCCAAGCTGTGGTCATCAGTGAAGAATTGACCACATCAGGGTTGAAGGGTCCACAGTTCACTCTGAAAGCAGGGGTTCTGGAAGAAGGACGGACCTATGCTGTTGGGGTCAAGATATACCCAGAGGGTATGTTATAATAATGGACTCCTAAAGATAATCTTGAGTATTGGTTATGATGAAGAAAGAAATCACAGCAACAGTTTCCATTCCTGATCACACCAAATCTGAAGCATAGTAAATACGAAAAAAAAAAGCTTAACATTTTATTGTCTGAAACTAAGGTACCTTACCAAAAGATAAAGCCCGGCCCGCTGCGTGAACGCTAATCCCCTCAAATTAAGTCAATGGAAGAATAATAGGGGAACGGTATATACTGCCTAAAAGCCTGCTGTGTGGCGTTCACGCAGCGGGCTGCGGCTGTATCTTTTGTTAAGGTACCTAAGGTGAATGGAAATTCGTTTTGGCCAATATCGTGGGCCCGTCAGCCATTGAGCAGCGACAGACAGGGTAGCAGCAACAACTTTTTAAAATTTTTGTGTATGACACGACTGGGGATGTAACCCAAAACCTCCCGATTACGTACTACACATCGAAGGAATTTACAGTAAATTGAATAACTGCTGAAAAAAGCAAGATATTAAACCATTGATTTTGATAGCTGACATACCGACGAGCACATGGTATTTTTTGCACAGCCGTGTGTTAACTCTATGGGTAAATCTTGTGAATGTAACTTGCAGTGTGTCTGTCTCAGTATGCTGTTGTTGAGACTGCTGGAAATAGTCTACCATGTCAATTCATATAAGTTTGAGCAACCTATCTTGTTTGCAAAATTACCTTATAATAATTTTTGTGATTGCATGAAAAGCATATTTTAATAATACTCACTTTGATTATCTCTTTTTCACAGACGGAAGCCCTGGAGTAAGGGCTGAAGCATATCAGTATGTGACAGTGAACGAGTCCCCAAAACTGGGCAAATGTTCTATATCACCTGATAGTGGAACAGAACTGGACACACTCTTTTCTGCTGCGTGCCATTCCTGGAATGATGAAGTATTAATAATGATTATGATTAATTTCTTTATTTATTCATCCAATCTAGTATCTCCCTTCAGTAGTCAAGAATCTTTCATTTATTTTACATAGAAAAGAAGGCAGAACGAATTCCATGTTGGAAATTTATTACTTCAGTTTAAATTTTAGATTAATCATCATACTGTTCAAACACTCTCTTCAAACCACTAAAGCAAAATTGGTACATGTGTATCATCCTTGTGCCACACTCTGTTGACTCCCCTAAAATATATGGTATATATTTTTTACCTTATTGTAGATTTTCATCTAAAATTATAGGTGACAAAGTTGCCAAAACAAGAGAAAATTTCATGTGTTATCTTACGGATGTAATAAATTATTAAATTGAAGCAAATATGGATGACGTTGCAGCAGTTTAAGACTTTTAAGCATCTTAAAAATTTTGACCGTTGATATTTTCCCTATTTTTTTCCTAGGACACCCCTCTGCAATACGAGGTTAGATATAGTCTCAATCAATCAGACCCAGAGACGATTCTATACTATGGAATGGATTTTTCTGTTCGGTTTCTACTGCCTGCAGGTCATGCTGAGAATAACCACAATGGTAAGTGATGTATTAATTGTTTATTTATTATTACAATTGCTCTTTTTTATTGAATACTTGATTGATTGATTGATGGATTGATTGATTGATCGGGACTTGAAAAACCTTTTATGGTTTGACTGATCACTTTATTATCTAATAAAAGCGGCGAATTCAGGATTGGTAAATCGAGGGTGCACAGATGGAAAATTACTTGTCTTTATAATATCTCTACGGTATAAATCCATTTGCGTTTGATTTCCATGTACATGTATATGTGATAGTTTCAATGTTGATTGCTAAGGGGTACTCTGGTGGTCTAGTGGTTATGACGCTGTTTTAGCAATCCAGAAGTTGTGGGTTTGAATCCCGCCTGGGCAGCCTGTGATTTTTTTTAACAGCTGTCTGGCTCAAATTTATCACACAGCAGTTGCATGTGTTTCTACTATTGGAGACAAATGAATAAATTTCTTTTCTTTATAATATTCCAACAGCATTAATCCAGTTACGTTTGATATTATTATTATCATTGGCCGGTATTCACGAAAGGTAACTAACTTAGTACCCCTACTAAGTTAGTAGGGGTACTAACTAATCAGGCTACTAACTTAGTTAGGGCCCTACTAAGTTAGTGAAGCTATCACGAAACCCTACTAGTTAGTAGGCCTACTAAAGTTAGTTAGCCCTACTAAATTAATCCCCTCGTTACTACGCATGCGCAGTTCATATCTACCGCAGATCTAGGGCATTGTGACATCAGTGCATATTAACATAAATTACGCGCTTTGCCGTGCGCTCTCTACGTTGGTATCATGGTTGGTATGCATTCTCTATTTCTGTGCTCGCGATCAGCTTTGCATGGGCGTTGTTTGGGGAATTCTTTTTAGCAATTTTTTTGGCAACTTAAAACCTACCTTGTTCTCGAGATTGGGAGAATTGATGGGACTAACATTTTGAGGTTATCACAGTAAATAAATCATAACTATTAATAACTTTAATCATTTAAAGAATTTCATATCAAACGTTGGAAAAATATCTTCTTCCCCTGCTCGATATAAAATTTGGAAAGGTTGGACTGACCCGTAAATTCTGTCTCTATTAAAAAGAAAAGAGAAAAATATGATTCTTTATAACTCACACTTGTAGACTTGTTTATTTTTATGTTATTTTAAATCTGTCTATGAATAGTGTTAAGGCAAACACAGATGCAGGAAGCAATGGCGGGCCCGCACCCTAAACCAATATAAAGAAAAAAAGTGCCCAACATAAATTTGGGGCCTTTGCACCCCCCCTCTTTCAATTGAAAAAATCTAGATGAATGACTTAGAATGACTCAGCTACCCCCCCCAAACATTCTGGATGCGCGACTGATAACCTATATTAAGAATTTGTAATTATAATAAATGAAGAGTACGGACTTAATTTCTCTCTCTCACTCACTGCCCACACAAACTCGTCTCTTTCCTTGCTACTCTCTGTCTGTCTCTCTCTCTCTCTCTCTAAGTCATTACACTGCTCATTCCATCTTTGTAGGCCGGTATAATCTTTTACATACACTCAATTTATAATTAAATACAATTTGTGAACTATCTTATAACATAGGCTTATTGATTAAAGTAGTACCTTTCAACAATTACCTCTTTTTCTATATCTTTAAACTCTCATCTGCACCCCTACCCTCGCTGGCTCTCTCACACTCGTCTCAGAAGCGTCGATTCGCTTCGAGAATTCAAAGGATGGGGGGGGGGTGAGCCATTGTTCACACACGATGGCTCACCCCACCCCATGCTTTGAATTCTCGAAGCGAATCGATGCCTCTGCTTTCTCTCTCTGCTCTCTCTCCCTCTTCTCTGTCCCACGTTTTAAATTATCTCATGTACAATACAGTATATGATACAAGTGAAATACAATCCACTCCTGTCATAGGGAGGTGCACAGGACGGTTCTAGCACAATTTACTTAGGGATAATTGCCCGGACAACTACGCGCCGCTTTAAAATCTACCCCTAACTCTACAACTTAACCTTTATTTCTGGGAGGTATGTCCAGGTGTAATTGCCTGATACAGGACCAAGCAATTACATTCTTGTAATTAGATCTCTTCAAAACACAGACACATTTGTAGATGTTTAAAATCAAGAGTGGAGGAGATTCCTTTTATTTATTTATTTTCACAACAGGAGTGGACTTTGCGTCTTTCGATGTAACTAAGAAATAATATTAAATAGATAAATAAATACAACAAATAAATCCTGATACAGGACCAAGCAATTACATCCTTGTAATTAGATTCTTCAAACACAGACACATGTGTCATGTTTTAAAATCAAGAGTGGAGTAGATTCCTTTATTTCTTTCACACAGGAGGTACTTTGCATCTATCGATCTAAAAAATAAATAAATAAAAAAAAAAAGATAAATAAATAGATAAATACAATAATTAAAAAAAAAAAATGGGCACCAGATGACAGAAAAGATGGTGTACTTTCCAGTGACGGATGCAAAAAAATATGTTTCTCTTCCCACCCTGCCCACTTGTGGGTCAAAATAGGTATGTAAATAATCATGAAACATGTCAATTAACGTGAGTCCCTCTCTAATTTTCCATCTTACTCCAAATCTTGAATCCGCAACTGATAATAGTATAGATAACTAGAAATCAAATATCCATTAAAAGGAAGAAAAACATCTTTACAGTTGATTTCAATGAATTTGTTAAAATTTATTCTAATAGTAAATTTAATTCTTTTATTTTGGGGGTAAGAATACTTGTAAGAATCAACATTAGCATCTCATTTGCGATATAATTTTGTTGAAATGTCTGAATATTCTACAAAAAATGGTATCACTATGACATTTGTCGTGAAGATTTTAACAATCTTTTTGTTCATGCACTTCATGATAAATTAAAACTAATCTAGAAGCCGCTTCATAGCTTGAATTAGATGTTCTCTCCAGATCCAGTATCCATTTTTGTAACGACTGGCTGATACGTCAAGCATCTTCCTTGTGAATCGTAAATAGAGAAACAGACAATACCTCAGTGTTAGGAGAAAATCATTTAAATTCCATAAACATTCATATTTGTTTATAAGGACCTAACTAACAATATTAATGCAGGAATGTATTTATTGTTTTCTTTTTTTGAACAATGAAAGGGATGGCCAGGCGGAGTACAAGGGCTCCACCCCCTCTCATTATTCTGGAATCGCACATAGAGCATACTGTTAATAGTTAGGCCTATATTGTAAAAAAAAAAAAAATTAAAAATTAAAAATCGCTTCTCGCCTCTCACTATACTTTCCTGTTCCCCTCTAGTTTCCAAATCCTGGACCCCCCCTCCACTGCAGTAGGCCTAACTGCTTTACAGCTTAATCTAGTAATTGTTATTTTTTAAGAACTCGTATTGACGCTTGTAAATAATAAACAACAATTCCATTTACATTCCATTTACGTGGCATGCCACAAAAATTATTAGCAGTTATGAGATTCCATATTCACCAAATGCTGAAAAGAATTTAAATATAGGCTACATGTATGCAACATTCCAAAATACATGTTTGTTAATGTCCACTTCCTCACTACATAGAGATATCTGTAGCCTATGCTTATACTGGAAGTGAATATATATTAAGAAAAAAAAACACAACAAACAAAAACAAATCAAACTTACCAATACATAAAATCTCATCTCAGCAATGATTTGATATATGGATGAGTGCAATAGTCTTTAGTAAGCCTTTCCAGTTCCTGTCTTATTTGCTCCTCATGAGTTTCCTTTGAAAACCTGTAACCTAATTTTTGACAGAAATATAAATTTTTGTTGAACAGAGTCTCATATAAACATAAATTCCAATAGCTTTAAACTTGTCAGAATGTAACCCTTTCCAAATGACATGCCGCAATTTGGAAACACAACATGGAAATTAGAATTAACAACATTGAACGTGCCAAGAATACAGTACATCCGAATTATTAGGGAAGTAACCTTAATTATTTGGTATCAAAACTCGTAAAAGTTACATAAAAAAGACAAACAAATCTGAGGCCTATCATGTGTTGTCAAATGTCCCCCAAGTTTTAGTGCTTGTAAATATATTTGACAATTTTTTGGGCCGCCCCCCCCCCCCCCTCGTGACAAATTTTAAAAAATGAATAAATAAATATATAATAATAAAAAAGAAAAAAAAAAAGAGAGGAATCTGTTAGCCTAGTTCTAGATCTCAGGATCTAACGTAAGATCTATTCTAACGTTAATTCAAGATCTAAGACCTCCTATAGGCCTACAACAACTGGAACACAACAAGACCAGGATGGAAAATATAGGCCTATCTTATACTCAATAGTAATTATATCTAGTCTCTGTGTCAATGGTCGACTAGATACCCGAAGCTAACTATACACAGCTCTGTCGCGTCGTGTAGATCTAGCTCTAATGCTCACAACAGCTACTGTTCTATAGCTCTTAAATCTAGCAATGGAATGGTGTTTTTTATAGTAGTATTTTATGCTGTAAATAATAAACAAATTAACAATTTCCAGTTTCACTAACATTTCCATGACATGCCACAAATTTATATCAGTTTATGAGCTTTCATATCCACAATGCTGAAAAGAATTAAAATGTAGCTACAACATGTTAGGCCTATGCAACATTCCAAGGAATGTGTTTAATGCCACTTCCCTCACCCGACATAGAGATATCTTTATGCTTATACAGGAAGTGACTTTACTTATTATCTATTAAGAAAAAAAAAAAAAAAAACAGGACAAAATAAAAGCAAAAACAAACTTACCGAATGTATAAAATCTCTGCTCAGTAATGATGTGGATATGTGTTGAAGTGTCAATAGTCTTGAGTGAGCCTATCAGCTCCTGTCTTACAATATTGGTCATCAAGGAAGTTTCCTTTGAAAACCTGTAACAAATTTTTGGACAGAGAAGAAAAATATTAAAAAATTCAGTTGAACAGAGTGACTCCTCATATAAACATAAAAATGCAATAGCTTTAATCTTGTCGACCTTTCAAATGACATGCTAGCTACCAATTTTAGAAAAGCAACATGAAAAATTTGGAAATTTAAACAAAATCAAATGTACTAATAATCAATATTAGAATCTACATCCAAATTATTAGGAAAGTAGATCCTAACCTTAATTATTTGGGCCCTTGGGACGAACCTCGATCATTAAAATTTTACATAATAAGACAAACAAAACTGATGTTTAAGCCTAGTATGATGGGTACATGGCATGACTTGTAATAGGGGCGTAGATTCCAGGGACCCCCCCCCCCACAAAACAAAACAAAACAAAAACAAACACAAAAACAAAACAAACAAAACAACAAAAGTAAAAACAAACAAAACAAAAAACAAAATAAAAAACAAACAAACAAAACAAACACACACACACACACACACACACACACTATTTTGAAACTTTAGATTACTTTGGGATACCATGTCAAATGTCCCCACTTAGTGTTTGTAATATAGATTCTATTTTAAATAGGGCTGAACGTAGATCTAGATCTAATAATACAATTTTGGGCCGTTCCCCCAAACACACCCCCCCCCCCCGACCAAATAAAAAAATAGATTTTAACAGTTAGGCCGAGGAGAAAATCTGTTATTGTATTAGATCTCAGGAGTCAGGATCTAATGTAAGATCTATTGAGTAGACCCTAGATCTAGAGGTCTAGATCTAGTTAGATCTAGAACCTATTTCATTTTTGACTACTTCGAATCTAGACTAGACTAACGTTAGATCTAACGTTTAGATCTAAACCGTTAGATGTAGATCTAGATCTACTCTAGAATCTAGACCTAAAACAAACTGAACTGCATTCTGGAACACAAGACCAGATGGGAAATATACCTTATCCTTAAGAGTAATTTGGTCTACAGCTAGCTAAACAAAGCTCTGTGCGTGATGTAAATCTAAGTTAGCTCGGGGACCAGGTCTTACGATCGTTCGACGTGAGGTCGTTCTCAACAACAAAAGGAAAGAGTGATCAAAGAACTATCTTCGGTTTCTTAAGTTAGCTTATGAAATAAATACATGTCCAGTGGACACTATAGTTTCCAAACATAAGAGTATATTGTTACTTTTCGGGGTTAAAATTCAAGCACAGTGCAAAATCCCATAACAAATAGTCTCCGGAAATGCGTGTAGTCGAGTCCTTCACAACCCCGATGCGTAGATCTAAATCTGAACAGAGGGACTATTGGTTCGATGATTTAAAAAAAGTTCACAATAATTGACGTTTTTAAACACGTCAGGTTGAATCTTACAGAATTATAATTTATTTCCATAGTAAAAATACACGTGTCTCAATAGTTCCGTAATGAATCAAAATACATAAAATATCATACTCACCGAAAAAAGTGAAATTACCGCATCGGAATCAACGTCAGACGTATAAGTTAAACTACCCCTCTCGAGCTGACTAAATATTGGCGAATTTAGTGCATCGATGACGTATTTAGTAGGGCCTACTAACTTTAATCACCCTTCTGAATAGCTAACTAACTTTAGCTAACGTATATTTCTACGGCAGAGGGGATAAGTTAGTACCGCCTACTAAAGTTAGTGAGCTGATGACGTATTTAATCACCCTGACTATCTCAACTTGAGTTAGTTACCCTTTGTGAATAGCAAGGGCAACTAAATACGTATTTAGTAGGCCTACTAACTTTAGTCACGCTTCGAGAATACCGGCCATTGTTATTATTTCTCCTCACAGTTTACCTGAAATTAGCCATAGTGGATAGCAAAGGAGGAAAAACATCTGTCTGTGATATCGCCATACCAGTCTTACCAAAGCCCTTTGAAAGTTTAGAAAAGAAGCTGGAATATCTGTAAGTGAAAATTCTCTCTTCTTCCTCAATGTTCTTTTTCTTTTGTCTTCTAAGGTACTATGCAAGTTTGGTTTAGTGCATTTTGTGCTATCTTTCTTCATTTGCTTTTTGTTCTTCAATCTTTATTATTTGTAACAGACATGTGGATTGATATATATTGTTACCTTTCTAAATATCATGTTATGTCAGTGTTAGTGTACATGTATTCCACCATTAACTCGTAAAAAGTGTAACAAGGGCATATTATCCATCCTAATTTGTATTAAATGTGGGCTATGTTTGGCACGTGTGATTGTATGAGTTGTGAAAGGGCCCTTTATGATGTGTTATATGAACCTGCTTCTGTACCTTATATCAAGATATGTATGAGTTGTCTTCCACTGCTAAACTTTCATTTCAATTACCAATTAAATCATGTACTTATATCATGATTAATATTACTTATCAGCATGTCCTGAAGACAAAGTAGCTTAGCAAGATAGGTACCATTTATATACATATATATTTTAGTTTTATTCATATTGTTTAACTACTACTTTTTTGTTGCAATAAACAAGTTTTTGATACATGCATGCTTAATCTTCCTGCCAAAAAATCCTACAAAGATAAAAAGACTGAATCATCAACTCAAACATTCACATTCATTTCTCTCTTTGGAGCTCCTTAGCTCCAGACATATCAACTTATGTTTATAATTGAAGAACCTTTCACTTATCATAAAGCTTTACAAGTCATGTAGTAAGATATGTCATCAAAGAAATAAAAAACTTTCAATATCAAATGATGATGATTGGATGATGATTGGATTTTATGATGCTTGGATTTGTTTAATGTGCTTTTAAGTGGAATATCTTTATGTCCAGACTTTGTATTTTTGATCTTTTTCTTCTTCAAGCTGGCATCTACCTGTATATGACTCCCTGTTGTTTCTTCTTGTCTTAGAAGTGGATTTTCCCTTCAGATTTTTTTGTCTTTTTGAGCTTTGTTGAGCTTTGCCTGTTGTCTCTTTGGTTCTTAGAGGGGAATTACAAGGACGGAACAAGGTGATTTGTGAATGGGTGTTACGTTGGTTTGATTTAAAAATGATGCGTGTAGACCTTTACAAGAAAGAACATGACAATATACAATAAAACTTCCATTACTAAATCATTTGTAAAGTTTTGAAAGTTCTTGTTTGCTATACTGATCACATTCACAATAATTTATCACAAGAAATGGTCACATATAGCCATTCAAAACAAACTCCAGTTCATTACATGATAAAACAACTACACAAATTATACTCTATAAACACTTAGCTAAACAGTACAAAAGCTACAAATCCTTATAACATTTAGACCCCCTAAAAATGTAGATAAAATGCTTGATAAAGTATTTCTATATAAACAAATTTTAATTCAAAGCTTAAAAACCATATGATAGTAGTATATTTCACATAACACATATATAACACCCTCTAATATGAAAAAACCATGCTTGGTTGAGATATTTATTCTCTGCTTACTAGTGACTTCCATGTTGCAATTAGTCATGATTTTTAGACTAATATGGTTTTGTAAGTACCGTAATTTGATTTCTCAAAACAGCACCAGGTTGAGAAGGAGAATACAGAAGCGAGACGTCATCGCTCCTCCGTTTAACAGACGATGACATCTTAATATTAAGTTTATTTATTTCTACAAGTAGAATGAAAAGATGATCAAAGAGTATATTGGAAAGGAATTTATGATTGTGTCAACTGTAGATTATTCATCATTATTATTTATACCTGGGCTGCGTTTCACTTAGTCGTTCGTAAGTACGAATAAGTTTACAAACGACTGCTGATCCCTTCTTACGCTGAATTATACAGCATGTTATAAGCATGTTATAGCATCCAAGAACATGTTCCAGGGCTGTGTTTTTTTACCAAAAGTCATTCATAAGGTACGAATGTTGATCACTTCTTGTGCAAACTAAAGTGATTATTATAGCACCCAAGAACATGTTCCAGTTTTCATTCGTAAGTCATTCGTAACTTTGCGAACACCACCCAGTCGTTTGTAAAGTTGTTCGTAACTTTAAGAGGGTCTTAGTGAAACACCACCCAGAATTGTCACTGGCTCTTCCATACTTTCTGCTAAATTGTTATATTAGTACAACAGCTCAAGAATGCACAATTGGACATGTGCACATGTTGAAAGGTTCAAAAGTATTGGAAAGCAAATTATATCATTATTAGTGGCACGAAATCATAAACATTTACCGCAAGAAAGGTTGTCGTTGGGTGCAAATGGAATTTTGTTTATTTCAGGAAAGAGTTACTCTCATTTTTGTTGCTGACAAATCAGGATTTGTAACAGGGTTTCTACTCAGATGTATGTGTTCAATGCAGGGATGCAAAAAGTTTTGTTTCATATTGTGCCGTCTTAATAGTCTGTACATGTATTCATGCCACTAGTGTATCAGATACATTTATTTCAACCTTCATTTTTTCAAATTGATATATTTTCAAAATTTCCATCCTTGTATATGAGAAACATTACTTTGTTCACAGTGGTATAAATTTTGTTTGAATAAAAGCATAATTTTTGGGATGACACTCTGCATTTGAACAGGAAATGGAATATTCCTATTTTTAGCATTTTAGCAATCTTTTCACTGTCATTGTGTCTTCTTTTTTATGTATTTATCTTAATTTCTATTTATTTATCTTATATGTGTTCAAGTAATAATTTTGCTGTTTGTCTATAATTTGAATGTTATTCTTATTGTTTATAATTTTTTTTTTTTTTATAAGAGAGATTATGCATTATGTACTGTCCCCTTGTATCTACTTATGAATATCTGAACTTAAATCTAGAATTATTTTTTAAAGATGAAAATTATTTGAATTGCTGGTTGATAAGTCTGTTCTGTAAAACTTACCAAGAAATTCAGTTTCTAATTTAAAACAGTAAATATTACATGATACTGTAATCTATACATATCCACATAAACTTCAAATCCTGATGAACTATATGGAAATGTTTGTACTTGACAAAGAAAATCCCCTGAAAGTTAATTATCCAATAATAAACCTAAAACAATTAAAAAAGAGGTTTACTAAACAAATTAAAAGTTTTCCCTTGGTAGAAAATTAGATGATATGAAGCTGCATTTTACTGTAAGCTTTATAGAACAGCCCATTTTTTATTATCATAGTCAATTTCACCTGATATTAAGTTTAAAGCTGTTTTAAAAGCAGAAACATTAGAGAACAGTTAAAGTTTGATTATAAAAAATAAAATTCAATGAAGAAGAGTATTAAAATAATACTCCAAGTGATGACTTTTAAAATTTATAATTGATCAAAAGCAAAGAAGCCAGCCTAGTTTGTTGCTACATGACACTTTCTCATTTGTTTTGTCACAAAACTCTCATGAATTTCTTTGAGTAATAGATCTGCATGTATTTCATATGTTTGCGTAAAGTATCAAAATGCACACTCAAAGTTTTCATTTCGGAAGAAGGAAATTTCTGAGTTTTTGACATAATAAATGGCATAGCAACTGAGTGACATCACACATTTGACAATAGG
This sequence comes from Paracentrotus lividus, assembly GCA_940671915.1. NCBI lineage: Eukaryota > Metazoa > Echinodermata > Echinoidea > Camarodonta > Echinidae > Paracentrotus > Paracentrotus lividus. Next base: position 24,245,358 of record CALNVZ010000641.1, read on the forward strand.
AACCTTTTATCCTTTTAAAAATTTTATATCAAGCCTTCACCGTTCGTCTGTTTTCTAATTTTTCTGCTTTCACTAAAATCAAATCAATAAAGTGATTTTAATGGGCTGTATGCATAAAATAAAGTAGTTACTGGGATCAACTGTTGCATTTCAATTCAGTCGTTACAATGCTCTTCTCTTTGTTTGACAATGCTGCTTTTCATTCAAGCTAGCAATGAATTATTCAATGCTATTGTTTGTTTGAGATGTTTTTCAACTTTTGCGAAAAGAGTAGTTCAAACACACTTTTGTTAAATGCCTCATATTTGCTACATGCGGTTCATTTCTTTATAAAGAAAATAAATCTTCTCGTACATGAAGAAAATACTAAAGTAAGTAACTACTTCTTTTATGCATAAAACCCATTGACTCATCATTACATTTTATATTAATGTATGTATTAAATGTTGAACTTTGTAATACTTGTTCTGTGAATGAATAAAAATATTTTTAGGGATGCGGTATCAGTGGGTGCAGAAAGCACATTGGCGGAATACGTTGCTCATGGCGATGATCTCAACATCCACTCCTATGTGCGTCTGGTGTCACGCCTCCTCAACGAACTTGCTTATGAAGAAGATACGGACCATTGCCATGTAAGATCATGTATTCGCTGTTCTTCTTCTTGAGTCCTTTCTCTCATTGTTCTGTTTAATTGTATCATTATATCTGTTTACATTTGGAAATTCGTAATTTATATTATATTTATTTCTTAGAGGAGATAGAATCAGAATCAGACTCTACCCATACTGAACGCAGGCAATTCCATTAGGCGAGAGAGGCGAAGATAGCTCGGGAATAGGGGTTTGGCAGAAGAGGGCAATTGTAATTTTGCATGATTAATTTTTGGTGCAAAGTGACCTCATTCAATCCGTGCATCAGAAAACCTGCCTGTATATTAGTAGGTTTTCTAATTCGCGCCTTCTAATCTTCTGCGTAAAAATTAGTGTCCAATTCTGTAAGTGTTTTTCTGTGGTTTCTTTCCTCAGTTCAAGGTGATGATGTACAGTATAACATATTTTGAAAGTAAATGTTCAAATGATAATTATCTTTTCTATAAGTATAATGATGATTTTGATGTTCATGTTCCTTACAATAGATCATTGCTGAGAGGTGTAACATACGAAGTGCTCTTTTAGAAGGGATCCTAGCCCTCTCTGTCAGAGATGAATATGAGATTCTTCAGGTCATTGGTGCTATCAATGAAGTTACATCAGTACCAGAAGAGGTAAGTTACTATTTATTTGTATATTTATAGGTGTAGAGGTGTTGAGGTCTTATAAAGTGTGTTCCTAAAAAATGGTAACCGAAGTTCGAATATCGGTCATTTAAAAATTACATGGTTTATTCTTGTGATTTGTTTACTAAAATAATAAGTAGCCCATCAGCTTTAATTTGAGACATTGGTTACGTTCAAACTGTCATGGGTCACAGAGTTAGGGTCCTTCGAAGGTAATAGGTACAAAACCCATTTTTTCCAAATTTTTGGTTTGTAGGGTATGAAACAAACCTTTTAAAGTAGTGGGTGTCATTGGGTCTTTTTCAGCAAGTTTCAATGAAATGTCATCTTCTTTGCTAAAGTGGATTTCTCACTGGTAATGAGATGCTTTCTCGATTAGCAGTCTCTGGAGTCCTGGAGAGGTCACCGCGACATCTCCCGAGTGTCCAGAAAGTCTCGAGAAACCAAACGAATGTCAAACATGTTCAATCTTTTAGTAGAATTCTTTCAGACGCGAGCAAGTCTCTGTGACATCTCTGCGGGGTTGCAGCGGCGTCCCCTAAGTATCCATGACGTTGCAGAGACATAGGAACTTGCTAGCGATTAAAAGAAATCAGACAGGTTTGACAATGTTTTAGACTTTTGTTCCATTCTCTCACAACGCCCTGAAGTCTCAGAAGACGTCTCCACGACTTAAGAGACTCATAATTGCGAACTCATCTCATTGCTAGTGAGATAGGTCCTTTGGCAAATGAGATTGCATTTCTTTGAAACTTTGTGTGAAAACCCCCCAAAAAACAATGAAACCAAAAAGGTTTTGTACCTTTCACCTTCAAAGGACGCTTACTCTGTGACTATTGACAATATGAACGTAAGCAAGATCTCAAATTAAAGCTGATGAGTTACTTAGTATTAATAAAGCTGACGTCACACTGTTCTGATGTTCAGCTGCGAAGGATTCACGATGGTGCATTATTAGGGTTCGCGCGAAGTTAGCCGATGCCTACAGAAGGTAACACACGATTGCGACTTTCAAGTCTTTAGCTGGATGACGCTTTGTATTATTATGTAATATCCCACAGATGAATAGAATTTTTACGGATTTATCCCGATGCAAAGGACACATGAAGGGCACACGATGCCTTCGTGATCAGAGCAATTAAATTTCAAAATATCCATGACCGTGGGTCCATCCTTGCTCAACTTTGGGATAGTGCGATGCCGGCTTGACAATACTTTACGATGGCTAAACGATGGCATTGAGCGGACGTCGAGATGTAGCATTGCCTTTGCATTACCTTTATAAGGTGAAGATGCTTGATGTTACGATGCTCTAACGAAGTGAACCTTCGCAAGTCCATCTGGAGTTTTTTTTAGCTGCCAAAGATTTTACCGATGCATTGGAAGTTGCTGCCAAAGCCTGAATTTAATTATGAAAATTAACCACAATCTAATAGTATTCAATATTTCTGAAAAGGAGGAAAATCAGCATTTTATTTATTTTTTCATCTCATTTGGTGGTGTAGATCTTGAGATATGATCACTTTTCTATAATCAAGAAAATCTATTTTGCGCATGCTTTTCTATATTTAGGTTTTGCGCATAGTGGCCATGAATTCATAAATGTGTGTAATATCGATCAGCTACATGTACTCTTCGCACACTTTTTTTTAATGAGGTACCAAATATAGACATTATTTCAGAAGATGTCATGCCTTATTTATTTTTCGTTGACTGTTCCATTCTTTTTTAAACAGTCTGTAGTACTCCAAAATGGCCCGATGCTTTCGCGAAGCTTTCGTGATGACTTCATGATCAGAGCAAAATTTGGATTTTCCCACCATCGTGTGTCCATCGTGGCTAACCTTCGGGACAGTGTCACGTGGGCTTACGCAAATCACAAAAATAAACGATATACTTTTGAAATTACTGACTTTTGAACTTCGGTTACCTTTTTTTAGGAACACACTGTAGATAGCTTGCAGACTTGCAATCACAAGGTATGCTGTTTAAATCCTGATCACTGATATGATCAGGTATTTGGCAGGAATTATTATCTTAGAGTGTAAGAACGCCATAGAATTTTGAAGCTAAGGTAATACCTATATAAAATAATTGAGCTGTGATGGACGATTTTTTATGTGATCCCCTTACAGATTTTAATTATCATTGTTATCAGTTTTAAAAGGAAATCAAAATCAATCAATTACTCCTTTTGTTACTGTAACTTTATAGGGTGCATTAACATTTCAACTGCAAGGCCATTACGCCATGTCCAAAACAGCAGTTATTTGGCCATTTTGATATGTTGAACACAATGAGCGTTTTCTACATGCTATAAGGGCTCTGCAGTGGAAATGTGACTCCAAAATCAGTCATTATAGTCAATTGGTTTTGGTTAATGCTAGACTGGAAAGTAGGTTTGACTCAATGTGTACAGTATTTGGATTCATACAAAAATGAACAAATTGAGTTCCATCGCTTTTTTATGAATTCAATCACAGCTGAACACACCAAGTAAGAGCAAGGTGTCTGTATGTGATGATAGAATATCTTCCTTTATGTCTCTCTTATAGATTGAGATGGGTAATGTTGTAGATTAATTGGCAAGAAAATGAAAGATTTTTCAGAATAGCCGATGTTATTTTGGGAGTTTCAGTTTACTTTAAGTTTCATCCCTTTTTGGTGAATTCAATCGCAGCTGAACGCACCATGTCAGCGGAAGGTGTCAGGCTTGCTGACATTACTGGCGACTTCCAGCGCCCACTGTAGATGGGGGGAATCCACTCTGGCTCGGGACACCCTTGAGGAGATGACTATGGTTGCTTCAAACATCCTGGAGTCCTTCCATCACAATCACACGGACGATCTCCTGACACCTGAAGAATCAAGAGACATCACAGACAAGATGGTGACAGCTATGATTGACATGCTTGAGGTATGATGGTATTGCAACATTTGCTTCAGCAACAGATGCTCCAGGCTTGATTTAATATGAGATGAAATGTTAGGATTGTGTGGGTTTAGGGTTTACAGTTAGAGTAAGGTATAGCATCACAATCATAAGGATGATCTCCTGTCTCCTGAGGAGTGCAGAGGAATCACGGACAAGATGGTGACAGCCATGATGGACATGCTTGAGGTAGGATGATGATTAAGTTGATCCAGGCTCGATTTAGTACACGTATTAGATGAAGGTTTAGGAATGTGGTACGTTATGTTCTGTTTAGGGTTTAAGGTAGAGTCAGGTGATCATCACAATCACACGGACGATGCTGACCCCTGATGAATCCAGAGACATGACAGACAAGATGGTGACAGCCATGATGGACATCTTGAGGTAGGACAGTACACAAGGTGCTCTAGGCTTGATAAAATAGATAGCTAGAATTGAGTATTTTAAAAGAAACATTTATTTTGCTTTAAAATGTTAATTCCTTTGTAAGTGAGAATTTGATATCTCAATACAGTCTCTCCCATATAACCTGGGTGGATGCAACAAGATTCTGTCGTCACGAGGCAATTCTATCAGTCCAATATCAAACATGATGATTATTTGTGCCTATGTTTTTCAGTATAAACAGGATTTCATGCCTTGTAGGAGTGGATTTTAAGGTTTTCACCAACTTGTACCTATATTCTTGGACCACCTAGTAGTAACCTGTGAAATCTATGCTATATTTCTCATCAGGTATACCTTGGTCACATGACTATGAGAGTGAGGCGTTACATTGAGCAGTCCCCTGCTGAGTGTAGTTGGTTCAAGACTCGGTACCCTGGCTGGAGCCAGCTTCTCAGCCGGGGGTGCAAGCTTCGCCCTTCCTCAGGGTCTAGATGCCTTGGTGGGTAAACCACAGACGGGGCAGAGTTGGACCGATAGGTACCGCTGGAACTACCCCTGCTATGATGCCCACATGGTGACCTATGTGGACAACCCTTTCATCTGGGGGCATGGTGCCAACAAAGTAAGTCAAGCCTGAAAAGAAATTATACTCTACAAGATGAATTCAGTCCAATATTAAAAACATGATTATTCATCAAAATTTATATCATATATCATAGCTGAACTATAAACTACCCCCTGTATTTGCCCTTTCTAAGTTTTTTTGAAATATTTCCTGCCAATATCTTTGCAGTGCTTAGCCCCACCACTACTTACATGAATGCAATTTCAGGATCAATATTGGAAAACAAAACTTGTGGATCCCTTCTTGTCCATTACCTCACAATCACTTTTTCTAATTTCTCTCTCCATTGCCACACTAGACCCAGGAGAAGTATCTTGTAAAAATAATTCTTTGAACATCTGAGCACTTCATCATGGAAGTTAACAGGGAGTGCTATTCCTTTAATTTAAATCAGAATTCTTATATTTTAAAAAATTATAAAAAAAGTCCCAATTACTTTTTTAGGCAGTAATATCTACAGTTTAAGTGCTTTGGGGGGGGGGGGGGGGGGTAGCGATTGCTACTTGTATCCTATAATGGGCTCTGCCACTTGACTTCAGCAGGGAAACTACTTGGCCATCTGGACGGTTCTAGGACAAGTACTCTCTGGACAATTACCCCCTCCCCCGGAAAATCTTCCACCTAACCCTATTTCTGGGGGGTAGTTGTCCTGGGGGTAATTGTCCAGGAGTAGTTGTCCGGATAAGTCTCTGGACCCCAGCTGATTTGTATATTTGGAATCCGAAGGATAGTGCTTTATGAATCCATTTATCACTTCTATTTATTCTAGGTCACTACTCCAGTATCATCTCTGGAACTCCATTCCTGTGATGAGGATGATCTGAGCATAGTGAATGTATCTAATCTCCCAGCAGGCGAAGAGATCATCATTGACATCAACAACTTATCAGATCAGGTTTGAAACATTAACTTTTTGTCCCTTGAACCACCTGAAACTGCTCTTTTGGTCAACGACGTGCCTGAAATCAACCATCCATCCTACAGTGCACCACATCAAATCTATTTGCAAATATAGATTTTATTTATTTTGTTTTTGCAGTATAAGTTTATGATTTTGGGAAGTTAAGAGGAAGTTGACCTATTGTGTACAGCTTCTGAATGCTAAAGGGTGAACAGAATGTAATTTAGTACAGTGATTTAGATGCACTTTTGTCACGGAGGTTGTTGGGAGAGAGAAAAAGAGGGAAAATGCAGCTAGAGCAATAAAAAAGGGAGGAATACAGATCGGCGTGAGAAATTCAAACTCAAATGGGAGAGCGTGAGATGGTCTTTAAGCAGAAGATCTCATGCCAAAAGTACGAGAGTTGGAGTCTCTGAGTGTGCAGTATAAATGTTGAAGGTATTGTCCCTATTGTTATTCTCTTTGCATTCCAGCTTCCACTTGTGTATAACTACACCTTTGATCCAGCTTTCATGAGTGTGCATTCCTTCAATGTATCCAGAGCCAACATACAGCAGAGTGCTCATATCTCCATCAAACTCACACCTATACAACGGCCTATACCAATCACTGTACTACTCAGGTGATCCTTTCTTCCATTCATTGTTCTTCATTATATATATGATCTTATCTCATCAAAACCACCAAAAAGTCATAAAATTTTATCGTATTATTTATGTTTCTTTTAAATCTAGGGATTCCAAGCTTTTCAATGATATCAAACACTTGTAATTTACCAGAGTAAAACCAAGTTAAAGACCAAGGGAAAAAGGTCTGAATGCTTTCCTAAGAAGAAAACCCTGCTTCTCTTGCAATTTTTGTGTTTGATTTTTTTTTTAATGACAGTAGTTATTGCAAGCTGTCTTACAATGTAAAAAATGTGTAATTTACTGAAGTGTAGCAGAGGCAGGTATGAGATTAGAATAAGAATAAACAATTGTACATTGTGTTTATTCAGAAAATTTTACCTCTCCCCCTGTTTGTCCTTTAGTGAACTTATTTATGGTCTTGTGTAGCCATATCCATCATTATCATAAATGTCAAATTTATTTGTAGAATGCCAATTTTCTCCTCTATGATGTATGTTAATGCTTTGTTTATGTGTGACAGTTCAGGATGTCTGCAATGAAATATTTATCCTCTTTAAGTTCTGTCCTTCTGTTATGCTTATGAGTGATTAATAATTTTTGCCTGCAAGTTCACAAGTGCTGTTGTCTTTCTTTAACCTTCATCTGTGCAGATATGGAGTAGAACCAACACCTACCAAATTCGATCTTTGTTGGAATCACAACGATGATATCAATAGCATAGATATCTTCCTTCCTCCCGATAGCTTCAATGGTAAGATACTGAGACTAAAAATTAAATTGTAAAGGTTTCTACCCTATTGGGTGTCAGGAGTGGGATATAATGAAGAGTATCCATTCACAGCATTTCATCTTTCATATTTTCCTTTCCCTTCTCTTCCACCGTGTCCTCTTTCTTTCCTTCCATCTCCTACTACATCTCCACCCGATGTTCTCAGAAGGGCGACAGTAATAAAGCTGAGTGTTTCATGTAACATTGATTAAAAAGTTGGGGTGTCAAGAGGGGTATACAGCCAACACCTTTAATTCTCAGCAGTATATTACTTTTATCTTTCATCTTATCAACTTTTCCATTTCCCTTCTCTAATCCCCTTTCCTCCTTTCTCCTTCCCATGTTTCATCTCCAGACTTGTGAACAAGTTTGATTTTATTGTTATTAGTACAATGTACATTGTTTTGACAAACTGATATCACTAATACCTGTTGTAATTGCTCAAATCTGATTTTTTTAAAATAGCAAAACACAGCTTATGGGATTACAGAATTCCATAGCTTGGCAGGTCTGCATATTTTTTGCTCTCTGCTCTATGTTCCGTTTGATGGTATCAACAACAAACTCTCTTGTCAATATTTAGTTTGAAGGTTAAAAAAAGAAAAAAACCCTGCTGATAATCAAATGTAAATCATGATCTTAAAGATTTCCACCAACATGGGTGTCAGGAGTGGGATTTATTCAGTGCATCACTACCTTTCCTTCTGCCTTCATTCTTATGCCAAATGTTCTCCCATTTTTCATTTGGGAAGAGATGACCTTCGAATTACTTTCATATGCATATCATATTTCAGTGTCTGGACGCTACTATCTGGCTCTAATGGATGGTGAGTTTGGAGAGACGGTATTCCGTCAGGACCAAGACCAAACCAGGCAGTACCTGCTAAAGATGTGGTGGGGAGAGTGTCTCTACTGGGATGCATCCGAAGGTAAGAGATATGTACCAGTCAAGGATCTTCATGACAAGGGAACTAAAACATACCTTTTCCAAAAGCCAGAAATCTGAGAAAGCCAGGGAATTTCTCCTGCAAATTCTTGGGGCGTATGAGAATTACAGATATTTTGTCCACTTTAATAAGCCATTCCAAAATTATTTATATCCATCTAAGCAATCTGAAGGGAATAAAAAAAATGTTAAAATAATGGGATACAGCATGTAAAGTGGTCATGGAAATTTACATTATGTATAGTTTTCTTGGAAAGTCATGGAAAGTCTGGGAATTTTGAAAATATATTTCTTATAAATGTAAGAATCTTCATGCTGTTATCATCTCAAGCATTCCTGCTTTGATAACTTTCATGTGAACTAAGTTACCTTATATTATTTTAAAGTATATTTCTTTATGTATTAGTCCATTGCAATTTAATTGTCACTTTTCATATGTTGTGTATTAACTGTATTTGTTTCTGATATATCAATAGATGAAAAAACATCTGCTTATTTTTTTTTTTAATTTTCAGTGAGTTGGTCACCTGATGGTTGCTTCACATCGTCCTCATCTACCTTTGCTACCACTCGATGCTTGTGCACCCATCTTAGCTCCTTTGGAGTCAGTTTCATCCCCATTCTAAGCATTGTTAGCTTTGTTGACATGCAGCTGTTTGTTGGGTAAGAATTGTAATGTTATTTTTTACAGCTCAGTAACAAATGCTAATGGGACCATTAATTTCAAGGAGGCTGCCCTTCCCTTCATCAGAATTTTGCAGCTTCCTGTCGGCTCTCACTTAGTCTAATCAAAGCCTACTGCAATTGTTTTAACCTGCACTGGACATAGCGTATACTGTACATAAATAAATAAATAAATAAACACACTTCATGACATTCCTTGCGATGATTCGCCCTGTCAACCATCCCAGTATAGCTTCCTAAGTGAGCTGCCAGAGGAATTACCATGTCAAGTAGTATCAAGTACACTTACCCTGAAGTTAGGGACGAGGTATTATGTTTTCTGGGTGTCCATCCGTTTGTATGTCCTTCCGTCCTTCTTTCTCATTATCATGATATCTTACAATTCGTGTGCGATACTTTGTATGAATGTCAAACTTGATGATAGTGATCATCACCATAGGATGACAATCACCAGAGTGAATAATGTGAATAGATGTTTGAGTAATTATGTCAAAGATTACAGAGGTTAATTTCTGAAATTTCAGATTATAAGGGTGGAGGCAGGTAGGAGATGCAGTCACATTTGTCTTGTTTTAACTTTCCATTTTTTTTTTTACAATAAAAATTTATTGGATTTTATAGAAAATCTAATAAGAAGTTATCCTGATGCAAGGGTAATTATTGCAAGATATTCTGATAAAGGGGGCAAAACAAAAATATCCATGGTGACAGATTTCAATGTTTTCCCACAAAGATCTTTGCAATAAAACTTATCACATTTATACAATGTCCTATAATCTCAACTTGAATCTTGTTAATTCTAGGCCCAACGAGAATCCAGTGACATACATGTTTGTAGCAGGACTGATTGGAGTCTATGCCCTGTTGTTTGTTTACTGTTACTATGCCGATCGTCATGACGAGAAGAAGCAGGGATTGATCTACCTGAAGGATAACCAGCCAGGAGATAAGCAATAGTGAGTAGAGTGTTTGTATTCATGTACAAAATAGTCTTTCACAAAACTCTCAAAACTACTCAACTACTTCAGTGTTAGTCTCATGCCAATTATCTTTGCTACCAAAACTGTGACACTCCTTTAATAATATGTTCCCTGACGATGCTGATTTGCTGAACAGACATTTTTTAACTTCCTTGCCATAATATTTAACTGTACTCTTTGGCTATGACACTACAATAATACGAGCACTCACCATAAAGGCACTGCAACACAGCCATTATGTGCACATTTTCGACCCAACAAGCCCCTGTGCACAATGCTACACTTAATCCATAACCAGTGTTGCCTACCACATTTTAACTTCTTTGCCATATTCTGTAACCTTACTATTCAGCTACGACATCACAGTGGAGACAGGCTTCCGGACAGGAGCAGGAACGACAGCTCGGGTCAGCATTGTATTACATGGAGAGGAGGGACACTCAGAGACTAAAGAACTTATCTGTGACGATAAGCCAATCTTTGAGAGGAACTCCAGGGATAGATTTATCATCAGGTACCAGTTTCTATATTTTCATTCTATATTTGATCCATCATGTCAAAATGAGACACAAATCGCTAAGGAAATCTGCAATAAATTCAATTTTTAAATACTTTTCTATTATTATTTTGACTCGATTTTTTTACAGAGCACACATGAAACATTGAAGATTCAGAAAATACAAAAGTTTATTATTTTGCTGATTTTCTAGATTCAAAATGGTCATTGCTCTGCAACTTGTGTCTCATTTTGATACGAATCACATATTCTATCTGAAACTGGAGATCCCAACTTTTCCATTTAGATAAATCACCACTTCATTACTCAAGCATATCCCATAGGAAAATAGAAAGTATGCCGCAGATCTGCCGCAGATCTGCGGCAGATCTGCGGCAGACCAAAAGTCTCGGCAAAGAGTATGCAGAAGTATGCGGCAGAAGAATCTTTGCTGCAGACTTACCGCATACGCAGTCTGGTGCAGGAACAGTCTGCAGCAGGTCGCGCAGAAAATGAAATTATACAGTCTGCGCAGGTCTGCGGTGGAAAATTGGAAAGTTATAGGACAGTCTGCGGCAGGTCTGCGGTGGAAAAGGGGAAAATTATATAGTCTGCAGCAGGTCTGCCACAAACTTTCATATCAACCCATAGGAAATGAAAGTATGCGGCAGGTCTGCGCAGGTCTGCTGCAGACCTGCCGCATACTAAAATATCGGCAAGATATGCAGAGTATGTGCAGAAAAGAGTTTCCGGCAGCTTGCCGCATACTTATATGCAGCAGAACAGAAACAGAAACAGAGTGTGACGGGAATGCAAACAGGCAGGCAGTGCACGGTAAGGGGGGGGGAATAATATTCTGCCACAGAGTGATAAAGGGTATACGCAACCTGCCAAAACTTTTTACATGCTGAAAGAGTATACGCAAGTTTGCGACAAGGAGTAGCATATGAATATTCAGTAAAGGTATTCCGCAGACTTATCATCATGCTGAAAGAGTATGCGGCAGGTTGCGACAAATCTATTTGCATGTAAAACTGGGATGGTCTTACTCTAGATCTAAGTCATTAGGTCTAGCCTAGTCTAAAAATAATATTTTTCTGCCGCAGAATGATAAAAGGGTATACCGCAACCTGCCACAAACTTTTTTCATGCTGAAGAAGTATACGGCAAGTTTCCGACAAGGAAGTAGCATATGAAATATTCTGATAAAGGGTATTTCGCGACTTATCATCATGCTGAAAGAGTATGCGGCAGTCTGCGACAAGATCTAATGCATGTGAAACCTGGGATGGTCTTACTCTAGATCTAAGTCATTAGGTCTAGCTAGTTCTAAAAATAATATATTCTGCCGCAGAATGATAAAGGGTATACCCGAAACCTGCCACAAACTTTTTATCATGCTGAAAGAGTATACGGCAAGTTTGCGACAAGGAAGTAGCATATGAAATATCATGATAAAGGGTATCCGCAGACTTATCATTATGCTGAAAGAGTATGCGGCAGGTCTGCGACAAGATCTAATTTGCATGTGAAAACCTGGATGTCTTACTCTAGATCTAAGTCATTAGGTCTAGGCTAGTCTAAAACTTCTTCCTGAAATTGTACATATGAATTTCATCATTAATAGCCTGCCGCAGATCTGGGCAGATCTGCCGCAGACTTTCCTACTTAGCTCACGTCTAAAAGAGTATGCGGCAAGACAGCGGCAAGTCTGCGGCAAGCAGCCACAGCAGTATGCGAGCTGATTTTTCCTATGGGTATGAATATTCATGATAAAGAGTCTGCGGGCAGATCTGCCACAGACTCTCTGTCATACTGAAGAGTATGCGCAGGTCTGCTGCAGAAAATTTCTTTACTACTGGATATGATATCATGTAAGAGTCTGCGGCAGATCTGCCGCAGACTCTCTGTCATACTGAAAGAGTCTGCAGCAGATCTGCCGCAGACTCTCTCTCATACTGAAAGAGTCTGCGGCAGGGCTGCAGCAATACTAATTTGCATGTGAAAATCGCGGTAATCTGCGGGAAAGTTACCACAAGAGTCTGCGCAGGCACAAAACTTTCCTATGGGTAATCCTGTCAAATATTGTATAAGCCAATATTTGGGCATACAGATTTTTTAAAATTTTGTACTACTTGGGAATTCGTGAGTGGATAATGTTGCGATTTTTGGTTGTTTTTCTTACTATAAGTAACTTATGTTGAGCTTTTGCGAAGATGGACTCGCAAAATTGGCGAAAAAAAACCTCCCGAAATAACACTTATACATAATTAGATTAGAGTAGCAGCTACATGTATGTATCAAGGATTCTTTCAGAGAAGTTTATGAATTCCCCATTCACTTATCTGTTTTTTTTTGTTGCTATTCTTGTGTTGTTAAGGCCATTAGTTGGAGGTTTGAGGTACATGTTTAATAAATAATTGCAATTTTAAGGATATTTATTGTCCATTGTCATCCTATAAACACATCGATTTACAAAATAATAATAAAAAAATGATCAAATTTATAAATACAACACAATATTTGGAATATTTAGACAAACAACCATCAACAATTTGATATGGGACATGTTAACAAAAGTTAGCAGAGATAACTCATTTAGATACATAGGTTAAAGCTTTATGAATTGTTCAATGTGAATGGCAATTTATTTCTAAAAGAAGTATTGTATGTAAAGAAAGAAGTATATTTGTGTCCTGGTTTATACTGTTTTCAATTGGACATCATATTAATTGCGCCAATGTAGTATAACTTAACTTTAATGTGATGTGAATTTGAATTTCTTTTGGTGTGTCGTAGTTATCTTGGGAGTTGTATTGATATAATATGTGTGATCCTTGCAGCAATCATATCATGAACTAGCAGTGATTTTAAAATGTCTCGATCGAAAAAAAAAAACCGAATACAGTTGATTAAGTATTTTTCTAAGATATTAAATTTGATTAAGTAAAAGACACATTCATGAATGTTTCTCGTTTGTTGAATCTCTGCAGCATTTGAAATTTAGCTTTTCAGCAATAGACAAAGTTGAATATTTTTAGCTGCATGTAAAGCTTTGAATGTTCAAGATGATCAGTATTCTTCATTAGATTGGAAGTTTTAGGAATTTAAGAAAGAGTGATTCGCCTTGTCATTAACCTTTGTACTGTATGTTCCAAAACTAATGTTAATTGCAATGACAGACTTTAGTGACAGTTAACCTGTGAAACATGCAAATGTAAAATGCATAATTGTTCGGCCTCCGCCATCGAAGGTGGTGCCAGAGGCAATCATGTTTTTGGTGTGTCTGTCTGTATATGTTTGTCACACGTTTGCCTGTTATCAGATATCTCATTGCTTGAGATATCAACTTTAAACCTGAGGAGACTATACCATCAATAGGAGGACCATCTATTTACTTTGTGCATGGTCTAAGGGCAAAACTCACAAGGGTCAACTTATGAAATTCCATGTACACTGTTTTCACAATTTGAAGAACTCTTGAGATAATATACTTTTGAGTGTGTAAAAAAATAATGCTGATAAAAGGACAGTTTGGGGTTGAACCTCAAACTTAAGGTTGTGTTGAATACAAATGTGAATACAAATGTATGTTGTCCTAAAAAATGCCTATTATTATTGTCATTATGATTGTTATTTGATTGGACATGGGAACTTCAGATCTGTAGCTTTGGCACAAAAAATGACTGTGGTTCTAGGACACTTTCTGTGCCAAAATCTACCCCTAACCCTATTTCTAGGAGGTGCAATCTAGTTTCCTGTTAAAATTATTGCTTTTCTTTTGAATGACAGTGTCCCGGAATCCCTTGTAACATCCAGCGTCTGCAGCTGTGCACAACATGCTGCCTGACCCCTGGCTGGTACTGAGCAGGATCTCGTACGGGACCTACTGACTGGGCAGAAGTGGTTCTTCATCGTGACGCTGTTTGCTGTGGAAGAAGACGATGTCAAGATAGAACGGGAAGCTGCTGGTCGTTGAGATGGGTGGTTTCACAAAGGTATGGACATTAATTTATTTTACCCACTACACCCAGATGTAGTATCAATATTTGGTAAATGTACTGAAGGTTTGATGTGGAGGAAGATAATGCAAGATAGAGCAAGGTTGCTGGTTGTGGAAATGCATCTATTTAAAAAAGGTAACGATTGCTTCAAGACATCAATTGCATATTTGCCACACTCCGC
>CALNVZ010000641.1:24262543-24295999 GCA_940671915.1 Paracentrotus lividus
GACTACCAAACCTTTTTCCTACTTCCCTACCCCTCCATAATACCCTGCCTCACGCCTGCCTGACACGAGGTGGCGCTAGACCACTAAGGCATATATCTTCATTCTGAACCAACCAAATCGACACTCGTCATAGAGACAAGGTTGGGGGCCGGAGGGAGGGCGTAGAGAGGGTCATGTGATTATCTCGTAAATAATAAAATTAGTGCTAATTTTACTAATTTACTTCAATAATCACATGACCCTCTCTTACCTTGCTTAGTCCAAACAGACCAGCACTGACACCCTAGGGTGGACAAACGAGAGGCAGGGGGGGGGGGCTATGAGGACTTAGATAGTCTCGCGGTGGCCGCCGACAACGCCGAGACACCAAAACGCTCCTCGCCCATGCAAACGTCACGTAGGAAAATGAAGGAAAACTAGAGCGTCAGTACGCTGCCCTCAAAACATCCTCAGTGGGAACGCCTAAGAAAGTGGCCCAAGAAGCGCTGATACCTCTGGTATCGAGAGCTTGGGGGCCCTTCCTGACAACAAGGTGTCAGGACCCGCCGCTTTAAGTCCCTCCACGATCCATCTGGAGATGGAGACGGGGAAAGCGGCAGAAAGGAATCTCGAGTGATGATGAAGAGTTTATCACTCTACGACGAGATTCGGATCTGGAGAGGTACCCTTAAGGCCCTAACCGGACACCACACCTTATCCTCCGGACCAAAGAGAAGGAGGGGAGCTTGATGAGAAAGCTCTCCACCGGCCGAAGAGGCAGTCTGGTTCTTCGCAATGAAACAAGGTTCAGGGCGAAGACCTACTCCCCGAGGTTCGAACCTGATGTAGCCCTCAGCTACACTAAGGGCAAAGAACGTCGAACTCGCCACCAAGAAGACAGTCTAACTGTCAAGAGGTGACAGATGCTTCCGACAACAGCTCGAAAGGAGGGTTAGCTTAACGCCTCCAAACCTTAGGCAAACTCCAAGAAGGAGCTAAGGAGAGTAGACTGAGGTCTTCGCAAAAGGAAGACCTAAGCAAGCGGCTTAACTCGGAGGAGTTAGAAACATTAGAGCCTCAATGAAAACCATGTGAATGCCCAATGGCAGAACGATAGCCTCGTAAGGTCGAAAGGAGAACGCCCTTGTCAAAAGGTGGATTAAAAAAACCGCTAAGACCGGGCAGGGGGCCCCTCTGGGGAGCAAACCCTTCTCTTCGCAACACTCAGAAAAGGCAGCTAGACGAGAGTTATACACCGTTAGCGTCGACTCCCTCCGGCTCCCGGCCATGAGAGCCGAGCCCTCTCCGAGAAGCCAGACGAGATTGCCTGCGATCTGACAAACGCCACGCAGTCAGCGAAGCCGAGTCGGGTGCTCTGAAAGAGCGCCGGAGATCGGCTGGCTCACAACGTCCTGCCACCGAGGGAGGGGTCACGGACGGCCGACCACAAGCCTGCGGAAGGCGAGGAACCATGGTCTTCCCGGCCAGTGCGGGGCTAAGAATCATCCAAGCCCCGTCCTCCACTAGCTTGGCTAGCATGGGATCAGCGGAAAAGGGGGAATGCAAAATTCTCAACCCGCTCCAGCTGAACGAGAATGCGTCTTGAACGTAGCGCTCTCGGGTCCCAACTCGTCATCAGCCGCTCGAGAGGGGTCTGTCGGAGAGAACCATTCCGAGGGGAGAGATTTGCCGTGGGACAGAAGTCCGCTATAACATTCTCCCGACCGGTAGGTACGAGGCAGACGGAGGAAACTTCTCTCCCTGCACCATCTCCACAGTTGAGCCGTCAAGCGGTTCAAGCTCCGGGAGTGTGTCTCCTTGACGATTGAAGTAAGCGCCACGCTCACATTGTCCGTCAAAAGAGAACCGAGCAGCCTAACAGTCGATCCTGAAAAAGATCCAGGGATGACTGAACGCCAACATCCTAACACATAATGTGGGAGGGGGGTCAGTTGAGACCAGTCCCCGCCGTCCACTGACCCTCGCATAGGCCGCCCCACCTGGAGTGACGCGTCCGTGGAAATCGACACGGAGGTAGAGTCACACAAAGGGCATGCCCTGGGAAAAACACAAGGCTCTTCCACAGGGCTAGCAGCCGGCCCACCTCCGGGAGACCAGCCCTCGGACAAATCCAGGGTCATCAAGACAATGGCTCCAGGAAGTACGGTGTGCACATCGGAGATAGGCCGCTCCCGAGTGCTACTAACCCTCGATCAGGGCGCAGCTGAGAGGACCAGGCTCGGAACCAACAGGCTGCCCGATCGAAACCAATCCGGCTCCCGAGGGCGGTCAGAGCTCCGAGGTTACTCAGGGCAATCGTCAGTAACGACAAGTCTGAGTAAAAAGACGCATCTCTACAAACGAGAGAATGCCATCCTCCGAGCGGGAGAAACTGTGGGTCAAGGCGATCGCTCCGTGTCACAGAGTCTGATAGACCGACCGAGCCACAAATTTCCTACAATCTGCTCGGGATCCGCTGATAGGGGCGGACGGGGAAGCTCCCCGGCACGGGTGGGGAAGAGAACTCGATGTCTGCTCGGAAGTGGGTCGATCCACATCAAGAAGCCGCAAGGCTGGGAGGGGAAAAAACCCGGGGAGGACTTCTCGCATTGCCATCCATTACGAGGTAAAGGCTGGCGAAGGCGGTCCGAGCCGGGGGCCCGATTGGCAGGCCGGTCGTGTACCAAGGTCGGCGCTCGTCCGAGGAGCTAGGCAGGCAAACCTCGAATGCAAGCCGGAGGGGTAACTGTCCTTACCTCTGGGCGCGAGCCCGAGGGATAGGGGGCGAAACCCCGCTTGATAGGGTGCAGAGGTATAACCATCAGGTCCTTGAAGTGCGGGTTGAGACAGGTCAGTGTCGTATGACAAAGGCCAGGCCATACCAAGCCACGAGGGGTAGCTAGCCCGTCACCTCTGGTGCGAAGCCCGAGGGATAGGGAGCGAAACCCGCTTGGTGGTGCCGAAGGCACAAACCACAAAGTATCTGATGTGGCGGGCGATTGAGACCAGGCCAGTGTGTCGTGTGACAAGGGCCAGGCATACCAAGCCACAAGGGTAGCTAGTCCCGTCACCTCTGGAGCGAAGCCCGAGGGATAGGCGAGCGCAACCCCGCTTAGTAGGGAGCCGAAGGCCAAACAAACCACAAAGTATCCTGATGAGGCGGCGGTTGGAGACCAGGCCAGTTCGTGTAAGACAAGGGCCAGGCATACCAAGCCACTAGGGGTTAGCTAGTCCCCGTCACCCTCTGGTGCGAAGCCCGAGGATAGGGAGCGAAACCCCGCTTGGTAGGGTGCCGAAGGCACAACCACCAAGGCATCAGATGTGGCGGCGGTTGAGACCAGAGCGCTTGAGGTATCCGAAGGGATAGCCCTAGTAGCCCAGAGGACCTCCGCCAAGCCAGGAACCACGTAGCGTCAGGAAGGCGGTCCGGCCCGAGAGGCCGATGTGGCGTGTGGTGACCAGGCCGGTGTCGTGAACGGGGGCCAGGCATACCCTGTCACGAGGGGTACCATGTCCCGTCACCTCTGAGGGCGGAGCCCGAGGGGTAGGGAGCGTAACCCGCCTTGGTGGGGTGCCGAAAGCACAACCCACCAAAAGTTTGGGATATAACGACAGCTCTCGGGCTGGCCAGGCAGGTCGAACGCTGCATTCTGAGCGGATAACGGATCTCCCCGAACGTTCTGATAGAACGCCCCGAGGGTCCGGCGGGAGGCGGGTGTTCGTTGAAACAAAGCCCCCGGCGGGCGCATGAGGGGTATCCAAGGGATAGCCGTAGCTCCGACCCAAACCGACTCGGGGCTCCACAAGGTGCGACGAGACGGGCGAGGTCCCCGGGGCAGACTGGGCTGGGTGAGCGAGAACTCCGAAGTATGTTCAGAGTCAGTCACCGATCTCGTATCCGGGGCCGCACGGCTGGGACTCTTACGGGTGATCCAGCCAGAGGCCGACGTGGCGGTGGTAGTGACCAGGCCAGTGTCACGGGACGAGGGCCGGGTGTACTCTTGCCACGAAGGGGTACATGTCCCGACAACTCTGGGGCGAAGCCAAGGGATAGGGAGCGTGACCCGCTTGAAGGGTGCTGAAAGCACCCCAAGATCGCATATCCGGCAGCTCTCGGGTCTGACCAGGCAGGCCGCAGCTGCATCCTGAACGGATAAAGAATATCCCCGCACGTTCGGGTAGAAACATGGGGTCCGAGAGACCAGGTGTTCGTTGGACGAAACTCCCAGGGGCGCTTGGGCGTATCCCAAGGGATAGCCGCTAATAGCCCTGTGGACCACCAGCCGTGAACGACAAAGCGTTGACGGGGGTGGAGACACCCGGACGTGGAAAGCGGAGCGCCATCCTGGGGTTACCCATGGTGGAGGTGTTCCGCCAGATGCAAGAACTGCAGGCGCACGGTCCCAAACCGTACTCGGCACCCCCCCCCCCCGGAGCATGCCTGAGCGAACGTGGGCGCACGACTCTCATCCCTAAGTGAGACAGAAACGCAATTTTCTGTGCTACACTCGGGGGGGGGGGGCGCCGGGGAAGACGCTGGTAGACGAACGCTCCCTTGGCGGACAAAAGCGTACCAAGGCAGGCCCACCCCGAAACGTGCGCACGGTGGTGGCCTCGGCACAAGGACCCAGTGCGGAAGGGAGGTAGCCAGCCTGGAAAGAGTGTAACTGGCGTGCTCCCCCCTTACTTAGCAGGAGAGGCGGAGACCTGGCGGTCGAGACGACTCTCCCGCCGGGCATGCTTTCGATCTCACGAAAACGACTTCGGAGACCAATGCCGCCAGCTCTGTTGTCGTCTGTGTCGTCAGAGGAGTCACTCCTGCTGTCCATGGTTAGAACGCCTCTGAAAGAAAAAGACAAAATTATGTCTTTGTAAGCGTTAAACCTAATTCCTAGAAAAGCTAAGGCAGACAGGCTACTAGGCGGCTCACGCGAGACTCCAAAAGAACACCCCGTCTAGAACAGGCTAGACGAAGAATTTTTTTTTTTTTTTTTTTTTGACAAAACGGGGCGAACCTCCTTAGAACGACCAAAAAGGAAGAGTATGCACCAAAGAGCGACTAACAAGAGGCGCTCGATCACACTACACACACACACGCAACTAACAAGGATGGCGTCGAACAAGACCGGAGTCCAAGGACCCGGAAGACACCCCGCCAAAAGGCCACTACGTGCCGCGGGAAAAAGTACAAAATATAACAAAAACGTACTTAAAATGTCAAATATGTTTCTAGAAAGGAAGAGGAAAACCTTCCTAAAGGAGAACAACCCACAGGGAAGAGTCGGAGAAGAGCGGGACTGATTCAAAAGAAAAACAGGCGCTCAACCGACACCCAAAACAACCACGTTAAAAAGAACGGGCGGACTGGGTTGGAAACGGAAGAAAACGTCCGGAAAGGACGTAATTCTCTGGCCAAAAGGAGGGGCGCAGTAAAACTAAAGCACCCAAATTTAACGCTAGGCGTAAAAGGAGGCTTTAGGAGCGCAAATATTGATAATAATGAATTCAAAATCGAAATAGGAACGATCTCACCCGAAAATTCAGGAACGGTCCGATCAGCACGACTCGAAAATCAGAAGAAGATATATGCCTAGTGGTCTAGCGCCACCTCGTGTCAGGCAGGCGTGAAGGCAGGGGGTAGTATTATGGAGGGTAGGGAAGTAGGAAAATGTTTGGTAGTCTATGTTGGTTCGGTCATACGCATTTGTTCTCGGAACAAAGCAGGTAAGAGAGGGTCATGTGATTATTGAAGTTAATTAACAAATTTTTTCTAAATGTAAAAATATTCATAATATAGTAATATATTAATCAATCAATCATATCATGTAAGTAAAGCTTGACAACACCCTACCAAATATCAAGGGTATGAATAGTTTTGAGCGCAATATACCTATACCATTACACAAATTACAGAGGGCTCTCAGCTGTAACCGGGGGCGATTCATGAAAGGACTTGTCGGACTTATATCCGACAAATTAGCTCGGTCAGTGAGAATTAGTGAATATCTCAGCATCTCACTCACCTTATTATCTAGCTTCTCATACCAGAGCGTATGACACACATGAAACCCATAGGACACAGGACAGGCAGGTCAACCGCTGCACTCGGGTGAAGACACTGTACGAGGCCTTGTAAGACGGACTCCACAGGTAGTAGTCTGCAAATACTGGGCTCCCTTGGCAAAGAAAGCCTGGATTGGTGAACAGAAATGAATTGAGATGAAAAAATAAGCATATTTATATTTGATGGGTAACTCTATAAATATTTAGGTTGTAGCATTTTGAATGCTCAAATTCCAGGGGGAAAAAAAGTTTTAGTGTGGTGTGTGGTAAAAATATTATAAAATGTCCTTAGGCAATCTTTACCTTTATGAAACCCGCACCATCTTCCACTACCAGCACTCCGTTCTATCTTCCTGTCATCTTGTTCCACAGCCAACCAGCACTCAACAGACCCATACTACACTTGGGCGGATCGAGTGTGGCAAATATGAATTGATGTCTTGAAGCAATTCGTTACCTTTTTTAAATAGATGCATTTTCCCACAACCAGCAACCTTGCTACTATCTTGCCTTATCTTCCCTCACCATCAACCTTCATCAGTACATTTACCAAATATTGATACTACTCCATCTGGGTTGTAGTGGGTAAAATAAATTAATGTCCATCCTTTGATGCCAACACGCCATCTTCAACGCCAGAGCTCCCGTTCTATCTTGCCATTCGTCTTTTCCACAGCAAACCAGCTGTCACAGATGAAGAACCATTCTGCCCAGTCAGTAGGTCCGTACCGAGATCCTGCTCAGGTACCAGCCAGGGACAGGCCGCATTGTGTTTGCCACAGCTGCAGACGTGGATGTTACCAAGGGATTCCGGGACACTGTCCATTCAAAATGAAAAAAGCAAAAATTTTAACAGGAACACTAGATTGCACCTCCTAGAAATGGGTTGGGGGTAGATTTTTGGCACAGAAAGGCCTAGACCACAGTCATTTTGTTGTGCCAAAGCTACGAGCCTGAATGTTCCCATTGTCCAATCAAAATAACATCATAATGACAATAATAATAGGCCTTTTATAGGACAACATACATTGTATTTCACATTGTTATTCTAACACAACCTTTAAGTTTGAGGTTCAACCCCCAACTGTCCATTTTATCAGCATTATTTTTTTTTACACACTCAAAAGTATTTATCTCAAGAGGTTCTTCAAATTGTAAAACAGTGTACATGGAATTTCATAAGTTGACCCTTGTGAGTTTTGCCCTATTAGACCAGCACCAAAATGTAAATAGATGGTCCTCCTATGATGGTATAGTCTCCTCAGGTTTAAAGTTGATATCTCAAGCAATGAGATATCATGATAACAGGCAACGTGACAAACATATACAGACAGACACACAAAAATGTATGCCTCTCGGCACCACCTTCGAGGCGGAGGGCCGAACAATTATGCATTTACATTTTGCATGTTTCACAGGTAACTGTACTAAACTGCTGTCATTGCAATTAACATGTAGGTTTGCTGACATACATTACAAAGGTTATGACAAGGCAGAAATCACCTTTCTAAATCTCCATAACAACTTCAATCTAAATGAAGGAATACTGAATCCTCTGATTAAAAGCTTTACATGCAGCTAAAAATATTCAACATTGGTCTATTGCTGAAAAGCTAAATTTCAAATGCTGGCAAGAGCAATAACAAAACGAAGAACATTCAGTGAATGTTCTTTTACTTAATCCTAATTCAAATATCTCTCTAGAAACATACTTAATCAACTGTATTAGGTTTTTTTTTTTTTCGATCGAGACATTTCTAAAATCACTGCCAATAAGTGCATGATATGATATGATTGCTGCAAGGATCACACATATTATATCAATACAACTCCAAGATAAACTCTACCGACCACACCAAAAGAATCAAAATTCACATCAACATAAAGTTAATGTTATACTGACTTGGGCATTAAATATGATTCCAATATGAAAACAGTAATAAATCCAGGACACAAATATTACTTCTTCTTTCATCCAAATACTTTCTTTTAGAAATAAATTTGCCAATTCACATTGAACAATTCTAAAGCTTTCAAACCTATGTAATCTAAATGAGTAATCCTCTGCCTAACTTTGTAGCCATGCTCCCTATTCAAAATTGTTGCAATGGTTGTTGTTCTCAAATATTCCAACTCATTGTGTTATATTTATAATTTGATCATTTATTATATTTTATTTGTTAAAATACATTGTGTGTATAGGATGACAATGGACATTAAAATATCCTTAAATGCAATTATCATATAAACATGTACCCTACCAAACCTCACTAATGGCCATTTAAACAACCACCAAGAATAGCAACAAAAAAAGAACAGTAAAGTGTAATTGGTGGGAATCCATAAACTTCTCTGAAAAGAATTCCTGATACATACATTTGTAGCTGCCTACTTCTAATTATTATGTATAAGTGTTACTTTCTCGGAGGTTTTATTTCGCCCAATTTTGCGAGATCTCAATCTTCGAAAGCTCAAACATAAGTCTATCTTATAGTAAGAAAAAACAACCCAAAAATCGCAACATTAGTCCACTCACGGAATTCCCAAGTAGTACAAAATTTTAAAAAATCTGTATGCCCAATAATTTGGCTTATACAATAAATTTGACAGGATTACCCATAGGAAAGTTTTGTGACCTGCCGCAGACTCTTGTGGTAGACTTCCCGCAGATTTGGATCCGCAGATTTCAATGCAAATTAGTATTCGGCAGCCCTGCGCAGACTCTTTCAGTATGAGAAGAGAGTCTGCCGGCAGAATCTGCTGCAGACTCTTTCAGTATGACAAAGAGTCTGCCGGCAGATCTGCCGCACGACTCTCGATGACATGAATAATCATATCTCAGTAGATTAACAAGTCATTTTCTTGCAGCAGACCTGCCGCATACATTCTTTCAGTATGACAGAGAGTCTGTGCCAGATCTGCCGCAGACTCTTTATCATGAACTATTTCATACCCATGAGCGAAAAAAATCAGCCGTGCCGCATACTGGCTGTAGGGCTGCCTCTGGCGCAGACTTGCCGCTGTCTTTGCCGCATACTCTTGTAGACCAGTGAAGCTAGTAGAAAGTCTGCGGCAGATCTGCCGCAGATCTGCGGCAGCGCATAATGAGATATCTCTATGCTACATGTTTCAGGAAGAAGTTTTTAGACTAGGTGCCTAGACCTAAGTACGTTATTAGAGTAAGCTCTTCACATGCAAATTAGATCTGTCGCAGACCTGCCGCCATACTCTTTCAGCATGATGATAAGTCTTGCGTGAATACCCTTATCATGAATATTCAATGCTTACTTTCCTTGTTCGCAAACTTGCCGAGTATAACTCTTTCAGCAATGATAAAAAACGTTTGTGTGGCAGGTTTGGCGGTATTATACCCCTTTACATTCTGCGGCAGATATTATTATTTTAGACTAGGCCTAGACCTACTGACTTAGATTAGGAGTAAAGCCATCCCAGGTATTTCACAATGCAAATTAGATCTTCGTCAAGACCTGCCGCGATACTCTTTCAGCATGATTGATTAAGTCTGCGGAATATACCCTTATCAGAAATCATATGCTACTTCCTTTCGCGATTGCCGTAATACTCTTCAGACCTGAAAAAGTTTGTGTGGCAGGTTTGCGGTTATACCCTTATATCATCGTGCAGAATATTAATTATTTTAGGACTAGGCCTAGACCTAATGACTTAGATCTAGAGTAAGGACCATCCCAGGTTTCACATGCAAATTAGATCTTGTCGCAGAACCTGCCGCATACTCTTTCAGCATATGAATAGTCTGCGGAATACCACTTTATCATTAATACATATGCTACTCTTGTCGAACTTGCCGCCTATACTCTTCAGCATGATAAAAAGTTGTGGGTTGCGTATACCTTATCATTGGGCAGATTATTATTCCCCCCCCCCCTACCGGTGCACTGGGCCCTGCCTGTTGCATTCCGTCACACTCTGTTTCCTGTTTCTGTTTCTTGCTGCATACTAAGTATGCTGGCAAGTCTGCCCGGAAACTCTTTTTCTGCAGCATAACCCTGCATACTCTTTGCGCAACCTTACGTCCAAATGCGGCAGAGCTCTTCGCAGCAGACCTGCCGCAGGATCCCTGCCGCGAACATACTATCCATTTCACTCTATTCCTTTATGCGGTGCATATAAAAGTTGCCTTTGTGGCAGACCTGCTGCCAGACTATATAATCCTTTTCCACCGCAGACCTGCCGCAGACTGTAAACTTATCCAATTTTCCACCCAGACCCTGACTGCAGACTGTAACTTTCCAATATTCTGCCGCAGACCTGCTGCAGACTGTTCCTGCCGCAGACTGGTATGCGGTAAGTCTGCAGCAAAGATTCTTTCATGCCGCCATACTTTCTGCATACTCTTTTTCCGCAGACTTTGGTCTGCCCGCCAGGAATCGGAGTTGCCCGCAGATCTGCGCAGTCTGCGGCATACTTTCTATATTTCCCTATTGGGATCTGCTTGAGTACCATGAAGCTTGTGTGATTTTTATCTAAATGGAAAAACGTTGGTCGATCTCTAGTTTCAGAAGAATATGCTGATTCCGTATCAACAATCGAGACCACCAAGTTGCCAGATAGCAATCGACCCATTTTGAATCTAGGAAAAATTCAGCAAAAATAATAACTTTTGTATATTTTGATCTTCCAATGTTCATTGTGTGCTTCTGTAAAAACTCCAGTCCAAAATAATAATAGAACTAGATAATGTTATATTAAAATGGAATATGGAAAATCTGATATGTTTGTACTATGCAGAATTTCCTAGCGATTTGTGTCTCATTTTGACCATGATGGATCAGAATATAGAATTGAAAAAATATTGAATTTATGTCTCCCGAACAATTATATTAATATCCCATCCCCCTGGAGTTCCTCTCAAAGCATTGGTACATTTTATAACTTATCGCTCACCAGGATAAGTTCTTTGTGAGTCCTGAACTGAGTGAACAGAATCTCTCCATCTCTCTCTTCGGTAGTCTATTGTTGGTTCGGTCATAGCATTGTTCTCGGGAACAAAAGCAAGGTAAGAGAGGGTCATGTGATTATTGAAGTAAATAATAAAATTAGTGCTAATTTTACTATTTTATGACGACTAGAAAATCATGCATACTAACTATCACAAGGCAAATCCCAACATGAAACGTAAAGAAAGGTTGTAGACTCATTCAAAATGTGTTCGGATGTAATCATTTAAAGAATAACTAAATTAATAAATGTCAATAAGCTTCATTGGAGGATTTTGAAGAAAGACTTTGTAGGCCTACTGTAACTCCAATTGTTTTAGATCCGATGCTCGATCTGGATATGAATGACAATAAGTCTGAAAAATATGTGACCCAATATGTTATTTTGTTCTTTTCATCAACAGGACTCTGAGTTAGGGGTCATTGATGTGTCCGGAGAAGCGGTGCTTGTTGGCATAGTAACAGCTCTTGTTGCCATTCCAATCAACTTCCCACTCATCATGCTCTTTCGCAGGTCAAAGGTATGGTCACTTATCCAATTTATTGGATATGAAGAGAATGGAAGGAACAAAATTTAAATCTTAACTTAAATATGAAAGAAACGGTTAGCTGAGAGAGGCAGTGTATCAAATAATGGGATACATTCAAGTTTAACATTGTAATAAAAGTACCAAAACTCTGCAAATAAGAATAAATACATTGGCGGATCCAGGCGGGAAAGTAGGGGACGCGCCCCCCTCTATATTAAAAAAAAAAACCCCATTGACTGTAAATGTTAAAATCTGAAAATTTTGGCAGCTCACCCATGATCAGGCCTGGCGCCCCCTCTATCTCCAAATCCTGGATCTGCCACTGAGGTAGACCTATGAATGAAAATAGAAAGCCTTTGTAGCAAATATATCAAACCGACAGGGTATCTAGCAACCAAACAACTGGTCAGAATATATTCATTCCTTCTCCCTTATAGGGTCAAGGTATGCAGTAATTCATTCAGAATCTACCTACTTGCTTATTTTGTGAATATATTTGCAAAATTCATGGTCACCCTTTTTCTGTTGGAAACGTTTTTAAGCAACTGGCAAGAAGAATTGTGATTACTTTAAGCTCCCTCCCTTTCTGTCTCTTTCGCTGTTTCTTTCTCTCTTACTCTCTCTTTCTCTCTCTCATGCTCTGTTTATGTTTTCTTCCTACAGCCTTGGAAGATGCCAGGAGAAATTGGAGAATTGTTCAAGCACATCAAATCTAGCAACAAACAACAATCTGGTAAGATGCATCCATTGTCGCAGACATTCACATGCACATAGATTTTTCCAGAATTGGTGTACCTTAACAAACTGTGTGTATTGCCAGTGAAATACTGCAGGAAAGATGTTTACTTTCATTTGATGTCACTTTATTAACTTCACATAAAAACAATCAAGTTTACTTGTTGCATATTAAAATAATCATAAACTTTTTAGATAATAGACCCAGGACACATTGCATTATTGTCAATACAGGGTAGCAATTTTATGCACTGAAAAGTACTGAAAATATATGTGCCTGCACTCTAGTTCATAAAAATTAATTTCCTCGATAGACTTCAATTTATTTTATCTGTAATTGATGCTTATACGTAAACAACCAGGGGGCGTACGGCTTTTAGTCCTATCCTAGGGAACTTGGTTTTGGGGACTAATGCCAATTAGTACGAGGCCACCGCTCTTCTGACTGAGCTATCACCCTTCCCAACACCGCTCTTCATGCACTGACCATAATCTGACCAATGACGTGATTCATGATATACCACTTTAAACCAGCTATTGAAGCCTTATTTTCTCATTTATATATTTATTATTCTTTATTTGGATGAATTAGTTAATTCCCATTAAATTTGTTTTTTAGATCCAGAAGAACAGACAGCTGCCCAGCTCTACAACCTTCAGAGATGGGCGAGGGAGAAGTGGAAACATAGACACAAGGTATGTTAAACCTGTTCTGGTATCCATCTTACCCTATAATAGCAGTATAGCCGTAGGCCTACAGAGTTTAATATATGTGTAATATACTTATAGATCAGCTTTTGCTCCTCAAATTGACGATACATTCTTTTATTTTCTTATGTATTCTTATTTAACTTTTCTATCCTATTGACAAAACAAATTGTATTCATATATGGTAATTATGAATTGCACCCTAAAATGGCAATTTATCCATTGGGGAAAAGTAATGTCTGTATTTCAAATTTCAAGAAATTTCTTCATTTTGTCTAACAGAGTTCAATCTTCAAACACCTATCAGAAAGTGAGAGCAGTAGATCCAGTATTGATGCTCATAGTTACTCAAGCGGCTTTGGTGAAATCACTTCTGAAGACAGATTTAGGTACGATATCAAACTACTTCTACTTTCGAATTCAGATTAAGATTGAAGTTCATTCATTTCCAACAGACGCAACATAAAAATTTGTTCGTAATTTCATTAAAAAGAGAAATGAAAATCATGAAACATACACAATCGTTTTTCTTACTAGGTATAAACTAATTAATTGTCTAACATAATCCTTTAGAAAGAAATGACATCATTTTGAGGAAATGGGGTAATCTGCTAAAAAGCAGAGTTTTATGGTAGTTAGGCCTACCACGAAAAATTGAGAGGGTTTAGGGTGTTTGCTAACTTTAACATTGTTGGCTGGTAAACCGGATGGAAGCTAAGGCTAATGTTTCTAAATCTACTGCTTCCAATCAGAGCCCTTCATATTTTTTGCAAACTTAAATAACCTTGTATACCATCATTTGCTAATTGTTCTCTTTTCTCATTCATTGATTAATTTACATATCTTATACAAGTGCAAACATCTTTCTTATCTCTTTAAATTGAGTTATTATCTAGAGCGATGTTTACAGAGAGTGAAATGACTTCCCCTGATTTCAGTTAGAGCTGGGTCTTTGGACACGGAACCCGTCCCCTCAATGTACCATAAGAAACTAACCATGTTCTGCTATTCCTATTCTTCTGATTTAGAGCGATGTTTACAGATAGTGAAATGACTTCACCTGATTTCAGTGAGAGCTGGGAATCCCTGGACTCGGAACCCGTCCCGTCAATGCACCATAAGAAACTGAAGAGTCCTAAGATCTGGCTGCCTCACTGCTTCTATTTCATTGCATGGGGAGGATCCATCTTCATAGTTGTTGCATCATCTCTAGTCACTATTTTACTTGGTCTCAAGTAAGTATTACTATATCAACTTGTTCTATGGCATTTTCTCCGGCGAAAATTGCTCCACTATAAATTAAACTCTATACCCTACCCTAAACTAACACAAAACTTATAACTATTGCAACCCTAAACCTTGCCCTCTATCTTGGATGAAAAAAAGCCTGGAGCAATTGTTGCAGGAGCAAATGTTATGTCACCTATTGGCTCTTTCCTTTTTCTCTATAGGGTTAGTTTTTTTTTTCAATGTAGATAACAATAAACAAAGCACAGGTGCAGTAGTCTCATGAACGGTCGATTACAAGAAACACATTTTAAATCCGTCTTTTAATCTGTTACTTCTGTATATTTTTATCAGAATTGAAAATAAATGAAATGAAATGAAAATGAAATGAAACGAATCTCAACTATTGTACTTATTCCTTTTAGTAAGAAACTAATCTATGGATTCCATACTCAATCCAGAGGAGGTACATGTAAATGAATACCAGTTGGAAGAAATACTTATTTATAACGTTTTTTTATTTTTCCAATGTAGATAAAAATAAACAAAGTGGAGGTGCTGTAGTCTAGTAAACTGTTGATGGCCAGAAACAAAGTTTTAATCCCAACCATTATACTTATTCCTTTTTAGTAAGACACTAATGTATGGATTCCACCCTTGACCCAGGGGGAGGTACATGTAAATAAGTACCAGTAGGAATAATGTCTTATGAAGTAGTTAATTTGTAAAACTACAAATGATTAATATCTTCCAAGTAATCATGTTTAGAAAATAAACGATGAGAACAAAAAACATTTGCTAAAAGATTGTGTATTGTTCTACATTTTTCTCAACATAGTGTGGCCTTCTAGTACTCAAAGGGGATGTTTCAGCAAGCCGTTTGTAGCTTTTGAGCTACTTAATGAATTGCTTAATGATTGAGAATGTGGTTAGTACAGCATTCAAGATCATGTTCCAGTCGTTCGTAAATTTATTCATAACTTTACGAAAGATTTTGGGAAACTCCCCCTGAAAACGTGTGTGAAATTATTATTATACTACCGGTATTCATTATTTCATCATACAGGTTCAGCTATGCTCAAGCCATCTATTGGATGCAGTCTATGTACTTTTCATTCCTCCAATGCATCTTCATAACCCAACCTACAGTGGTAAGATCCTTAACCCTTTATCTTCCACCCAGATAGGGAATAGTATAAATGCTCTACAATAATATGTTATGTTTTAGTTTGCATGTCTATAATCTTGTTTGTCATTCTGTCTTTTTGCATTATTGTGTAGTTTTAAGAATTCTTTCATTATTTTTTATTTTTATTTTTCATATACCTTGTAAATTGCATTTGGTTGCTATTTTGAATGTTGTGATCAATAAAAACAATTATCTATATATATCTATCTATCATGGGTGCTCTGTGCGACAGTGAATTTGCTGAAAGAGCACAATCTTCTAGATTACCTCAGATTTCGCAGTATTAAACTTCTATATACTGATATAGCCTTGTATGTTTAAGATATACAATGTCTACATTACTGTTTGATTGGATATTTTTTAGGTAATTTTATTTTTCGCAAATTTCATGAGTCCATCTGCAAAAATGTCTACTTTAATATAAAGCCAATATAGTAATAAACACATCTCAAAAATTGTGAAATTATCCACTGGCAAATTTCTCTAACTTCTCCAATATCATGAAAATAGTGGCTTCCACTATATATCATTTTACATTGTGTTGAGTTTATTCAGTGTAAGTTGCATAATATGAATTTAAAAATTGTTATCATTCTTAATACCGTAGATGGCAATGCTGACGATAGGCAAGGCATGGAAACACAGTAACAACATCAAGATATTTGATCATTATGATGATAACACTGATCTGATTGACAAGCGAATGCTGCATAGATCAAGAGTTCAACTCTATGAGCAAGATCTATCAAAGGTCAGTTTCCAAGTTCTTGTCCCAGGAAAGCCACATTTGTTGCGGCAATAGTTGCACCAGGCTAATTTATTTAAGATGTAGGGTTATGGTAAAGGTTGCAAGAAGGTAGTATGTTTAGGGTTAGGGTTACGTATAGTGTTAAGTCAAAAGCTAAAGTTGGTTATTTTACGAGTCTTGGGGATTAACTGCTTAGCAAATCATCCTTAAAGCCCAACGCACACTATGCGATGCGATTGCAACAAAGTCGCTGAGTGTGCGCTGACCTGCAACATGCTGCGACTGTGATGCGATGTGTTGCAGAAAAATCGCAGACCAAATTTCAGACATTTGACATGTCAAATCTTCCTGCGATTGTCCTGCGATTTTGATAATTTCAGCCAATCAGATTTGCTAGAAATGGAGGTTGTATCACTGGCATGCATGCGCCTAAAAGAGGAGGCACCATGGTAATACAGCGCCTGTTGTAATGTGTGCGCTGGCCTGCGATGCGATTGCACTGCGATGCGATTGGCAATTTGTTGCAATCGGATCTTAGTGCAATCGCATCGCATAGTGTGCGTGGCTTAAGGCTAATGTCATAGACCCATGTCCTTATTCCACCTTTTTAAAATCCACGAGGTTGGTTCTTATCAGCCTAAATTTAATAAATAGCCTGCTATTCATGATCCCATCAATTTTCCTGTTCAGACAACAGTGGGACAATTCAAAGAAAAGTCCAGTCTTCTTGGATTCATTGGAAGAAATCAGACCAATCGATGACGGAAACATCTTACTGAAATGTGTCAATGTTAAAAGAAAATATCTTCTTTTTCAGAGTAACCACTCTGTGAACACAATCTTCAAACTATTCAAAGATTAATCATATATTCTTCTAAAGCTCAATAAACTCCATTATGTATCATGTACCTCTATATTTCAGGCAATTTCAGCACGTCAAAGGTCTCGGTATTTGAGGTTTGCCCGTCCACCTCAACCAAAGGAATTACAAAAAGCTAAGGAGAAGATGCTGAAAGAAAAACACATGTATGCCATCCTCAAGTAAGTTATTCAGTTTTCTTTTTTGTGATTTAATAATGATATAATAAAGCACTTTTTTACATAAAACCATTTTTATTTGCAAATGAAATAGATTAATTGTCAGTTAGATTTATGATATTTTTTTTTTTTTTTTTTTGTTTAGCACAAACTTGCTGATATAATTATGTCAGAGGAGAGTTCATTCTATGAGCATTCCAATTGAAATTAATAAATAAAAACACATGTACATGTATCATAGATTAAAAACTTAATAACAGACAGAATTACATTGTATAGTCACAAACATAAAGAACTTTCAATGCATTTAAATAGAAAAGAGGGCAACTGTATTATAGGCATTAAATTTCATTAATGCTTGGTAATCAAAATATGAGGAAAATTACAAAATTGCAATGTGATACCAACAACAATATTGAGATAAGTTACTTATTTACAAACAAACAAGCAAGTGTTCAGTGAAGTCTTAAAGGATTTTGTTGAATGTTAATTGGTATTAATTGGGCATTTAAGCAAAACATTTTGTGTTATTAATATTCAGCACTGATTGTTATACACAATGGACCTTTAAGCCTGTGATTTAGTAAAACACTGAGGTTAATAATCAACACGGTTCTTTTATAATCAATGTAATCAATGCACATTTATCTTTCTCTATAGGGACGTGATTTTGTTTTTGATTCTCATCTTCTGCGTGCTATGGATGGCATATGGCAAGGAGACATCCCTACATGGTCCTCTAAACAGCTCTGTCAATCAAATCTTCCTCAAGTAAGTCTACTTTAAAGACACCGACTAGTGAGCTTCCATGGGTAATTTGACCCAGTAAAAGGTGTTTTCCATTACCCGATGTTTATCACCACTGCCAGACCTTATGTAATGCCTTGTATATTTCACCCATAGTTCTATCTGGTTAAGTCATTGAATCTTGCTTTACCTACATTGTGAATTGAACAGCTCTCTCAAGTAATTCTACTTTAAAGACAGTGACTAGTGAGCTTCCATTGGTAATTTGACACCATGGATGCTTACCCAGTAACACCTGATTTTTATCACCACTGCCAGACTTTATATAAAGCCTTGTATATTACCCAATGTTCCATCTGGGGAAGTCATTAAATCTTACTTAACCTAGCACAATGATGCTTGAAGCTGTCCATGATGGACAGGTTGTTTTGCTGTAATTTAGCTGCAAGACGGGTATTTCCAGTGCTTTTTACAAATTCTGGGGTCAGCAAATTATGATCCACTCCTCAGGTAGAACTTCAAAGAACTTGAAATAAGATATTGACATAAACAAGATATCATAGCCCTCTTGCATTAAAAGATGGAATTAAATGCATCTTGATTTTAAACCAATCAGGGTCTTGTATTTTGGACTTGTGATTTTTATTTTTAGTTGCATTCCATCGCAAGTTTTATGTAAGAGGGCCCTGTATCAAGTTGAAATAAAGCAAATTATGCTGTTCAAAAGTGCTACCAAGTCCCTTTAAAGCCCCGATCACACCTTTGCGTTTTGGGGCTGCGTTCGGCTGCAAATTGCCCAAACGCAGACAAACGGAGTCAAAGGCAACATAACGAACTAGAACGAGCTAGAACGAGGTAAATAGGTAGGCGGACGCAAAAGCCTTGCGTTCAGTTGCGGAAGTTTGAAATTTTTTCAAACATTCGCAACTGAACGAGCTCGAACGCAACAAAAGGTTTAGTGAGTTAATGCGCAGTGAATCGAGATGAGACGAGCTAGATCGAGCGGCTAGCGAGCAACAACGAGTAGTGAACGAGGTACACACGCAATGGTATGAGCAAACTTCGTATTGAATCGTACTGCTACGAGGGAAAGCGAGCTAGAGTGAGGTGAAATGCAAGCAAACTAGGTACGAGCTACATCGAGCTCTAACCGCAACAGTGTGATTGCAATCGAATATTGAGCTGCGTAGGGCTGCCTCAAGGCTGCGTTCGGCTAACGAGGTAAAACGCAGCCCCAATACGCAAAGGTGTGATCGGGGCTTAAAGGGATGCAGAATTCAAATTGAGAATTCAAATTGTAATTTATTGAAAAAGTTCATTTTGCCAAAATGATTATAAACATATAGGTCAGTATGGAATCCCTTGAAATTAACAAGCCAATTGCTTGCTGTAATATCCAGATATCTATGATTTCAAACCCTGATTTTCAAACCCATTTCCGAAACTGGTTTCACACAATATCTTTCCGCCGCGGCTCAGAATGTATAGCTTATTCTGGGTTATGAAGTCCCCACGCCCAGCCCACTGGGCAAGACGTCACTAATGCTCGCAACAGAGCGTTGCACTTCGGTGGTGATTTGATCGCGCAAGGCCGCATAGTCCTAGTCTAGTTGTTTCACTGTTTTAAGGTACTAAATGATTTGTATTTCCTCTGAAATTTTCATTAGTTTGTTTTTACAGTCAGAGCAATAGGATTTTACCAATTTTTTGCCTTCCGCACTTGTTTTGGTAAATTACTGAATCCCTTTAATGAGAATTGGTAAAGTCGTTCATGTAGGACACCTATCTGGGCTTGGTCACTGGGCGAACCTTCATTTCTGTGCTTTTTATGTTCCCTTCACTAAGGGAATCGTGTTATTACCCCAGATAATAGCTCTACCATAAATGGCATTCAGGTTGCAGTGCTTGCAGTTCTTGACACCATCCACTTGAATAGTGTTTACCACAGGATTTTCTTCCATAGTCATTGTCCCTGTCTGGTGTGCTGAATTCCGCTCCGGAGTGGTAGCTCAGTTGATTACCTGAAGGATAAGTGGGAAAAGACCCAAAACAATTTATTTCAGTTATTTTTCAAGCATTGATTTTTGGTTGGAGGCCTATAAAAACATACTAGATGTATCTCAGAATCTGTGTCAGGACAACTACTCCTTGGACATTACCCCCTCTCCATGGAACTAACCTCCAGAAATTGGGTTAGGATAGGGTTATAGTTAGGGGTATATTTTTGGCAGGGGTAGTTGTCCGTGGAGTAATGTCCTTGAAAAATTTGTCCTAGATCTCGAAAATCGATAGAAGATATATTTTTCATTAATTTTGAGGTAATGGTACATAGATTAGAAGATTATATATTTCTACCTTTTCTTTTGTTTTTGTTTTGATTTGGCAACAAGTATTTGAATCACAGCAAAATTGTACGGTCAAAGGTCTTTTCCCAGTGTTATTCTGAATTTTCCATGATGTCATAATATGTATTAATTTAAAAAGAATTCTGTGTATAGGTTTACTCTATTCTACCATCTCTCTTTCCTTCCTGTATTATCATCTGTTACTATGTAGCGCAGACGCGGATCCAGAGTCGGACTTCAAAATCGAAAAGCAAAAAAAAAGGGGTTGCTCCAAAATGAACGCATTTGTTTTCTTGCAATCTACAGGGTATGTTGCACCTCCCACTGCTCCCCCAGGATCGGCGCGCTTTGGCATCAAATCTGATGGAAAGTGCTGCATATTCTTCATTTTATGTAAAAAGTTAGCAGACTCACCTGCAGTGCCACTATAATAGCTACTTGTAAGCTTGTAATTCCCAGTTTCATTGCTCGTTTGAAATATTTGTAGTTGGCGTAGAAGGTTTCCCCTGAAAATCCTTCAGATCAACCCACAGTTCGTAGACTTCTGATTCGTCAGGAGATGAATCTTCTCGTTGCCTAGCCAATGTTCAGAAGAGAGCTTCCAAACCCATTTGTATAGGCCAACCAATTTTGATTGAAGTCAACAGAACCGTCCATTCTTCGCTTGGAAGCCTTAATAGACAGATTTTTGCAAAGGAGGCAATTATGCCATACAGGGTGAATTTAACTCCCCAAAAGCTATGTATTATTTACGCTAATTTATGCATCTACACATTGCTTTTTCATTGAATAAAGCCCCAAAGCTGCCGATTTTTGGTTTGTATATCCTTGTAATATTCTGATGAAAAAAAGAAGTGATATGAACTATCATCATTTGATTTTTAATATATTTTTTCTTACTTTTTAAAACTTATTGTATATTATTGTTTTTCCATTACAAATTATCATCAACTTTATCATGAACACAAAAACCCAAAACAATCGATTCAAAGCAGTATAGTAAAAAATAATAATTTATTTTTTAATATGCATAATTTGTATTGATTTTTACATAAAATCGTGTTGTTTTGTGTCATGATCATGTAACAAATGTTTGGAATTTTAGGACTGCATACCAGGTTCTCAACGCTATAGAAAGCTATGTGCGTTGCGGACATGTTGTGCGAATCTTCGAGGGGGTGGTATCCGTCCCTCTAGCCCTTACAAAGTTTTTTATATTTAACCTATTTCTGACGGGGGGGGGGTCAATTTGACCCCCCTGTACAAATCCGCAACTGCCGCGCAACCGCAGAAATCGCGACTCGGTGTCTATACTGTTTTTTCTTTCAAGTGTCAAACTTTTGACACCAAGTTAAAAAAAATTGGAGACTCGTTGTCGTGTTACGCAACATTATGTAATCGCATGTCACGCCAAATATTAACGAACGAATGACGATTCATTTTGCATGCGTTTGTACAAATACTGCTTTTCCTAAATCTTTATAACACTGATAATTGTGCCTTCTGAGCCTTTTGAATGATTAAATTTGTCTTTATATTGATTAAGAAACATTTCTCAAGCATAAAAAATTACAAAAACAAAGAAATACATAAGAAATAAAAACAATAGAATACATAAGAAATTCACAAAAAATAGAATACAAAATTCGAAATTTCTGAATTTGTCAATTCAATACCGTTGACTTTGCTGCTCAACTTTATAAAAAATTTGACCTTCATAACTATATGTTTATTAATGAAATATTACAATTTCAAATAAAAAGCATCTAATTTGCATATATGAGTATGCATAAATTAATATGTGAAATTTTTTCGAAAAATATATCAGCGGTACCCTTTACATGTGCAGCGACGTTCGTGCAATTCGACGGCGATTGACCATCGCAGCCGAGATCTCAGGGGGGGTGCAAATTGACCCCCCCCCAAGTCAAAATCTCCTCTTGAAAGCCCAAGTAGAATAGGGTTAAAGAAGTTCCAGTTACTCTATATAAATGATGATACTAGTAAGACACTTCGTCATCAACCTGCTTACCGTCCACCCACCACCATCGGTCTCCATGTCGCAGTAGACGTTGAGGGGGTAATTGATTCCGCTGAGCTGGATCTCATAGATACCGCTGATATTCACTCCACTAGCATGGATGTCAGCACAGTCATGCTGTTGCTCAGGAAACGATGGAGGAAAGGTTTTAGTGTCCACTGTTTGGTCATAAAATTTTGAAATTATGAAAATATATGAAAATAAATATATTACTTTAGAGCTGAAAAGTAACTGAATGAAAGTGGTACAGGGGTGTGAGTGTTGAGCTGAATTCTTTTAGTCAATTTCAGCTTTATTTAAAAAGTCTTGATTATCAGCTTATTTTCAGCCTATTTTAGCTTTCCTCTGTACTTTTTCAGCTCTTTTTATTATTTGTGGTGGCTCACACCCTTAGTGCCAACAGTGCAATTGACATGCCAAAATAATACATGTTCTTCTTCGTAATAATAATAATTATAATAATGATAATAATAAATATAGCATTTTTAACGGCCCATCGATTTAAATAATACTATTCAGAGGCGCAGAGGGAAAAAGGAAGGAGGGACTGGAAACTTTGAGAGAGGGATACAAAAATATAAATACAATCTAATGAAAATAAATTGAGAACATACATAACTTAAGATTAGATTTGAATGTATTTGAGGATTCTGCTAATTGGATCCTCAGTGGAAGAGCATTCCACAGAAATGGGGCTGAGCATGAAAAAGCGTTTTCTTCTAGCAAAGATGAAGTTCTGGGAATAGTTAACTGTTTGGTATTAGTGGAGCGGAAGGAATATAATTTGACATAAGATTTTGCAAATATTTCGGATCCTGATTTGCAGCCCGATCATGAAGTGCCTTCCAGGTTAATATTAACATTCTAAATTCTATTCTTTTGGATACTGGAAGGCAATGAAGATTTCGTAACAGAAAGGAAATGAAAAGGAGACTCATTACACCTGTACCTTCTCAAGAATGTTGCATATAATATGATTATTATTGATACATTGATTTACCTATTTCACACTGCTTTCGTCTAACCGGATTAGATCCATTTCCAGGCTTTCCATAGGAGCGTTTAATATCATTCCTATAGGCTGCCTTTTGTGGAACCTTTTTCCCAGCCTGAAGGACTGATTCACAGTCAATACTATCGCCTAGCGATTCAGGCAATAATAGGGCTGAAATGGAATTAAAATTAAAACGCTATGTACCTTTGAATCACGTTTAAGATCAAGATGAGAAAATGGATATAAATATCTATGAGAAGTTGCAAATTTGTCTTGTTATTCACGTTATTTGAAATAACAGCATATTTCAAAAGACGAGCATAATATTTATTATTCCATTGTATGATATTTTTATTTCACACTTTCATACTCACATATGCTCTTTATAAAGTAAAGGTTAATGATAATAAGGTACACTGGTTAAATGAAACATATAGTAATGGAGTTTAATACATACCTAGAGTTCCCAGCACGATAATGTAGTGCATTATCATGACAGCTCTGCTTTTATTTAATGTTTCCATAGTAAAAGCTTTTGTTGTAATGAGATGTGATGACATTGGTAAAATTAAGCTACGCTTGCACTCAGAGTTAGCAGCAAAATAATGCAACTCATTATCACTACAACTCTGCTTGTATATAATGTTTCCATAGTAAAAGCTTTTGTTGTACTGAATCGTGTTGAAGTAGGTAAAATCAAACTGAATTTGCAATCATAAAAAAAAAGAAGACGTGGCTTTAAAATAAGCTTATTGATGAAGAGAAGTGACAAGAAAAACAAGACTATTTTATAGGCACAGTTACTTATTTAAAGCCGAGCCACAAAAAGGACGACAACCCTTTTGTTTGACATGAGTTCATCCCCTACCCCCTTAAGAACAAATTTTATATTTTGTTTGTAGTAAGTACAATTATTTTAAACATCTTAAACTAGTTCTAAAGTATTTAATAGTCGTCAGTAAACCATTAAAAGCAGTCTTTATTCTGGCTATGAAAGTGCATGCAAACTTAAAAGAGCTTGTTAAAACTGTACGACTAGGTTTGAATGCATTATAGGAATGGGCAATAAAATGCGTATCATATGAAACTCTGTTACTCTTTTTGTCTTTCTTTACATGTAAAAAAAAAATTAAGAAAAAAATATTTGTAACAAGATTATCTTCACAACAAAACGCAACCCTTATTCAAATTCATTAGTTTGATATCAGTTTATAATGCAATATATCTGTTATACCGAGTGAGTAAAAAAAAAAATTAAAATAAACATTTAGAAAATTGTCATTAAAAAAGGAAAACCAATTAGTAAATTTTTCTGTGTCTTGTGTTTACGTTTGAATGGACATGGGGCATTGTTTGCGAACATGTAAAATTCAACTTGTGCCATAGGGGGGTTTAAAGCAAAGGGGTCATTCCATCTGGATTCACCCAATGGGTTACACCCTACCGTCTCAGAATTTGCTCAAATTTGGTACACATGAAGTTTAACATTACCTTCCCATGAAACAAAAAAAATTAGCGTAAACGGTCCGTCGGTTTCCGAGCTATGGCCTGCCCTTTTTGATTCTTTTTGGCAAAAATGGGTGTGACCTTCCATTTCAACGGCAGATTGCGCCTGAACTGGTTGACCAATTTTTGTGTACATGGTACCATTCAAAAGGAAATTCAAAGAGGATTTCAAAAATGGTATCAAAAATATTATTGGAGCAATTTAATGCTATGACCTTTGACCTTTCCTTTAACCTTG
The DNA here is from genome assembly GCA_940671915.1 of Paracentrotus lividus. Taxonomy (NCBI): domain Eukaryota; kingdom Metazoa; phylum Echinodermata; class Echinoidea; order Camarodonta; family Echinidae; genus Paracentrotus; species Paracentrotus lividus. Next base: position 24,287,611 of record CALNVZ010000641.1, read on the forward strand.
ATTTTGACCCCCAGACGAATAATAGTTTTACTTGATTTTTATGTATGTTAATTGTCAGTATAATATTAACATAACATGTAAATATCTAGGATGATTTTTTATTTCTTCACCTTTAAAACTCTTTTAAATGTAATTTACAAAGTTTCTGTTACCCCACATACTGAAATTTGTGTTGGTAATGTGTGTACAATTCTCCATTATAGGCTTACTTGAATACCTCCAAACTGAAGTTAAATTACATTCAATTAAAACAGGAAACTGAACATTTCAGGTAATAAAGGAAACATTAAACACAATGATAATGTAAACATGTACGTAGACTCCATTTGCTTATGAATAGAGACATTTGTTTAGCCCTTTTGATTGGGGTGCAATAGGTATACATACAATCATCAGAAATGTGCGGTTTTGACAGAAACAAAATGCTTCCTACATGTAGTCAGCTCTACTGTCCCAAACTGGATACATCCTTGAGATCTTTGAAGCATCAGCAACAGATATGGAATACATTATGGTATTTGATTGTAATGTTACTTCAGTTTGAAAGTATTCATGTATAATGGAGTCTTGTACACACATTACCAACACAAATATCAGTATGTGGGGGTAACAGAAACTTTGTAAATTACATTTAAAAGAGTTTTTAAAGGTGAAGGAATAAAATATCATCCTAGATATTTACATGTTATGTTAATATTATACTGACAAGTAACATACATAAAAATCAAGTAAAATATTATTCGTCTGGGGGTCAAAATCAAGGTTAAAGGAAAGGTCAAAGGTCATAGCACTTTAAATTGCTCCGATAATATTTTTGATACCATTTTTGAATTCCTCTTTGAATTTCCTTTTGAATGGTACCAGTTTCACAAAAATTGGTCAACCAGTTCAGGCGCATTGTGCCGTTGAAATGGAAGGTCACACCCATTTTTGCCAAAACGAATCAAAAAGGGCTGGCCATAGCTCGGACACCGACGGACCGTTTACACTATTTTTTTTGTTTCATGGGAAGGTAATGTTAAACTTTATGTGTACCAAATTGAGCAAATTCTGAGACGGAAGGGTGCAAAATTGTACTTTCATTGGGTGAATTGGCATGGAATGACCAAAAGCATAAATAAAAAACTTATCCTGATCAAAGTGGCATAACTTCTTAATGATTTTTTTGTTACATGTTGGCAAAAATGCGCCTTGTTTATCCAAGGGTAAACATTTACCACACAAAATAGTACCAACATGTGAGAGAGGATACTATTTCAAAATATGTACAAAAATCTGGGGTTAATAAATTGGTTTTCTTTTTAATGCAAATTTCTAAGTGTTTATTTTTTTTTACTAAGTTGGTAGAATTCCTAGTTGTCTCAATGCAATCTCTTATGAAAGCTGTCCTTTCATATAAGAGATGGCACACTGTCAATAGGCCAAACAAAATGATGGTCCTGCAAATTTCTGTTTTGATTGACAAAGGGCATTAAGACCGATCCTAACTATTATGTCACATATATCCTACTGTTACATGTTTATTATTGTCTATTTATTGATTTTGAAATGCCAAATAATCAATGATAATAATGATAAGAGGCCGTAGTTTACTGATCCTTATTGCCGAGGCATGAAATCGCCATAAGCAGCTAGGATAAATGCTAATTTTTGGCAGGTTTGGAAAGTAAATTTTTTTTGGCCAAATTTTAATAAAATAGGATCATGGTATCAAGAAGTATCTACTTTAATGTGAAAAGCATAATCCACGTTTCATATATTGAAAATATTTAGTTATGAATCAGTTCAGTTATTATTTAAAACCAAAAACATTACAATATAATTGTTTACATGAATGAATGAATTTATTTAAAACCAAAACATAGTATACATTGATCGCTGTTAAAATACAGTGAAAAGGAGCACATTAATTAGCAAATATCGTGGACTAAATTAATTCATGAAATGAAAATTTTATCAAATATATTTAGCAATATTTAATTAAAGTAAGAAAACAGTATATCTGCAGTATACATGTATACATGAAGTATTTACAATGTCCAAAGTAGTATTGATGAAATAGGGCTAGGAGCAATATACAATTACTGGAGCGAATGCCTGATATTTTCACAACTTCCGAACAACATTGTACATTGTATGTATCCATAATTTAATACAGATATGATGCCTGATCAAGATGTCGTGTCTTTAAATATTCACAGCATAAAATTTCTATAGCATGCATGTAACAGTAAGTTGACAGGATTGCCTTGTCTTTCGATGAAAGCTAAAATAAGTGATCATAAGCATAATGGAACAAAGCATAAATTAAACCGTTAGAACCCAGAGGCTGAAAGGGTGTTTTACAATCAGGGTATACTGTCAAAAAAGGACCCTCTATGCACCATAAAAAAGAAATATCATAAAAAAATATACAAATCCAGGGATGACACACTTATGGAATGTTTAAGATCAACATTCAGGTAACTTATATTAGTATAAGGGATATGTGTATGAAAAAGTGAAATAGACAGGATTTCATATTATAAAATTAAAAAGAAAAAGTGGATCAATGACACCATTAGCTTGCTTATCAATTATGCATGAGACTATGTACAGAACTATTGAAAAATGCAAAACTTACAAAAAATTAAAAGTCAATCATTTTCATCCAATTTTGATTAAATTTTCAGTGTTGAGCCTGTTCCATTTAACTCCATTTTTCAACGTAATTTCAGCTTGGAGTTCCCCCTTTTCAGTTTTATCATAAACATGGTCTTAGTACTGTTAAAATCCAATGCATGCCATGGTGTGATTGTGAAGTATCTGTCCTTGTCCTATCCAAAGAAGTTGTGATGCTTAGGATAGATTTGATTTGAGATATGTATAAACATTACCTAAAATTATACCCAGTATTTCTAAGAATGTGCACATACTACACACCATTAATATAAGTTGATCTTCATAAGCTGAAAAAAGTATTTGTTAGGAATGCACAAGTACATTGTATTTCTCTCTTAAAGTTTCTCCTTAAAAAAAACTTGACTGAAGTCATCTAGAAATACATTTCTTCCAAGCATTAATCTTTCCTTTAAAATATCAAATCATGCATATCATATTAAAAAGTAATGTTTAATTCTTACTGCAAACTGTTATCGAGAGGGGTTGATCTGTGGGAACGGCCAAGCACACCCTCCGACCAAATGTTTAAATATGTCAAAAGCTGTCACATCAAATAGAATTTCATTTGCCAATAGTCTTCATGGGTTTAAAATAAGCAAATAGCACTGTAGAAATACTAACAAGTCACATTAATCAAGAGAACGTAACGGTAATATCATCAGTAGGGAGATAAAACTTTGTATTTCAAATTTTTGTGTTTACCGGTACTTCAGATAATTAGTCAAGTGATGCCCTGTCCAAATCAAGCACTTTTACCCCTGAAATTTAGCCACCACAAATTTTCAAAGAAAAGGTGATCCTATAGGGTATAGTGCATTTGCCGCTTTTTTTGTGCTCTCCAAAACACTTGGCATTTTTGAGATTCAAGGTTTTATCACCCCTTCGAAGATTTATGAAGTCAGTCACGTAGACACCTTATCTTCAGCCACCGGGCGAATCTTCATTTCTGTTCTTCTTATGTTCTTTGCAGGAAGCGAGGCATCACGTTTACCCCAGGTGATGCCTTGTCCGTATTTTCGAATTTCAGTGTTGTCATGGTATACCCCATTCAGGTTGCATTGCAGACAATTTTTGAACCACCATCCACTTGAATAGTGTCTGGCACAAGAATGATGTGATTGACTAAGATTGTTGTCACTGTCCATTGTACTGAATTCCATTCCTGAATGGTACATCAAATGATCACCTATAGGATAAAATAATAGTAATCAAATTTATAAGGCGCTTAATACTCAAGGTTCCTAGCCCATCAGGGAAATCAGGGAAAACAACTTTACTTTTTTTTCCAGTCAGGGAAAAGTCAGGGAATTTGAAAATAATGCTTCTAAATCAGGGAAAAGTCAGGGAATTTGATTGGCCCAAAAACCAAAAGTTTGGTAGTCAGTCAGACAAGTGTTTTATGCTGCAAATAGTTTACAGCGGCAAAAAAAAAAGAAAAAAAAAAAAGGGGCAAAACTGGAAATGGTTTTAAATAATTATCAGGGAATTTTTAGATTTCATCAGGGAAAAATCAGGGAAATATCAGGGAATTTTGTTTTCTTGAAATGCTGGGAACCCTGATACTGATGTTTCTATCTTCTGTTTATAAAACCTATAAATGATGAGTGGAGAAAGACCTCAAACAATTAACAGCAATTTATTTTTCAATCATTGATTTGTGGTTGTGTGTAAACATACAAGATCATTCGTAATATTCTTGAGAATCCTGATTTTTTTTTTTTTTTATTACATTAAAAAAAAAACAACAAAAATGAAATATCCCCCAACCCCCACCAGGTGCACCTCCATCCTGCCAGCAAATCTAGATGGCCCCTGGATCCCAGGTCAATTGTAGATTTTTTTTGCAAGAGTGAAGATATTCCATGCCAGTTATCTCACAATCAATAATAGGATAGATGAAATATGTTTACGGTCTTGACAGATTTGTCGTACAACAAATGGTATGATGAAACCAGCAATTTCTGGAAAGGATGTTTAAATCATTTTAAAAAAAAATTTTTCTTTATGGTATATCAAATTTTTAAAAAAGCATTGAAGGATATAAGTATAATTCATTCTTACAATCTCTTTTCTCCTTTGTACAGTATCAAACCTGAAGGGAAATACTGTTTTTTTTAGACACCCTGTAATGAACCTTTCTCAATATTACAATGACTAACTTGTTTAGAAATAAAGAGAACCTCATGTTACATGTATGTAAATATTTAATATAATTTAATATACATGTAATTACCTGCAGTACCATTGTACGAGTGAATTGTCAGCTTGTAGTTTCCAGTTTCATTGCTCAGTTTGAAATATTTGTAGTTGGCGTAGAAGGTTTTCCCTGAAAATTCTTCCAGATCAACTCTTAGTTCGTAAGACTTCTGATTGGTCAGGAGATGAATCTTCTCGTTGCCTAGCCAATATTCGGAAGAGACACTTCCAAACCCATATTTGTAATTCAACCAATTGCGATAGAAGTCAACAGAACCATCCATTCTTCGCTGGAAGACCTAAACAAATATTATTTAAATAAGGAAATGACTGCATGCACAGTGTGAATATATTATGTGGTACACAAGTACGTCTAACTAGCCTTGGGCCATGAAGCATTTTTGAAATTGGGGAGGGGGGGGGGGATGGGGCTGAACATGCATTAAACCTCCCTTGTTTTTTTTTGCATTTTTGTATATTTCATGTAAAGGTAAATACAGACCCCCTCCCCTCCTTGGTCCCTTGAAAAAATCAAAGCCCTGAAATTTTGTCTCTTTAACTGAGAACAAGATAGTATGTTTTTTGTTCAAGCCCTCCAAAAGTGTGAGTATAGTAAAGTGCAACTCTAACCATACCATAAAGAAATCATGAAAAGGGCAAGACACATTATTGCTTACAATTTGTTTAGTAATTCTACATGAAGCAGGTATGTGTTTTTTATAGCCCTTTCACGAATGTACACACTCAAATGTGAACGATATTAGTTCTAAAAACACTTTCAAACTCTTCTTATACTTGCTGTCCATCCCCCGCATCGGTCTCCATGTCACAGTAGATTGATTGGGTGGCTGATCCCGCTAAGATAGATGCCATATCACACCACTGATAGTCACTCACTAGCATGGATGTCGCACAGTGTGTGGTTGCCCAGGAAACAGTGAGGGAGGGGTTTGGGTATCCACTGTTCGGTCTTAAATTAGACAAAACATAACCGACTGAAGGTGCCAACATTGTGGGTGGGCCAAAATTATTCGAACACCAAACGTATTGAAATGATTTTAGTTGTTTTCATTCAATTGACCATTTAAATACCCATAAAATGGTTTGAATGTATGAGTTTATTATGCTTTTAAAACTAAATAATATAGTCTTGCGTTTGGAACTTGCCCCCAACTGGCCCGTTTTGTGAACCTCAGGTGGTCTATAATATTGACACTACTGTATGCCAAATCAAAACATTGCTCTTTTAAAATATTTTTGGTCGCCTGCTCAGTTTTGGCACTGACATGCTAATAATTGTCATCACAGGGGTCCTGACTATTAATATTCATTATTAGCTCCTACATTGGCAAAGAGCAAGTGACAAGTGACATTTCCTGTGAATGAGCAAAATACCTACTTCATTTACACTGATGTCAATGTAATCTCCTAATGTCTTACCTTAAATATTTCACAGTTGGATAAACTTTGAGGACATGAAATTTGGACTACAAAAGGTGGCACCATATCAAAACATTAAAACTCAATTGGTTAGTATGTCACTTGCTTCCTTTTGCCAAAAGTAGGGCAAGGGCTTCAAGTTCTTTGAGATATGAACTTAGACCTTCATAGTATGTACATGTATCCACAAAGGGAGATGATTTGGGTTTTTAAGACATAGGTCAAGCCGTTCAGGTAACAATGTTTAAGATTAAGAATTCGATATACTGGTCTTGTTATGGCAAATTTTCCAAGAAAGATACATTTAAGATTATGGAAACAATGTGATTATATTTTGTTATTAACAACTCCAAAAGCTCAAGGTTGATAACGTGTCAATTTCTGAATTATTCTATTTTAATGATGAAGGTAGCCTTGTGTCAGATGTCAGTTTTTTTCTTTGATTTTTATTGTTGTTTATGTATTGTTTGAAATGAAGGCAAAACAAAAAAGAAAAATGCAAAAATATTAAAAGATATGCTCTAACCTCATTTTCATAGGAAAAAAGTTCATCTCAATCTTTTCATTTATTGAGTGCCATTTGTTCAAAACAAACTGCACTACCTTAAGTGACATAAAGCTAGTATTGATTTACCAGATTTAATAATCGCTAATTTCTGTTTATTAGTAAAATTTACCTATTTTACACTCGCTTTTGCTGAACTTGGTTAGACTCCTTCCAGGCTTTCCATAGAGCGTTTTCATCAACCCTGTAGACTGCCTTTTGTAGAACCTCTTTCCCATTGTGTAAACTGAGTTTGCAGCCATATTATTGCCTGACGTGGAGGCAAGAACAGAGCTAAAATGGAACATATTTCCTAAAGAGTTTAATTCTTTACAGCAATGTAAAAGACTGCTGACTAAAATTGTTATTACTCATTGTACGATGACATTGTGTGGCCTAAGCTGGGTTCACATAGAAGTATACGGTATAACGGTAATTTGTTCATCTATTGGATATTCTCTATACACTATACGACACGGCGTTCACATAGTGGATACGCCCAAGCTATACTCGGCCTTTTGAAGTTGTATCCACACATGCGTGCAATGTACAAACAAAGAAAGTGGATATACCCAGCACGAAAATCAAACACACGCAATTCCCACTATCTATACGAACGACAAATATATGGTTTTCGAGTAGTTTCTCGTATGTGAACCGGTTTTTGGGAAATACCATTCTTCAACAGGTGAATGTGGCTTGTTCGATTTTCGGTATTCGCGTGCGCTCGCAAAACGAGCCCGAATATCCGAGCCGTTAGCTCTATGTGAACCCAGCCTAATGTAATATAGCCCAGGATTCAGAGTATTTATTGTTTTTGCTCGATTAATTACTACCTTATTATCTACTCGCAAACGTCAGGCTTTGCTCTGCACCCTGCACTGATCCATTAATTTGCAAAGGTTTACATAAAAGTGATACACTGGTGGATCTGCAAAACTGAAAATGTTGAAATCTCTAATGGCCTTATATACACAGACAAACACTATTTTGCAGAAAATCTGAGAAACCATATTTATTTAAATGTTTCTGATGTAAAATAACAAAGTAAATTAACATTTTTCACTTAATATATCACTCATTCCGTACTTTAACTACTACTTCTAAAACACTGGTAAAAATGAAATATGATAATAAAATATAATGTAAATACAAACTTGGTTACCAACACAATGTACAGCTAATTCTCATACTGCTTGTAGATCTTTGCTATATTTTTTTTTTGTTAAGCTTTTGTTGTAGACACGTGATAGACTGCATACAGTAAAGTTTGGTTTTGCAGCCTTAAATTCAGATTCATTCAGATTCATTTTATTGGTCTTAAAAAGAAGGCTTTTGAGATGGGCTTAATATATTTACATTGATAAGGTGATGGTGGAAAAGAAAAAAAAAAGATAAAGACTTTCCAGGTGCATTTATTCTTTTAATGCTCAGACAACATAAAAAGACAGCCATCGTTTTTATTTGAAAATGGTTGCCCCCTTCTGACCCTGTTCAAATCAAGTTCTTTTTTTGCTTGTCAGATTACAATATTTTAACATCTTGGTT
>CALNVZ010000641.1:24320878-24331958 GCA_940671915.1 Paracentrotus lividus
TGGGTGATTTATTCGGGCGTGTATCAATCAGACATGATATATCATAGTTACTTATTTCACGATGTTAATCACAATAGTACGAAACTGCCTCTTTTCGTCACTCTTGAATCAGCATTTTCATTGCGCATTCAATAAAACAAATATTTGATTAGAATAGGGGTTCTACAATATAATAATCAAAGGAAGTAAATAACCTGAAAAGGAAATAGAAGCTCATCAGTTAGGATGTATTTCAAAATACGAATCACAAAACTGGAAAATGACGTAAGAATGAAATGAAAGAATAATATAATTAATAAAAGATAATATGATAAAACAAATATCACTTAAAAGAAGTGAGATCTAAATATCATTATAATGTGCAGATTATTACAATAAAGTGTCTGATATTTAAATAAAGTCGGGGTCCCGGCAAATGGCCAACACATATTTCCTTTTTAAATTTAAAACGTCTTTACGAGCACGATGGGGACAACAATTTCAGGGTAATATCTCTGTATATAGCTCTTGGACATATATCTGGGTGTTGTTTCACCAATGCGTTTGTGAGTTACAAACAACTTTATGAAGGATTGGTGATCAATTTATTCTTATGCTGAATGATTAAAAGTGTGATTAGTAGGGGAGACCGGGTATGGAAGTTACACGGGCCAGTTGTTACAGTTCTCAGTGTGCTAAGATGGAACAAGAGAGGATGTGCTAACTGGCATCTATATACAGCCTACACATAGCTGTGATGAACTGCCGGTCGTGAGGTTTCTCCGTTGTTTTATTAAAAAGTAAATCAACAAAAACCATTTTTTTACAGTTCAAAGTAAATTTTTGACAAAAATTGAAATTTGTAATAGCTCTTACAACTGAAGGCACATGATGATAGTCTGGTATTGTAAATATAGTACATGTATGTCACTAATATACCCCCTAGCTATGCCCTGTAATTCTGCCTAATGACTGTGCTACAGTTGATTTCTGTGTGTAAAATCACCCATGGGGTCTGTTGTTACAGCAACCTACCCCATGTTGATGTAACAACTTACCCCAATTACATTACATATGTAAAATTACATTTTGTCTCAATTTGTCAGGTGTTAATATTTTTAATTTTCTATTATATTTTGTCTATTCTAGGCTCTTCTTGATCACTGTTAACGATGTCAGAAAACTGGAAAGTTGAAATTAAAGTATGGTATAAAGAGATTAAACATTGTCAACTTACCCGTATGTTTACATATTGTAACAATTGACCCCGTATGGTGTAAAACTACCCCGGTATATGGGGTAGGTTGTTAAAAAAAAATGTCCTTCACTATTAGCTGTAGTGTAATTAGTGTTTACATGTTTCAAGTTTTTATATGCCTCAGGTTTTAGCCAACATAATAGGCTAACTACAGACCCAATATGGAGTGGTGAGAGTTTTTCATTAGAATTATCTGGCCCAAAATGTGAATTTTGTAACGTCCATACCCGGTCTCCCCTATTAACATCAATATTCCAGTCGTTCGTAAAGTCATTCGTAACTTTACAAACGACTTGGTAAAATATCACCTATACTAGGTAATTTTATGAAATGATTATTACGAATGACCTTTTTTTAAGGGCAATAATATCAATGCCAGCAGAGGGCGCTAGATCTACAGTAATGGTCAAATTCAAATTCAAATGATCAAATGATTTAATCTCACCAAAATTTTAACCCAGATTTAAACCTTGTGATGCCTCAATTCAGCCAAAAGGAAGTAATTGAAAGCTTGGAAAGTCTAATCAAATATCAAAATAAATATCATTTGTGCATACATAAACCTCAATTAAAAAACCACAATACAAAATGTAATTATTAACTCGGGTTTTGGTTCAAAGAACCATAATATAAGGTCGACATTTGATATACTATCATAATCATCTTTATCACACCTTTGTGAAACCATCTATGTCTTCATCAAGAACCATGAAAATGAGTAATTTATGGAATTTACATACACAACATAATGGAAGAGCAGCTCGAAGGTGAAGTTACTAAATCATTAATTTAAAAACACCAAAATTCGTAAAACTGTCATAGGTATCTATGTTAGCAAAATATCAAGATACTTTGCTATCTGGGATATGTTTATTTAAAACAAATTTAATTTATGGATGGGTTTTATTTAACAACGTTTCAAAGGGATTTGTTTCTTCCTAAATAAAACTTAAGAGAAAGTAAATCTGCCCTAATATGTACATACATGCTATCTTAAGTTATCCTTCGAGAATACCGGCCAAAGTCATCAAATGATAGGCCTTTACTGTAATGATTACAACGTACCACCAATGGAACAAATTGGATAAGATGACATTGTTTTTCGGATATCTGTTCAATTATCAAGATAATTGTTGTTTTATTTTCCTAATGACGATTTAAAAAATAAGGAAGTATTAGATTCTATTTGAAGAAGAAATGGCACATAATCCAATATCAACAATGAGGTGACGTATTTCAAAGAATGAGATTAATAGAATAAAGGCTATGAATAAGAAATATACATTCAACGGGAAATTTCCCTTCGGTGAGCTTAATTTCTGGGGATTTTTTTTTAAAGTGGATAACATTATAAAAAAAAGTGTTTTGTGGAAATTCCATGAGCGCACGCTCCATTGTACATCATACAAAGGCATCATTTCCCTATTGAACGAGAATGAATGGTGAAAGATTAAAAGGGAACTCAAGCGCTCAATTTTTTCCCCCTGTATATTTGTTTAAATTTAACCATAAAATTAAACACAGAGGCAAAACGAAAATAGAAGTTTCAGGAAACTTTGAAAAATATTTATATAAAATTATTGAAATATTTCAAAGGCAATCCATTACCGAGTGCAATGTTTCTATTCTGATAGTTTCATATTTGTTGGATTGCAAGATTTCACTCAGAAAAGATTTCAGAAAAAAGTAAATACATATAATATTGTCGAAATGTATATGGTCTAAGATTATTACTTTGGCGTAAATATTCATAGAATGAATGAAAGCACCGTAAAATATAAAAACAGCAGGATAACTTGCATATCTTCCAATGGAAAACGGTTCGTGTGAGGAAGATATTTTTATCTTCAATTGATTTTAAATAATTATAGTTCCCTTTCAAGAACATAAAATCATATTTGTGATGAAACAAATCTATTAGAATTAATGAAAATACATGAAAACGAAAACCTCTGAATTTATTTAGAATAAGGAAAATAATTTGACTAGAATTATATATTCCTGGCCATGCCTGACATAGCATTAGATGATATACGCAGACTGCATTCTGACCAGTGAGTATAGGCCTACAATAGCTTGGCACAGATGTACGTATATTTATATACCTTAAGTCTAATTGCTGATTTTTGTATGTAAATTTAGATTTATCAAATTGTACGAGTTGGGTTACATTTCTAGTACACCTCCAAACTCGTGAAAGTTCTGATGCATTGCTCTAAAGATCAAACACCTTTACCTAGTCCATGACTCACGGTGGAAGTTGACCTGTCTCTATTGTTCTTACGGGAAAGATGTCTCACTGGTTTTGGATTTGATGCCAGTCTTATCAGTCTTATCGGATGCACCCTCTTCCCCGTCTCCAGCAAAGACGGATTGGGCCCCTTGACCAAACCCAAGACCATTTCTTCCAAACATATCCACAAGGGCCTTCCTGAATCTGGGCATCCTGGCAGCGTAGATGAAAGGGTTTGCACAGGAGTTAGCAAAGGCCAAGATGACGAAGCACCGGTAGAGAGGGCTGAAGAGGTGGGTGAAGTCGACGACGCCTAGGTTAAAGACAAGGAAGCCGAACTGATCAGGTGTCCAACAGACGATGAAAGTGATGACGACGATGAGGAGTGTTCGAAGGACGTGGGTCTGTGCCTTTCGGAGAGCCGAAGACTGCCGTTGACGAAGACTGTAGATGGTCCAAGTGTGCGCTGTTAACATGATGAACACCGGAAGTGCATACTCCAGGACGAATAGACACACTCCAAGGAATCGATGGAAGGCTACTGGTAAGGACAGCACGCAGGCTCCGTTGGTCACAAAGTGGGCGTACAGACTACCCAGGTTGATGATGAAGGCTGCAATCCAGATGATGATCACAGCAAAGGATGCGCGCTTCCGAGAGAAGAGACGTTGGAATGAGATCGGAAAGCGCACAGCCATCAGCCTCTCTACGGATATGGTCGTGAGGGTGAAAATAGATGCACAGATAGATATCCACATCAAGACAGATGTATGGATGATACGACAATAGAACTCTGCAGCAATGGTGTCAGGAAGCTGGATGACTCTTGGGTGGGGTATGATGAAGATGGATGTTAATAGATCAGCCACTGCTAGAGCACCGATCAAGGTGTCGGTCGCACAGCGTTGGCGTTTTGGTCGGAAGATGACCAGCATCACCAACAGGTTTCCAAGGATCCCAATGATGGCGAGGACCAACTGGATAACCTCCCACCACTCCCATTTAACAGGTGCCCATACCCATTCATAATCCAAAGTAATGTTCTGCAAATCACTTTCCATTGCTACTCCAGTCGAACTGCTTTGAGGTATTATTTCAAGATTCTTAAGGGTTGGTCTGCTGGTTGATCAGACGTATTTTGCACCTAGGAGAGGAAAAACGAGTCAGCAAAATTAAACAATGCAAAGGAAATTTCAACACATTATAGATTATGCTTGAAGTTCAAACTAAGTTATGAGTCGCTATACACTGACACAAAAAGCTCAGGAAACTGTATTATTTTACTGTTACATGGATATGTTCAGTCGTACTCTTTCATATGAGTTATCCCGGTATTATGAAACATGTTTTAAAAGTGAAATAAACAAACACAAAACAAAACAACAAACAATAAAAACATCAATTTTTTTTCTTAATACAAATTTGTGTGCATTTTTCATGCAGGTTAGCTTAGGCCCACTGAAAATTAGTTATGAAATAGTACTTACAGTTACACAATTGATTTTTTTTTCCAGAATGCATAAAAAAGACACAAACGCTCACCGATTGCGGAGTACAGTTCAGGTCTCTTAGCTTGAAGCGATTCTCGATATGTATCAACTCGTATTTTCTTCTTGTGGAATCAAACAATTTCTGATCACAGTTTCATCATTATGAAACTAATATCTAAATAATTATGATTGCGGATGCTATCACCTTGTTGAAATCCATTGATAGAATATTGACAAAGGCGACATGCACCGGTAACTATTTTAAATTACGCTTGCTATTATCACTCTCATGAGGGGAGAAGAAGAGAAAGAGTCAGAGAGAGGGAGAGAGAGGGGTGTTTCAAAAGGAGGGACGGAAAAAGGGGAAGAAACGGAAAGAAAACGAGGAAATGGAAATACAGATTAATCAAATAATAGAAGTGCGATGATTATTAGAACTATGGTATTAAAAAGAAGATTATACTCGTCACCAAATTTTGTGTTCAATAACTTTAACTTATTTCTCCAACGCTGTCTGTAAATTAATGGATGGATGAATGACTTCTACTTTCGAGGCATACACCCTCCAAGGCTACTTATATACTGATATAACTTTCATTTTATTATTTTGTTAATTTCATTTAACTTTTTTTAAAGTTGCGTATGCTATTCAGCAATGACATGAGGACTGTGAAGAATTACATTTCCATTCTTCACAATGGAGATATAGTCTGTCATTTTCATGTAACAATTTAAGAACAACGCAGTGTCTCTCAGGTTCAGTTGCAATTTATTTTAAAGACTCATATTTACAATACTAATTAAAAAAACAAATGAAGAATTATATAGTGGTAATTTTGTGTAGAATAAAAAAAGCCGCTGTACACTGTCAGAAAAAATAAAACAAGTTGTTTAAAATCTTAACAACTGCGTGTTAACCGGTGAATCGCACAGCGTTTTTTTTTTAAATTAAACAACCTGTAGTTGTTTAAAGCTTTAACACCCTTGTTGTTTAAAAGTTTAAACAACTTGTTGTTTAAAATATCAACAGTATTGTTTAACGCTTCTCTCCCCCCCCCAAAAAAAAAACGCTCCAACTTTTGGTTAATGCGGCCGGGTATCGAACTCACGACCCTTCGATTAAAAGGCAGACGCTCTATCCACTGAGCCAACTCATCAGTACATACACTTATTTAATGTGTGAGGCATCAGTCCTTCGCCATGATTGAAATGTTGCGACGATTTTACCTTGCATTTAACGAGTGATGCCATTAGCTCATGACTATCACGTGACATTTCCCTCGGCCTGTTAAACAAAACTGTTTAATATCTAAACTCTAATCTTTAAACAGGTCTTGTCTAAGGCTATAAAACCTCGTTTTTCCGGTTTTAAACAAAAATGTTTAAATATTGAACAAGAAATTTTAACTTTTAAACCAGCATTTTTTTAAACAGTGATTTTTTTTTACACCGCGTTCTAACAGTGTATAGACATGGCCTGACCAGAAACGGAAAGTACATCTGTTTATGTGACTCAGTCACGTATATTGTCAGGTCTTGTCCGTCAAAGCGTCAAGAAATTTTGAGCATGCTCAAGAAGAAGAAGGAAAAATAGCCAAAACGGAGAGTTAGCTTCGTCCCTTGTCTGGTGGTTTTGCGTTTATGACCGTTTGCCGTGCGTCACGTATGCGGTTTGATCGGAAGTCGTCCTGAATACGTACTATGGGTGTACGATTTAAATGCAAAGACGCTTATCTGATGTAAAAGTATGATAAACATGATAAACGACAAGTATTGTACATATAGATGAGCAAACGCACAAGGGACGAATCTCGCTCTCAGTTTCTTATCCGTTTTTAGTCGGCTACAGCCCGATAGTCCGCGGGTCCGATAGTCCGCGGGTCCGTTAGTCCGCGGGTTCGATAGTCCGCGGGGGGGGGGGGGTGATGTTTGTTACTCTGAAGGTTCGTTATTCCGAAAAATAGAATGAGGTTCGTTATTCCGAAATTAGAAAAAGGTTCGTTAGTCAGAAAATAGAAAAAGTTCGTGGGTCCGAAAATAGAAGAAGGTTCATTATTCCGAAAAAAGATAAGTTCTTTATTACGAAATTTTGTTTTATCCAAAAATAGAAAAGGTTCGTTATTCCGAAAATAGAAAAAGGTTCGTTTCTCCGAAAATAGAAAAAGGTTCGTTACTCCGAATTTTTGTTATATCCAAAAATACAAAAAGGTTCATTATTCCTAAAATAGTAAAGGTGTGTTAATCCGAAGGTTCATTATTCCCAAAATACAATAAAGTTCGTTATTCGTTAATGATTTGAAAGCAAGGCAAGTTATGCACTCGCCCCCCCCCCCCAAAAGAGAATATTGTTGACATTATATGATCACTTTGATACATTCTATATTTGCTCTTCAATTTTATAATAAAAAGCAAGAAAAGGAGGGTCATGAATTGAAATTCTCTTTTCCTCCTCTCTATAAATTTGAGTTAAACTTTTGAAAAATAACGGAAGTTGGGAATAACGAACCTTTTCTAATTTTGGAATAAAGAAAATTCGGAATAACGAAAATTCGGAATAACGGTAACCCTTTCTTAGTTGGACTAACAACCATTTAATATTTTCGGAATAACTAAACATTTCTGTTTTTTGGACTAACGTATTGGAATAACATAACCTCATTCTATTTTCGGAATTAATGAATTTTTCTATTTTCGGAATAACGAAATTTTTCTATTTTTGGGATATATTATAAATATCGGATAATGAACCTTTTTTTTTGGGTATACGAACCTTTTTCTATTTTCGGAATAACGCAGACCTGTTTCTTTTTCGGACTGAATCGAATCCTCATTCTGATTTTCGGAATTAACGAACCTTTAGAGTAACAGAACATCACCACCCACCCTCCCCCCCGCGGATTAATCGGACGCCGCGGACTATAGGATGGACCCATTGTAGTCTTCCTTAATTACATGTACACGCTAGGCTTCTTATTAGCTTGCAACTAAGGACACGAATAAAGCATTTAGCATAACTGTATTTTGTTTTACAAAAGGGTAATCATGGTCTATATAATAGAAGTCTTCATAATAACTAAAAAAACACAGCATAAAAGACATATTATGAAAAATACACCCAAAATCCTTTTCATCCTCATGAATGACCCGCATACGGCAAGTCTCAATATTAATGGAATAAATAATAATAATAAAAAAAACATTACAATAGTACTACAGCTTTTCTCTATGAGATAAGGGAATTATTTACAACATTTATCCCGAAGCCGTACGTTAAAAACGAAATATGCAATTTGCCAATATATAATTAAAAAAGCTATATTTGAATATTACCAAACCTATGACTATAGATAACCCTTTTTCATAATTACATGTAAGTGACAGGTATGGCATGGTTCGTATGAAACTAGTCCCTAAAGGATGATGAATAACAACAAAATTAATGATGAATATACAACCATTTACCAGTACGTAATAAAGAACTCGCTTGGCATGTCATCATAATGGTCGCACACTATTATGATTACCACAAAACAAACATAATTAGGCCTTGTATAATTAGTAAAGCAAACTTGCAAATGGGCAGTATTTCTAAAATACTGGATCACTCGTCGTTGCCTATATCAGGGTGGCCAAATACTACTGCTCAGTACATGATTAATATCATCCGGGCGATAGTTATCCCTGTTGTCTCGTATTTGTCAAAAAGTCGATTTCATTATATGTATAAATCAAGATTTCAAGGCAAGGATTGTTCAAAGGTGCTCGGATAAAGGTTGCCATCGACTGCTACGTCCTTTAGTCATTAACCAAAATACCTCATTAAAACCGAAACATCTTAGTTTAACCAAAAATTAATGTACATGTTATTACCCCCCAAAATGAAATCAATCTTCTTTTTTTTTTCTTCAAGTTTTCTATGATACTATATCCTCAACCTCATGCCTCGAATGTCTCAGTAGCTTTACTTTTGCTTTCCATTTGCTCAGACGTAACACCAGTCCCATCACCAGCAAACAGTGAGTGAACACCACCGCCATACCGAAGACCCTTCCTCTCAAACATATCCCTCAGAGCCTTCCTGAACTTCGGCATCCTGGCAGCGTAGATGAAAGGATTGGCGCAGGAGTTAGCAAAGGCCAGGATGACGAAACAACGGTAGAGAGGGCTGAAGAGGTGGGTGAAGTCGACAATGCCGAGGTTGAAGACAAGGAAGCCGAACTGATCAGGTGTCCAGCAAACGATGAAGGTGATGACGACGATGAGAAGCATCTGCAGGACTTGGTCTTGGGCTTTGCGGAGCGTCGAAGCACGGCGCTGTCTCAGGATGTAGATGGTCCAGGAGTGAGCTACGATCATGATGATCACGGGTACAGCATACTCCACCACGAACAAAGACACTCCAATGAACTTGTGGAAGGCCAACGAAGGTATGGAGAGGTTACATCGGCCATCTGCTATGAAACGAGCGTAGAGACTTCGGGTGTTGATGCCGAAGGATACTATCCAGATTACGATGATGATGACTGAGGTACGTCTTGGAGAGAACAAGCGTTGGAACCAGAACGGAAATCGTACAGCTGTCAGCCTCTCGACGGATAACACTGTCAAGGTGAAGATGGAAGCGCAGATGGATATCCACATCAAATTAGAGGTGTGGATGATCTTACAGTAGAACCTTGCTGCAATGGTGTCGGGATAACGGGCCACGGTTGGATGTGGTATGATGAAGACGGATGTCAGGAAATCAGCCACCGCTAAGGCACCAATTAGAGTGTCCGTGGCACATCGGCGGCGCCCTGGCCAGAAGATGACCAGCATTACCAAGAGGTTGCCGACGATTCCGATGATGGCGAGGATCAACTGGACAATCATCCACCACTTCCATGCAACGGGTGTCCATACCCAGCCATCATCGCTGGGCATTCCGGTGCTATTCTCCCAATCACTCGCCATGGTTGCATCAATAGGGTTGTCGTTGAGGGCGCTGTTTCGTGAGTTCAGACCTGCATGAAGAGGGAAATAGAGAATAAATTATAAGAGAGAAATAATTATAAAGATAAGGAGAGAGTAAGAGACAGAAAGAGAGAAAAGGGAAGTAGTAGGGGAGACTCAGGATAGTTGAGCCACTTTTTACTCGAGGTCACCTGGTGCCCATGGGTGAAGTTTTTTTTAGGCTGTTGAGGATTGGGATTGAAAGAGTAGTATGTTAGGCAAATTATAAAAGGTATATCCCAAAAATAGCACTTTCGGTTTTGGAGCCCCGGGCAATTAAAAAAAAAGTGTCAAGTGGCTCAACTAACACTAACACGCAGGTAAGTTGAGCCAAGGAGTTGGGTTAGTTGAGCCATGCGGCATAAATCAATTTGGGGGGGGGGGCTGACTCCCCCATCCCAAAAGACACACATAAACACACACCCGCACCCTCACATACACCAACTCACACGCATGCACGCACACATAACGGTTACTTTTTGGTGCATTTATTTTTATTCCCTATTTTCGCAGGTACGTCCTTCATAAATAGTCTTGGGGCATGACAGATGCCTTTTCCCTGTTTAAGAATGATAACAAAATAGCTAATTCATGATTGTGACACACCATACAAAACCCCAAAATATTCTTTTCAAAAATTTTACCCCATGTAGGCATAGGCTCAACTTACCCTATCAACAACGGCTCAACTAACCCCACACCATATTTTTTTTACTAATTGGGGTGGAAAGTGAAATTCTTACTAGCCACAAATCTAATGATATGGTTAAATTTATATACAATGATACTCCTTTCAACTGAAGTATGATAGTCTGTTAAATCTTTAGGGTGTCAAAAATATGAGCACACATGTCACTTTTCACGGAAGTCACTTTGACCAGCAAAAATCAAATTTTGTTGATTTTAACAAGCTTGTAATCTGCACCCATGCATCAAATTTAGCATGTATGGTCCATCTATCATTATGATGGAAGCATTATAAATTTAAAAATGGTCTTGACCTATTTAGAGGGGGTGGCTCAACTAACCCACTGGCTCAACGCATATCAATTCTACTCTATGTAAAATGTAAAGTTAACGTATACCAATGTGCGGCATTATATCGTAATTAAACAAGGCGCGTCCATT
>CALNVZ010000641.1:24342797-24361536 GCA_940671915.1 Paracentrotus lividus
TCGGGTTGGCTTATCTTTGAAATAATTTCTTGATTTACGTGCTAGGCATCTCATGAATATCTCGTTACGTCATTCCGTCTTTATCGGTCCGCTACGTTTTATCAGTTACGAGAACTGCTCGTTTCTCTTACGTTTGTTACGCCGTCAAACGCATAGTGCCTATGGGCGCGATGTAAGTGGTCGTTGTGTGTCTTTCGTCGGGTAGTTTTAAGGCTTGTCTAGTTTTTTTTGCTTGGGTCTTTTGTGTTGGTGTTTGTTTTGTTGGGCGTTGATTTCGTCGTTGGTTGTCTGTTTCTGGTCTTGCTCGTTCGTCGTGTGTACGAGACGTTCAATATGAGCCGTTGGTGTCGTGTTGGGGTTGCTTGCGTTCTGTTTGTTTTGAAGGTGTGCTGTAGTACGTCTTCTCGTTCAGGTAAGTCTACCCGTTTAAGACGTTGTCTTCGTTTTTAGACTATGATAATTATCAATGCTCGTTGTTATCGAGTCCTAGACATCTTGAACGATTTAAGTACGCATTTGCGTTTGTAGTAGTCATATCTCTTTCCACTCAGTTTACACACAGACTATGCCCGTTCGGCAAAATTTGCAAGGACGTAGTAGGAACGAGCTCAGTGTGACGGGGGTATTAGCAGCAAACCAGCATATTTAATTAACCTGTTTATATAAAAAGCACGGATTGAATCCATCTTGCAACAATTGTCGTTAAAATGTCTGACCAGCCAAAAGGACCAGCTGTGAGGTCGTCATTGACAACCTTTATTTAACAAGATAAAAATGGTGGTTTTGAGATATTACAGCATTTGATTTCCACATGCTACTGTTTTCCACTACATCCTCCATCAACCCGGGAAAACCCGCTATTAGTGTTACACCAGTTATGTTCCTTAGCAATAAACCTAAATGAAGAAGAGAAGATAAGGAAAAGAAAAATGCAAGATTAATCAGTGTTGTGACCACGTGTGAGAAGCCATCTCTCACTATTTCACATTAGTGAAGTAGTAGATGTGCGTAGATATGTAATTCAAAGCTGGGGAATAGTTATGAAACACGTGACTTCAACTAGTACAAAGCAAAATGACCCTTACACCAATAGTCTACATAATTATTAAATCTTTGTGAAAATGTTAGTTTATAGACTAAGATATTATGAAATTCTCTCATCCCTGCCTTTGATGTAGTCGTTTTACATCAGAGAGAAAAATAACCCATTGGGTGTAAAAAAAAAAAAAAAAGTCTTTTTTCCTAATGTCATACATCTTATTGGTTTTTATATTTCATTTTTCAAACGACATTGTATCTTTTCAAAAATATAATCGTTTATTCTACCTCACTGTCAAATTTTATATCTTTAAATTTACCAAAGTTTACACCCCATTGACCTTAAAGTCCCAGACCGGACCGACAAATGAAATAGCCACAAACGAAAGCTAATATGCCATTTAATACAACAATTCCAAACTAAGGCGTTTTTATTGTCCATCTAGAAAGTATTTAATTAAAAAGATGACCGAACCTCAACCAGGCCACCCCTCCCGAATACTTGTAAAATTACCCCTAATTTAAAAGTGCGAGTGATGACGTCAAAAAATGTTAATGGAATGCTACAGCAGTCCTGTGGCCAGGCATGATTGACTTTGCCCTTTCATTTCATAACAATAGAATTCTAGCTCACTGGGCGTCTATTGTCCTGACATAGCAATACAAACGTGTTTTCTAAAGACGAAACGCAATCATGCCTAGCCGCAGGACTGCTGTAGCATTCCATTAACATTTTTTGACGTCACCACTCGCACTTTTAAATTAGGGGTAATTTTACAAGTATTCGGGAGGGGTGGCCTGGTTGAGGTTCGGTCATCTTTTTAATTAAATACTTTCTAGATGGACAATAAAAACGCCTTAATTTGGAATTGTTGTATTATATAGCACATTAGCTTTCGTTTGTGGCTATTTCATTTGTCGGTCCGGTCTAGGACTTTAACGTCTCCGTAACGCTTTGAAAGGATTTTCATAACATCGCATTTAACTGTCAAAACTGGTATGTGTTTTACCAATTTCGTTAAAAGCATCCATAATTTTTAGCTTTTTAAGCATGACAGGTTATTAAAGAGTTTAACAAATTGGAAATACATGACTGTACTATACTTTATTGCCTGCTATGTTTCTTATTCAAAAACTTGCTTCTGTAAAGATGATTACAAAAACGGAGTTTCCATTTTACATTAAAGAGATTTGAATGACAAGTTGACAAAGGACATGAAGGATTAAAGCTTTGTCAAATAATAAAGATGGCTTAATAATACCCCCATTCCACTGAGAATTTTCGAGGGTCGTTCACTAACCAGACGCGTTTTTTTAATCCTTCTGGTTGCCCACCGAGTGGTCTCATGTCAAAGTCTGATGATCAGGCTTGTGTTTGACGTCTATCAGGTATTTCTCCGACGTGTTGGACGGCATGCGAAGAGGGAAAATAGTCCGGTCAGGGAACTAAGCTCAGGCCTTAGTTCGCTATCGGACTGACCGGACATCATTTCCATTTTCGACCTCGAGTCAATATTGAATATGTGTCAGTCCGTCCGACGTGTATAAGATTCTATTGTTTTCAGCTGTCCGACGTCTCTGGCCGACATCTGATTAAAATCGGGTGATCAGGTACTCAACTTATTGCAATTAGCGGTTTTTTATCAACTTTTCGAAAAGAAGTGTCGTTTTCAACCCAACTGTGGAATGTTGGTAGTATCGGGTCAATGTACAATCGATCTCCGAGTAGTGACTGATTAATTAGATTAGAGTTTGGTCGGTATCAGATAGATGTTGGAAGTGCCAGTTTAGAGTCAGATAGCCCCCAAATTACCCTCCGAAAGCAAATTCATGGATTGGACAAGCCGATAAAAACGGCGGACAGATGTCGGGCAGATACCAGTCTTTCATCCGATTTCATGCGGGTAATAAAATAATCAGGGTAACCAAAACAGGCTCCTCGGGTGAGATTTCATCGGAACTCATCAAAATTGCCATTTTGGGGATCAGGATGAGCTCGAAATGAGAGTCCGATTGTCAGTGGAATGGGGGTATTATTTTGATTAGTGCCTCGGTGGCTTGATCAGGTGGTATCTCACGTCGCTGAGACGTTTCCGAGACTCAGAAAAAAAAATATCATCTATATGAACATGTTCGATCTTCCTGCGACTCGAGAGAGGTCGTATAGGAGCCCTCCCCCCCCCCCCCCCCCCCCCCACTCAGGTGGTCAACCACACACGTATGCTTGTTCCCGATTTCTCCGGAAAAGCTGTATATTTTAGGGACTCAGGTAGGGGAACCCCCCTCCCCGATAAATCAGTGAAATAGGGGTCTTTTACATGGGTGTCGATTGTGGGGGGATTGTACAATCATCCCCCCAATATTTTGATCAAGAAAATAAAAAATATCATATCATATGCATATAAATCTACCCATTACAAATTCGTTATCATATAAAACACTTTTATGACATTATTATTCCATTTTGCAGTCTAAAATGCATATTTCTGACATTCAAAAATCAAAAAATTTCTCACTTAATCGTTAATCTTCCTTGTGTGTGCCTGATCTCCTTTTAGTAATCATGTAATACACAATATACCATGTAGATAATGGAAGCGCAGATGTTTCACTATTCACAATTGCAAAAAACAAAAAACAAACAAACAAACAAACAAAATTTTAATCGATGACAATCAGGGGCACCGATATCCCGGGGTAAACAGGGGACAGGTGCCTCTAGGCCTATATATAAAACTGAAGGCATAAGTATTCCCCCTCAAAAATCCACGATGTTTTGATAAAATAAATAATGAATATAGAAGAGTCTGTAACACTTATCTCGGCTCTTTATCGAGAAGTTAATATTTTTGGACTAGGACCATTATCATACACTTCCACTATTCTCCGGGGGCTAAATGCCCTTTTGTCAAATTAGTCGCTACTTTGCTCTCAAATTTCAGATGACATTTAAAATTTGCCTGAAAATTTTCAGCTCGTGCTTCGCGCTCGCATAATATATCACATTAAGATAGCGCAAACTGTACTTGACTTTGTTCATCTTTTATGCATGTATTAACGTCACAATGATACACACCAACTCCCTCCCCGTTTCGTGCTGCCATGAGGCTACAAGTATCTTGTTTCATCAGGTCATTAATATTGAGAAAATTTCTAGCTCGCGCTTCGCGCTCGCACAATATTGCCCTAACTCAAATTCGTCCATATTTATATAGATTTGCGTTTGTTGGCATTACGTCATGTTCTGCTTCTAATCAACAGTTACAACCCCTAGCCCTCCACGAATTTCGCGCTTATAGTCTTGTAGCGCTACAAATACCATGTTTCAGTTCAATATTATACAGAAAATTTTCAGCTCGCGCTTCGCGCTCGCATTATACAATACTAACTGGAATTTGTCATGCATATGTGTATACAAGCATTACCCCCACCCTTTGTGTCACATTAGGGAAAAGAGGAAATATCGACGATCATCCCCCCAATCGCCAAAACAAATCGACACCGCGTTATCTTTTAGAATTTGCCCTCTTTGAGGGCAAATCCTGAAATAAAGTCCCGAATATGGTCCAAAAACCTGGTAAAAGGGGGTATTTTACTGGCTACCCCTCCAAAAGGAATCCGGAACGAGAATACGCGTATGGTTGACCCCCTGAGTGGGGTAGGGGTGGGGGGGGGGGGGCGTAGGAGACGCTCTGCGAATAGCGTCCAACCTGTCTCATATCTGCATATGGCAAGTGAGATTTCGCACGCCATGAAACGGGTTTGAAACAAGATTGAGACAGGTTTTAGACTAGATGCGGAGACGTCTCGGAAACATCTCCGCGATGTCTCATGAGTCGCGGGAAAATCGAACAAGTTTATATCCGTAAGATTTATTCCGTCGCGGAGACGTCTCAAAGACTGCTCGATGTTTCTGACACGTCTTCGCATCAATTGATGCCACCTTTATGTCAATCAGTGATGATGCTTTACAGAACTGCTTCGGTCTACTAACCCTGGTTCAAGAACGCGATGACAAGGGAACTGCCTTCTTTTCCAAAAGGCTACTAGAAGGACATCAAGACCCATCTTGGTACCCCTTACTTTTTCCATTGCGTATATCATTATTAATGTATGATTATAATGTAGTGCCGAGATGATGTCGTCATTACACATCAAAAAAATGATGACATCATCTCGGTACGCCTCACTATTACCATTGCGTACAAATAGGTAGTTCAATGTAAAAAAAAAAAAAAGATATGTTAATGCACATTCTTCAGTTACTCCTATTTATATATCTTTGTATTTATTTATTTCTTTATGTATTTTTATACATCATTTTCACAAAGGAGCCTATAATGTAACAAGCTTAGCTTTTAACTTAAGCTCCTTCATATTTCTTTCTACTGATGTCATTTGTTTTATGATTTATCACATAATGTATGGTATTGAAATGACATATAATTGTTGTTTTCATTGTTTGATTGGAATATGTAAATAAAAACTGAACTGAACTGAACTGAACTGAAATAGGCAGTCTGAAAAAAAAAATCAAAACAAACTTACACTTATTTCAATTTGGCCTATTCTTCCAAGGCCTCAATTATCATTGCACAGAAGTCCATTTTGGCGTAGGCTACGATTCGAACACTTATCAATGTTTCTGAAAGGATGACACGATAATATTAATATCATTCGAAATCTCACTTGATCGAGGAGACGTCTCCGAGCCTGACTCCCGCGGCGGATCAGTATTGATAGTCGTGGCGACTATCGAGACGTCTCCTCGACGTATCCGCGACATCTCCGCGACTAGAAAATCTTATGAACATGTTCGATGTCCCGCAACTCATGAGACGTCACAGAGAGTCCAGAGATTGGGGGTCGCAAACTAATCGCGAACCCGTCCCAACATGGCCGATGACATACCATGAGGAAAACGATGTCAAATAGGATTTGGAATGAAACATCTTTTTAAGTTATAGAACCCCATCTTCACAGCTCACAAACAGAAATTTAGTCTTTTATTACAAAATGTTTAAGAAATTGCAAGAATGTTAAACATGATCAAATTGAGTTTAAGATGTAAAACTCGAGTTCAAGAGTCAACTGGCCAATGACACATAAACGTGAATCAAATCTAATGATGAATTAAAAGGATTATTTGATACGCCTATTGGTTTAATTGGGATTTACTCTAATTCAGTATAGCACATAGTTGCTCAGAATAATTGTTTCCAAACACGAGGAATTCTCCTGTTATACGAGCTATGAGATGGCCATTATAAAAATCTTTTTATATCCTTGACAAGTGAATTGACAAACTAGGGGAGACCGGGGACAATTGTAACAGTTTTTTTTTCCAAATTTGACCTATCAACTTTATTAAAGCCAAATACTTGCTTAAAACTAAATGAAATGAAATTGCATAGTCCTTAGCATTGACGATCAATGGTAATTGTGTGCGAGTCTTAGTAGGAGAGGATGAACCTGGGGCAATATGATAACATTGTTTCTATTCCAAATTTGACCCTGAATCAGAGCTTTATTGACGCTAAATATCTTGCTTAACATAATAAATAAAAAGAAAATATGCATATCTTAGCTTGACATTGGAATAGGTATTGGGATTAAGTAAAACAAGTCATATTTGAACCTGTATCGCATTTCAAAAACAAGAGGTCGTAGAGTTACAATTGCCCCGGTGACGAGGGGCAATTGTAACAGACGTGCGGGCAATTGTAACACATGAACTTGTAACATTTTGTTTTTCTTTATCAAAGCTATGCACATGACAAAATAATAACATCTTTAACCACATAAACTATATTATAATGAAACATGGCAATGCTTGACCCATTATATTAACATTTTCCACTTGTTATATGCATTGAGGGACAAAGTTATGATAGTTTTTTTTTTTTTTTTTTTTTTTTTTTTTTTTTTTAAGGTTGTGTTGTGGCTCCACTACTTTTAAATGTAGAATTATAGAACCTTCATTAATTAATATTTGGGTTCTTTATCTACTTTGTACCCACAATATATCTTTTAACTGACAACTGGTTGTGTATAACACTTTATGTTAGGCTTACTCCTTTTGACTATAACGCATTCTTGCAAAATAAAGTGATACATTTCTGAGAAGAAGTAAAAATTACAGCTTTTTTTTGTTGTTAATCAATCTTCAAAATTTACGCCATTTTTTTCTTCTGGCAAAATCAATGATCTTGCTCTTTTAACAAAACGTATTGGAAATATATTTTCAGGTATCATATGAAATATATTTTTATTTTTTAATGGGGCTGCACATCCTCCCTCTCTCTCTCCTCTGTCTTTCTTTCTTTCTATCTTTCTTTCTTCTTCACCTCTCTCTTTACTTTTTACTTTCCTATCTGCCCTCCCTCCTCTCTCCTTCTCTCCGCTCTCCCTTTCTTCCTCTTCCTCTTCTTCTTTCTTCCTTTTAATATGTGCGTTTTTTAATAAGAAAAAACAAGTCGGGGGGGGGGTCCTATTCTCTTTCCCATTTTATATGACCCCCATTGTAAATAGGCTTTTTGGTTTTCATGGTATCTGTCGTGTTTTCTTATTTTATAGTGTTATACCATGAACACTCGACGAATAAAATGAAATAAAATCAATATGTTCACAGTTATATTATCTCATCTGTTGAGCTCATAGATAGGTACCTTTGTCCTTGTAAAAAAATAAACATTTAATTTGATATATACTTTCAAAGTTATAAGGGAGATCAACCCCCGTAATTGAAGGTTCAAATGTTGTTACTGTACAAAACTAAGCACACCTTGTTTTTTCGAAAGTAAAATATCTTGGACACCAATATTTTCAGAGGTGTGCTCTTCGAAATTTGTTGCAGAACCTCTTAATTAAGGCTCAGGCTCAAAATTGTTGCCCTGTAAAATGAAATTAATATTTATATTGGGATATCATTTGGAGGACTATCACATCGCCCCGAATTTCAGATCATTATAAAAAAAATAAATTGCCTACGAGCTGAAAACCAATTTTGGATGGATTTAGAGGGGTAAAAATGAATATTCAGCCCAAAGAAGATCAATTTTATAAATATTTTTCAAAAAATGGAATGTAATCAATATTATACTTCGCCATTTGTTAAAACTGCGTAAAGAAAATTCAAGTGTAACTATTTAGAAATGTTCCAATATGTGCACGAACTTCTTGTGAAAATGTGTGTGCTTGTATATTATTTTAACAAAAAGTTATATCATCTTAAAGTCGTGATCTTGATTTCGCCGAAAACGACAATCTGTCAATATCTCTAAAAGCTCCGTACACGACGTATGGGAAAAGGTATGGTGTCTTCTATAAATAAAATGTCTTTTGATTTTAAACCTAAATCAACCGGTTTCTGCAGTAAAATTTAGTAACATTAAATGATCTACAGTAAGAATTTACTTGATTGTTTAAGTATATATAACATATCGGGTACTTAGCATTTTCTAGAATACTCCAAAAGTTGTTTAAAGGTGTATATTGTGACATTTCATGTGTTAGGGGAGACCGGGTATGGAAGTTCACGGGTCAGTTGTTACAGTTCTCAGTGTGCTAAGTTGGAACAGAGAGTTGTGCTAACTGCCATCTATATACAGCCTACACATAGCTGTGATGATGCCAGTCGTGAGGTTTCTCCCGTTGTTTTATTAAAAAGTAAATCAACCAAAAACCATTTTTTACAGTTCCAAGTGAATTTTTGAAAAAATTAAAATTTTGAATAGTTCTTACAACTGAAGGACATGATGATAGTCTGTTATTGTGAATATAGTACATGTATGTCACTAATATACCCCGAGCCCATGCCCTCGTAATTCTGCTAATGGCTTTGCTACAGTTGATTTTATTGGAAATCACTCCATGGGGTGAGAGTTGTTTACAACAACCTACTTCATGTCGATGTAAACAACCTACCCCAATTACATACACATGTAAAGTAATTTTGTTCAATTTTCAGGGGTTAATATTTTGATATTCTATATTACTTTAGTCTATGCTAGAGCTCTAGTTGATCTACTGTTAACGATACCAAGAAACTGGAAAGTTGAAACAAAAATATGGTATAAGAAGATTTACAAATTTAACAAATTACCCGTCATTATGTTTACATGGTAACAATTTACCCCGTATGGTGTAACAACCTACCCCGTATACGGGTAGGTTGTTACAAAAAAATGGCTTTCATTAATTAAGCTGTAGTTAATTAGTGTTTACATGTTTTCAAGTTTAATGTGCTCAGGTTTTAGCCAACATAATAGCTGCTAACCAGACCCAAAATAGTGAGTGTGTGAGTACTTTCATTAGAATTATCTGGCCCAAAATGTGAATTTTGTAACGTCCATACCCGGTCTCCCTATATTAATGTGACACATGCAAAGGTAGTAACACAAATAAAAGTGAGTGCGAAGTGAATTTGAGAAACTCAATCCATCCTTTTCCAGCCTGTAACTAGGGGGGGGGGTTCGGGACCGGAACGAAAGAACCCCCCCCACACCCCGGCTGCGAGTAGGGTCCGTTTGACAACAACAACAAAAAAAAAACAAAAAAAAAGAGAGAGAGAGAAGAGAGAAGAGAAGAGAAAGGAGAAACAGGGTGTGAAACGGATTCTTAATTAGACTTATCTTAGCCAAATTTTAAAAATGTTCATGAGCTAAATTATTATTTAAAAAAAAGATTAATAGATAGGTCTGTGCAATATTTTCGCTGGCTCTCGCATAAATCATTGTTTTTCAGAGACCGCGGAACGTTTTGAAAAGGCTTGAGGGGGGTGGGGTGAGTAAAAAGTTGATAAGCTGAACACGAGGAAAAGTATATGCTATTGCTTTTTTTTAAATATCTACTGTGAAAAATTGGAGGGCTGCAGCATCCCCCTCCCCCATCCTTCATTCCTGGTTTTCAGGAAATATACAATAACGAATTGAATTACGAGCCATTTTAATAAGCGTTTTTCTCTTCGACTTCATGCTCTCATTTCAGTTTTTTAAGGTAGATGATGGTCATCTGTTTTGAGGAATCTAAAAAAAAGAGGAAAAGCTAATGTGCAGCCCTCAATGTCATCATAAACCAAAATTTTCGGGCTCGGCTTCGCGCTCGCCATTGTTCACTCCCGTTCGAAGGGCTCGAATTTAGGTCCAAAAAAATTGTGACTTCAAATGCACAGCATTAATGTGATTTTGAGTAATTTTCTTTCACTCGCGTTTCGCATACGTATCTTTTGGAATTTAGTCATCCGTCTGTGAAGACTATTAAAAT
Source organism: Paracentrotus lividus (assembly GCA_940671915.1). Classification (NCBI taxonomy): domain Eukaryota; kingdom Metazoa; phylum Echinodermata; class Echinoidea; order Camarodonta; family Echinidae; genus Paracentrotus; species Paracentrotus lividus. The sequence goes on from CALNVZ010000641.1 coordinate 24,353,100, forward strand.
AGATATGAGGGACCAAATGCCTGAAATACAAGTGCAAAAGGCTCTTGCATCGGCAAGGTTCACTTTTTTTTTACACAAAGGGGAGGATGATTCATCACTTGTGAAGAATTAAATAGAAATACAGAAGAGATTAAGAGACAAATTCATAATAAAACATACCATATTCAGGCCATTAAACAGCAAATTTCGGCTCGCGCTTCGCGTTGCAAGTTGAATCCTTGCGAAATGTTTACTTTTCGAATGTCTAAACCTTATTAACACAAATCATAATTACGGGTCTGTGAGCATAAGAAGGCAAAATGTGTCAGAGATTACATCTACCTTCAAGTCATTATTAACAAAAAATTTCTGTGGTCGCGCTTCGCGCTCGCCAGTTCAAATCTGGCAAAAACTCCACTTTTCAATTTTCCAAAACACAGGCGCGGATCCAGGGGGGGGGGGAGGGTGGCGGAAGGATCCGTAAGTATAAAAGGCAAAATGTGGTCAGAAAATACACTACCTTAGGTTTATTATGGTAAAAAATCTTCGGCTCGATTTCGCGCTTGTAGAGTTATCATAGAAATGGCCCATGGACTGTATTCCTGACTCCGCAAGTGAGTAATGAAAATGTAAATTATTGACCGTTCACGGATTCGTTCGCCTACACACTTTATTTGCTGAAGGGAGGTGATCATCAACCTGCGTAAAGAATTGAAAAAGAAATATTATAAGGTAAAAATACTGTTTATAAGGCAAAATTTTTCGGTTCGCGCTCGAAAAGTTTACTCTTTCTGAAAAAGGTCACTTTTCAATTTTCCGACCCCCCCTCCCCATAAAAAATCTAGCAGGCAACAAGCAGTTTAGGGATCTGAGTCCATATTTTTCAGAGAACTCTGCATCATTAAAGAAAGGAAGAATCTCATACATGTTATACAATATTAAAATGCATCGTTAAAAAAAGAAACAAATACACTGCTCCGTCATAAAGGTGGAATATTTTTTTTTTTGCCGCTATAGCGACATGATTATTTGCTTCTGACTTTAATTCTTGAATATGTTTGTCCTGCTTTTCTTTCATTTCGGGACACTGTCTATATCTTGGACGTTCTCACCAAACTTCACGTGGACTTTTTCCAAAAGGTTTTGTCAACCCCATGATGCCCATTTTTGTAATTTTTTCTCATTTTGGACCTTTTTTGTTTTCCCGGTCCGATCAAGCCCCTCTCAGTACTAACCCCCAGGAAACGGCGGACTGAGGTGTATTATTTTATATTGTTTCTTTAAGCTAAATCTATATTTCCGGAGACAGGCTTAGGTCTCTTGTCTAGGGGAGGGGTTGAGTAAAAACGAGATTGGTGAAAATTCGGAATATTTTATTCCATCTTTATTCTGAAACAAAAAAAATGAAATACAACCTTTAACCCTTTAATATCATCATTTCCTCCTTAAATTTTGTTAAGCTCTTGATGACAAGTGTAATAGTCATTAATTGATAATATCTTATTTTGATTTATGTTTGGTTGAGATTTTACATATAATTTAGGAAGATAGAAATTTCCAAGGTTTAAAAATGAATAAAATGATGTTTGACCTCAATCAAAATGAATTTTGACCCCTCCCTAGACAAAAGAGTTCGAGCCTGTACCATGAATCGTAGATTTAATTTAAAAGAACAATAACAGATTTCCACCTCAGACGTGTTTTCTTGGGGTAGGACTGAGGAGGGCTTGATGGTCTCGGTGAAACAAAAAGGGCCCGCCAAAATAGAAAAATGACGAAAATAGCACATCTATCTGGGGTTGTAAAAAACTTTTTTGAAAGAAAAACTTCGGAAGGGTTGAAGGGACGTCCAAGATATACCAGGATCCCAGAAAGTGAAGCGGTGACAAACACATTCAAGAAATTAATAACGGAGCAACATAATGTCGCTTGAGCTGGAAAAAATATTCCATCCTTTATGGTGACGAACAGCGTACATAGGGCTACCGAATAAAGGAAAAGTTGCACCTCAGAGGAAGGGTGCGGACTCATCATTCGTTATCAGTTTAATGATTTTCCCTTCGATTTGATTAGTAAATTACTATTAAGTTGATACTAGCGATTTAAAGTCGATGCTTATAATCGTATTTTTCAACATAGAGCCTAGAATGATACATGATTCATTATATCATTTCGTTTGAATAAATGGAGTTAGGGTTTAGACTAAAAGAATGGTTTGTTTATAAGAACCATATCCATTCCAATAGAGTAATACAAACGTTCGTGTACGGAGCCTTTCAGAGTATTGACCGAGAATGTTATTTTCGGCGAAATCAAGATCAGACTTATAGGATGATATAACTTTTTGGTTAAATAATATAACGAACCTGCAGTTCTCACAAGATTTAGTGCATATATTAAACAATTTTTCTAATAGTTAGAATGTAAAAATTTAGTTCGCATTTTGATATGTCGATAATTAATTTAGATTACATTCATCTTTTTTTTGAAAAATATATGAAAATGAACTTGTTTGAGCTTAATTATCATTTTTAGGTATTCTAATATCCATCAAAGTAGGTTTCAGCACTGTAGGCAATTTTATTCTCTTTTATACTTCCTAACTATTTGGAGCGATTTGAATTATTCTTAAAAATGCTATCTCTAAATACACTATTTGTCATAAAAAGGGCAACACAATTTTGGACGCCCCTTGAATTTAGAGGTGATCGCAACAAATTTTGAAGAGCACACCTCTGAAATAGTTGTGCATATAAATTTCTTTTAGAATAGACAGGTGATGCTTAGTTTGTAAGAAATCAACAATTAAAATCACTAACTAGGCTCTTTTTCAGGTTTGGATCTCCCTTATTATGAAGTTCTGAAGTTCTCTAGTAATGATAATAAATTATAATAAAAATCAAGAATAAAAACTTGAGGCTCTGTAAAGTGAAACAAATGATAAAACAAATCTAAAAGGCACTTTTTTTTTCGGAATATACACAATATTTTCATTAGCATTTCATAACAAAACGTATTAAACAGATATGTTTAAAGTTATTGAATTTTCATGTCTGAGAATAGGTATGGTTACACTTTTTGTTTTTGATAAAGCATAATAAATTCGACAATACGTCTCCGCCACAAATATTGGAAAAAATCCGTCTCCGGAGATTTTAGAGAGACGTCCTCGAGACGTCTCGGATACGTTTACTAATATTATTTTCTCAATCGCGGAGACGAAATTTCTTATCTGTCGTGGGGAACGTACTCTCCGGAAGTGAGATACCACCCTTAATTTAATTGTCGGAGGTTTAGATGTTGTTACCTTTTGTTTTTGTAAAGCAATTATATTTGAAATACATTCAAAAGTTATGATGCTTGAGCCTAAGGGTGCTATCTCACTTCGCGGAGGCGTTCCGCGACAGAATAGGATACTTGTCTCCGACGGATAAATGTATTAGAGACGTCTCCGAGACGTCTCCTGTAATTTCGGAGCAGGTTTTTTTTATAAATTGTGTCGCGAGACGTCTTGGAGACGTCTCGGAGACGTCTCTAATATTTAGACTGTCCATGGTCTCAAAAGGTATTCTGATATATGTTTTTAATTATGTTTACCAGGAAGCACAAACCCAAAAAATTCCGGAAAAGTAAGTTTGGCAGGGCCACGGAGACCTGGGAGGGCTTGTCAGCGGAACGTGTACAAAAAACAGAAAAATGACCATAACATCTGTGATTTTTTAGTCTGTTCAACCCCCCTACCCCCTTCCCACTCCCACTATTCCGCTGCCAAGACCACCCATCCACTATCAAAAAAACGCTCCGTCGGCCGACGATCTGGTTAATTTTATTATATAGCTATGGGTTGTGATTCAGCGGAATCTGCTTTTACCGAGTTCCTACGGGAGTTCAATTAACGAAAACGGGACAATTGTAAACAGCTTGTTACAATTGCCCCTGGCAGAGGTGACATATTTGGGAGAATATTTTTTTCATAGCATTAGCTTGGTATTCCGGTCGTTGAAGACTTTAGCAAAATTGCTAGACACTATAATTTCTAAAATATAACAAAAATGACAGCCGTAGCTCATCCACTATATTTGTCCTGAAAAAACAATGGTAAATGGGTGAAAAATTAACTTTTATATGCTAACAAAAAACGGTTATTCTTTCCGCTGTAGAAAGTTCCACGAACCGTTAAATCATGCTAACACTCCATACAGGCATGTGGAGCGAATTAAAGCGTGATGTTTCTAGACAATATTGAGTTTATAGCAGTGTTTTTCTGCTGGATGGGAGCACTCTGTTAATTGCCTCGTTGTTACATTTGTCCCGGTCTCCCCTACACAAGTTATTTTGAAGCCATTACATTTCAAACACAGACGAGGTCGAGTGTTACAAATTGCCCCGTGTCTAGGGCAATTGTAACAGACATATACGGGGCAATTGTAACACATGAAATTGTAACATTTTGTTTTTCTTTATCAAAGACTATGCACTTGACAGATCCAAGATAATTGTGACCACTATAAGCTAATTATATGAAACATGACATAAGCTTGAACTTCATTTATCCATTATATTTTCCACTTGTTATAATTTACATGGATATGGGGACAAACAGTTTATGTTTTTTTTTCTAATATTTGTTTAGTTGTTGGGGCTTTCACAGCCTTTAACTGTAGAACAATGTAAACTTTCACATTCATACTTATTAGGTTCTTTTATCTACTTTGTAACCTAACACCATATATCTGTAAACTGGACAACTTGGTATAAATTTTATTAGGCCTCCGCTTTGACTTTAACACACTTATTTTCCAGAATAAAGTGGAAATACATTTTGAAAATAAAAAAGTTTATAAGAAGTAAAAGGGAACCCAGCTTTTTTTTTTTGTGTTAAAAATCAAATCTTCAAATTATGACAGTCAGCACTTTTTTACTGGCAAAATTCAATATTTGTCTGCCCTGTTGAATAAAACGTATTGGACATAGTATTTTTTTCAGTATCATATTGAAAATTATTTATAAATCTTTTAGGGGGCTCCCATCTTCTCCCCCCTCTCTCTCTTCTCTCTCTTCTTTTTTTCTGTTTTTTTTTCTTCACTCTTGCTTATACCTTTTTTACTTTCCTATCTGCCTCCCCATCTCTCTTCTCATCACTCCCCACTTCTCTTTTCCTCTACCTCATCTTTCATCCTCTTTTCTCTTAATGTTGTGTTTGTCTTTTAATAAGAAAAGCAAACAGGGGGGGGGGCAAGTTTTCCGTAATCACTCTCCTTCATTTTCATAGACCCACTATGAAATAAGCCTTTTCGGATTTCATGGGCCAGCCTGTCAGTGTTTCTTTTATGTTTTATACCATGTACACTCGACAAATCCAATCAAATCAAACTATATGTTCACAGTTATCTAATATCTAATTCTCATGTTTGAGCTCATAGATAAGGTTACCTTTTGTAATTGTAAACAAAGCACTATAATTGACTATACATTCACACTTATGAAGTTCTGAAGTTCTCTATAGTAAAGTGATATATATTATTAAAACAACAAGAATTGTAAAAAAATGGAGGCTCTGATGACAATGAAACAAATGATAAACAAACTAAAGGCACTTTTTTCGGACAAAATCAATATTTCTAATATTTCAAAACGTATTGGACAGATATGTTCAAAGTTATTTAATTCTCGTGTCTGAGCTTATACATATGGTTACCTTTTGTTTTTGTAAGCATTACAATTGACAATTCATTCAAAGTTATGAAGTTCTCGACTGATGCTTGAAGTTCTCGACTGATGCTTGAGCTTATCGACGAGGCTACTCTTTGCTCTTTTTCTTTATTCCCAAGTCTACTCTTATTTACAATTTTGGCATTAAAAGAACCTAATGCTCACTCTTTTCATATTTGTTTACTTTTTCGTTTCTAGTAAAGTGATTTTAAATAAGGCCATTTATTCCTTGTAAATAAAATAAATGATTGACGGATACGTTCTCATACAGCAAATGTGGGAGCTATGAGAATGCGCATGCTCTTACAAATAAGTTATAGCGTGTTTCTGCTAGGATATAGGGAGCCCTGTTACACATAATTGCGCGCGTGTTAACAAATGTGTCCCGGCTCACCGCTATACCCCATTGGCACTGAAGATCCCTTGGGAACTGCATTCTTTTGGTATATGGACATTAGCATGAAAGATCAAGTTTGGAATGATGAGATGGATATGATGATAGACACAGCCTGACAATGAGCGTACAAAACCAATACATTGTCTTGTATATTAAGCTATATTTAACATTGGCCAATTTCTTCGTAATTGTCGTATAATCAGTTTGACGGAGTCTCCAAGTGTTCTCGGTCTATACGACTGATGCTTGGTGACAACCTTCCATCTATTCGAAACGGACGAGATCGTGTACAACTATAAACAACTGAAATCGGTCAACTCAAAAATCAATACATTATTAAGTTCGTTTACTGCGCAATTGTGTATCTGAACACAGTAATAGTTCCTTCCGGGAACTTTCTATTTATTAATGTTGTAGTTGGAAAGGGGAAATCTTCTTAATAATGTACTGCGAGAGGGAAAGAGAGTACGAGGATATCCGCTCAATACGCGTAACAATCATGTGCCACATCCACCGAATGTGATTACTGGTGATGCATTTACCTCGCATTCCAGAGAACGAAAATAGTTAGAATATAGTGTTGCTGGGCGGTTCCTAGTCAGAGTAAAACTCGAGGTAGTAACTGGTGTTATGGAGGTCGACTCATGGAAAGATGGGGGAGAACAGGTGATGCGGGGTGATGCGGCTGTCGGTGATAAGGCAACAGCCGAATATGGGTCAAGTAATATTAGAAGGGACGCGGGGTGAGCAGACTTTGTCGTTTATGTACTCCAAGGGTAATTTAATAGGTGAACGTAACATTACACGCATAGATTTTGTGATTCGTAGTGAGATTTCGTAATGATATCAAGCTTTCCACTTTCTTTCTGCGAAAAGTGAACTTAGTGGAAGTGATTAATTTTTGCTAAGTTGCTTCTGAAATCATACATAAACCAAAGGATGTGGGGCGTGACCTGCATGAGGTATGAAAATCTAGCGAAAGATCAGTGGAATTATGAGTGAAGTGGGAATAGAATGAAGTGCATGCCCTGCAGCCTTCGTTTGTGCGACTAACTCTTATTCTTTCGTCTATTTTTGTATTCAACGGATCCATGAATCGGCTTCTTTATGGAACGGGAATACATTATGCTGTGTGTCTATACAATCAGAAGTGTAAACAATACAACAAACGGTGTCTTTCGCAAAAAATGGAATTACGTGTTGGTGTTTTATCATTTATAGTTGTAAATTGAGTCTGGTGTCGCCTATGGGGACCTGTTTCATTAACAAAAATTTTTAAAAATTCATGGATTAGCGCTACTGCTTTTATTAAAAATTCTTCCTCTGTAACTCCAAGGTTAGGTCCATGATATAGGCTCCTTTACTTTCGAGCGTTTCAACGACTTCAGCAAAAGGTTGAACGGAATAAGGAGGTGATAAGAAATATAATCACACACAAACAAAATAATAAAAAATAAAAGAGATAATTGGAGCACCGTAAGGTTTTCACTGTAAAGATAGAATAGTAGCTCCATTTTCGAATATTGAAATGTACATCTAATACGAAAGCGAATACAAGCCTATAATATAATCGATGAAAATAAAGTAGTGCATTATAGGCTGTGATAGGCCTGTCACTAAAATAAAACTCATTTTTATATCAGTATTTTAAATCATCGACCATCACCTACGTCGATCTGCTCTCCAGTCAAAGTCAATTCATCATCTCCCATCATCAATCCTGGACCCCATCAGCATTACTCGCTCCTATCATTCATCATCATCATCATCCTCACGCACCACCGAGCCACCCAGCATCATCAATTAATCATCATGCATTTTCTCAATCTATCATCAGGAACTGGAATTTTAGAAAAAATATAGGTAGTGAAATAGAAAGCAAAACAAAAAAAAAAAAGAAGCAAAAACAAGAAGCATAAGCTCATGTGTCCTTTTCTTTTAAAGGGGAAGTCCCATGGATATTTTATTGGTCTTAAAAATGCAGGAAAATAAAAGAAAATATGAGTGAAGGTTTGGAAAATCGACGCGAAATATGATGAAGTTATGAATATTCAAGTTTTGATTCTGTGACGTCACATGCGAGCAGATCTTCTCCTATGTGTTATGTAGTGTAATATTCCATAAAAGTCATTTTTTTCAGAGAAAATAATTAGTGTCACTGTGTGGTCGATACTACATCAACATATGTTATATACATGACTATATCATATGGACCATTCTTATTATCAAGAACCTATGACAAAAACAAATTTATGGAATTTACATACACAACCATGGGAGAGCTGCTCGCACGTGACGTCACAGAATCACAAACTTTACATATATTATACTTCGGCTATTTTTGGTCGA
>CALNVZ010000641.1:24364166-24413138 GCA_940671915.1 Paracentrotus lividus
TTTTCTTCAAACTTTCACTAATATTTTTTTATTATTTTTCTTCATTTTTTAAGACCAATAAAATTCCAGGGTGAACTTCCCCTTTAACTCCAGTGGCGATATTGGTCTATGAAAGAACTTTATTCCCTTATATAAAATGGGTGGTATGAGAGAAGGCTTCTGATTGGTCAATTGCCCTATTTTGCAATGCCGTAATTTGGTATATGGTGCACCGCGTGCACTATACCGGCAATTTCTGCACTGCCTTGTTGCGCAAGTAAAAAAAATGGTGCGCACAACAATAGATACGCGGAGCAACAATATACGTCACAATAGCTTAATTAGCACCAAAAGTTTGGCAAACATATTGGCAAAGATAAAACCAGATTAGGCAAGGTCAAATATCTAGGGGTCTATTTACTATAATAAATACTGCATGCATCTATTAATGCAACATTACTGACTATGTGAACTCCAAATACTAAATAGAGCTACTAAATAGAACTAAATACTTCAAGAGCTGAAGAGAGGATTCATCATAGACTAGTTCACGCGTTACATTTAACTTTCAAGGTTTAAAAACTCTCCTGTTCAAGTCTTCTTGGAGAGAGGATTCATCATATAAATAGTAAGGTAAGTTCAGATATACTTTGATACAATTTTCTGTTCCCATCTAATATAACATATAGCACATGCTTATTGTCGTTCAATATACAATATCATTCGTGTCCATAAATTTCAAATTTCTCTTGTGCGTTTATATTTAAACTCGGCCTACGGCCTCGTTGAAATATAAACGCACGCGAGAAATTTGAAATTTATGGACACTCATATTATGGTATATTGCACTCGCTAGCATGCACTATTTGTATAATATGCGTTGATCAAAGAGTGCTCTTTGATGAGTTTTGTTAAAATAGTCTTCGGCCCTCATGCGGTAGAAAGACGACAATATTTAGGAGCTCGGAAAAAAAAGAGACATGAATGATGGTGGTTGTGGTGGGTGTCGATTCGAGTCGAGTTTGGATCTTCGCCTTCGGAGTCTTTCAACTCTTTGCTTGATAGCCGCGGATCGATCAGATCAGAGTCTTCTTTGGATTTCTTAAAACCATCAGCATCTTCAAGTTTAAACTCAAACTTAATCTTGAAGACCATGTTTCTGGATTATTATTGAAATTGTTTTTCCCTTCAGTTCGACGCCACAATCTTACACGGACGGAATACCGGCTTCTTTCGGCGGAAATTGTTTACGGTATGTATGGTTACGGTAAACGTCTCCTTGGTCGCTTTATTGACAATGCGAAATGGACGATTTTTATGACTGATTGTGTGTGTGTTTGTAAAGCGGTGGGTTCCTAAAGCGGTAATGCGTGAATCTTCTTCTTACAGCCAGGGTAGTGTTATGGACTCTCGTTCTTGCATAGTTGGCCGTTTGTTTATCTAACGGACCTGAAATGAATTGTAGAATGTTTACTAAAGTTGTAAAAGATTTGTAGGTAATGAGATGAGAACAATGAGAAATGCATGTAACGGGGAGAGTTTTTAGGAGGTGGCCATAACTTCAGAAGTGTCGGAAGATTGCAGAACTTCAGACAAAAGTTTCTCGAGGAAAGAAGATCCATGATTGGAAATGGATCTTGGAAGAAAAACATAACATGATATTGGTAAATAAAACATTTTGAAAAACACCCAACTATAAAACATCAATTTCTAATCTTAACATCAACAACCCATAGGAAAGTTTTGTGCCTGCCGCAGACTCTTGCAAATTAAGTTTGCTCAGCCCTGCGCAGACTTCTTCAGCTATGACGAGAGTCTGCGGCGATCTGCCGCAGACTCTGTGAATGAATATTCATCATCCAGTAGTAAAGAAATTTTCTGCAGCAGACCTGCGCATACTCTTTCAGTAGTGACAGAGAGTCTGTGGCAGATTTGCCGCGACTCTTTTCATGATATTCATACCATAGGAAAAAATCACTGTGGCATACTGCTGTGGCTGCTTGCGCAGACTTGCCGCTGCCTTGCGCGCATACTCTTTTAGACCAGTGACCCATAGGAAAATTTGGGCCTCCCGCAAACTCTGCCGCATACTTGTCACTGGTCTGCGGAGACCTGCCACAGGTTTCACATTCAATTAGATCATGTCCGCAGACCTGCCGCATTACTCTTTTTATGAATATTCATTTCTATTACCTTGCCACTACTTGCCACATACTCTTCAGATGATTAAAAAACTGCGGCATCCCTTTATCATGCAATATTCATATGCTACTTCTTTGTCGCAGACTTGCTGCATACTCTTTCAGCATGATAAAATTTTGTGGTAGGTCTGCGGCATACCTTTATCATTCTGCAGCATAGTATTTATTTTTTCCATTTTACCCCGACTGTGCTCTGGCCCTGCCTGTCCTATTCCCGCCACATCTATCTTAGAACACTCCTGCTTATATACAGCCACCTAAATCTAAACATTTGGGTCAGAGTTAGTCGAAAGTAACACTATACTGATTTTCTTTCTTATTTAATTTTTTATTTGCATAATACATATATCAGAAGCTCCTGAAGTGCAATTATAGACAGGTTCAAAAACTTTAAAGCTGATGATAAAGATTCATCTTTTTCTTGCCGCAGACTTGCCGCATACTAGTATGCCAGAAAAGTCTGCTGCAGACTGTTTCTGTGGCATACTAGTATGCGGCAAGTCTGCCGGGAACTCTATTTCTGCAGCATACTCCTGCATACTCTTTGCGCATTTTTAGTATGCGGCAGGTCTGGCGGCAGGTCTGCAGCAGACTGCCGCATACTTTTCATTTTCCTCATGGGTTGATATGAAAGTTTGTGGCAGACCTGCTGCAGACTATATAATTTTCCCTTTTCCACCGCAGACTGCTGCAGACTGTATAACTTTCCATTTTTCTGCGCGCAGACCTGCTGCAGACTGTTCTGCTGCAGACTGGTATGCGGTAAGTCTGCAGCAAAGATTCTTTTGCCGCTATCTTCTGCATACTCTTTGCGCAGACTTTTAGTCTGCCTGGCAGACTCGCGGCAGACTACTTCTGCATACTCTTTGCCGCAGACTTTTAGTCTGCCGCAGATCTGCGGCAGATCTGCGGCAGACTTTCTATTTTCCTATGGGAATCCATCTTGAATAAAAAAAAAAAATGAAAATAATTAATTAATAGACCTCTTTCTAACGTTAGGCCTAATGATTTTCAGCAAGTTTTATTTGCTACATACCGTAAGAAATTTAACTAGAAGTCTAGTGACAGTGTCAAAAACTGCTTGAATTGCATGCAAAATGAGTTAGTGAGCAGACATGGGCACATTCCAGTTTTGCAACGCAAAATCAATGACAAGCCTGTCTTAAAATCATTTTAAAAAAAAGCAATGTTCTTGAAATTTTTGTTTTTGTTGATCATAAGAATATACATGGAGACTAAAAAGAATACAATAACATTGATGAATCTCAAAATAATATTTTACTTTGTATTGAAATTGAGGTAGAATTTTAGGTGCACAGATGTGGGCACTTCGTTCATAATAGAGGTCTAGAAATCTTGTTGGGTGTCAAGAAAGACGATATTAACCAGCCATTTGAAATATTACAAGTTTGTAGTCTTTCAGCATAAAACATTAGAAAATGTAGAATGATTCATTTAAGCAAGATCTACAATTAATGTATTTTTGGCTTGCCTTAATCTTGAGATATGCTGTAAATGTCAGACAAAATCAAGGCTTCATTTTTGTTATTAAAAGTCGAGACACCCATTTCACCCTTTACATATTGTATGTTCCCCTATTTTCATTATGAGCAAATTTGATAACCTTTGCACTCTCCTTCCTTTGAATGAATAAAATTAATATTTTTCTACTCAGTTGAGTAGGAGTTAAATTTTATACAGGCAATTTTAAGCAGCCACTTAATAGAAAGGGTATCAATTACAACTCTTAGTAGTTTTTTTTTGCACAAAATGTTAGGAAATATTATAGAGAACAGATTAATGAGGATAAGCACTATTCAACCTATATTTTTGGCTTATTCCTTAGAAAAAGTAAACAGGGTTTCATTTTTGTGAAGCGTCCGTACACCCAACATGCCCAACCCCCCATCCTACAGACAATTTTAACTAGCCACTTAGAAAGGTCAAAAATTACATACTGTACAAAGTAGATTTTATCACAAATTTTAGAAAATGTTATTCATGTAATTTATTAAATCACTATTCAACATATCCTATTTGGCTCAATCCTGAGATGGAACATGAGCTTCAGTTAATATTAATGTTGGGTGTCCGAACACCCAACCCTCGATCCTACCTGTTAAATTCTTTATATACAAGTGTTATCATTGGATATGACCCAGATACAGTATGAACGTGACCTGCCAGGACCCCAGCATTCATTCCTTACCACAAAGAAGACTTTACTTCACTAGAACAAAGTTGTGAAATATTGGATCTGGTAAAAAAGGCCAGAAGTCAGCTGTACATAGCTTGCATGAAGTTGATCACTGTACTGTAGTTTTTATTTTATAATCTAGCAACTGGGTAGCAGGGTGGTATTTTTCTGAACTGCATGCACTGCAAAACAGCTTGGCATTGCGGTTTAATGAACTGCGGACTAGAGATGCTACTTGTACATAAGGTTTTAAGACAACTACCCTCCCCTAGAAAACCCGCAAGCTAAAAATGTATCCACTATTCATCTAACCCTAACCCTATTTCTTGGGGTAGTTGTCATTGGGGTAATTTTCAATGGGGTAGTTGTCCTGATACAGCTTCATACATGTAGAGAGGTGTCAGAAACAAGCTCAGGATGTTTCTTGTTTCTTGGTCTTGAATTTCACACAATTTCTTCTTCTTTGCTATTGTCGTCAAAAAAGGGTTCTGCAGCTTATCTCTAAAATAAAATTTAACTTGCATGCAGGTTATGAGGAGCATGCAGTGAGGGATATTATCTATTAAAATTAAGCAGTTAAGCAAAATTTTTGACAAAAAGCCTGGTATCAAGTGATCCAGCAAATTTAAGGGATCAGAAATAATGGGCTATTCCTGAACTTCGTTCTGGTAGAGCACTGCTTGTGTGCTTCAGGTCTCGCTTGGTGAGAGATATTCCTCAGAAAGGGTGCAGTCATCCCTTTTTTCTTTGACTTCTGGGGCGAGGTCAACTCCGCTCTGTGGGGGGCTAACCACTCGTATCCTAGGTCTAGTTTATTATTCATATTTTCTATGATAAATTCTATAAGCTTCATTCATATTTCTAATCAATAAAGGCATTGTATCATTTTGTGATTAATACCTGCACAAGGTTTACCTTTCATTCATTGAATTGAAGAGATCGATTATTTCATATCATCTTTGTTATTTGTTTTTGTCAGGTTTAACTTTGTGTTTTACATTATCCTGCATGTACAGGAGGATGAAAAAAAAAAAAAGAAGGGGGGGGGTGTAATAATTTTTTAATAGGTCTTTGGTTGTAAGTTCAGTGTCAAGGTTTAGCTCCTGTCCCCAAAAAGGGGGCAAAGAATCTAGATGTCAAGGTTGATAAAAGTGGGGCACGTACAGCATCCTTCGTGATTTAACAAAAACATGATCTAATTTATCTTTATCAAACAGAGTACTGTAACTTAATAAGTAGATCATCTGAACAAAATATTGCACCCTGTACACAAGTTCATGTCATTTGAAGGCTTTCTAATTATGTAAAATGAATTCCTACAATGTAGGCCCTACCATCATTTTTTTATAGAAATTATTATTCAAATTAATATGAGGTGAGCTCGAGTATATTTACACTGGAGGCCTTGATATTTATAGCTCCTGTATAGAGTCAAAAGATCTGAGACACAAGACACTCATGTGCAGTGTGCTATATTTAATTCATTACGACATTTGAGCCGTTCATGAATGCCTGGCACAGTCCAAGACGATGATCTTTGGAATGCCAAGCTTGCTCATGCCCCCCATACTGTGAAGTCCTGTGTAATATGAGATGCTTTGCGACCCTGTCATCAAAACGCTTCTTTCCTCAAGTTCGCAGCCCATGGCAAGTAGACCCAGCCATTACATTCTTGAGATGTCGCCCTTGCCTGTGTTGTTGTCTATCTTTCTTCTAATGTCCTTGTAGATAATAATTCATTTTCTATGTGTGGCTGTAAATACATATATCTTTATCTAAAAATTTTCAATAATTTGATTTAAAAACAAACCTTACTGATACATGTACATGTACAGTAAGTCTACATATTGAAGTCCTTTCTCTAACTGGAATGAAATGATAATAAAGTGAAGAGGGATTGCGACTACTTGTACTTGGGCACTTGAGTGCTCTCATGACCAATTTTATCCTCCTGTGAATTACAAATCGATGTACAGTCTCTGTCAAATAAAATGGTACAAGTGGAAAACATTTTTTATAGTATGAAGATTAATCACAACCTGGTATTTTGTTTGGTATTATCATAAAGCAGGAAAATCAGACTTTCTTCTGCATTTTTTTTCATCACATTTGGTGCTACAATTTTTGAGATATGACTAGTTTTGTACAATCAAGAAAAATCCATTTTTTGCACGCCATAATGGCCATGAATTCAGCGCTCCAGAACAATAGAAGTGCGCACTTTCGATTTGTTCCTCCTCGCACAACATTTAGCATAACTTTTGTTTTACGAAAGCAAATTGTACAGAACAAATCGCATCAGCAAAGAAAATCTTTTGGCGTTAATTTGATACAACATACACACATTATTTGAAAATATTTCACACCTAAATTATTTTTTCTGCGACTGTACCTTTTTTTTTTTTACTCAGACTGTATAAGGCCTCAAAGTAAAGTGGAGAGAATAGAGAATTATCTAATTTGACTCCCATTCTCCTTGAATATCAAGAGTATTGCAATTTCTAATCATTTTGCCTTCACGCAAATGCAATTGAAGAGGGTGTCATTTGTACTTTGCATTTGACCAAGTGATTAAATGGGCAGATAAAAACACCGACTGCTCAACATGTCTTGATCTGTCTTAATTGTTTGTACAAGTATGTAATTAAGGCCAGTAATATTCATCTTCAGGACCACAAGAGGAGTCTCTTGAGACTGCAATATTTAGTTCAACCGTTTGACAGATTTTGCCCTTTGATCAACTTGTGCTAGGGACACTTCAGCGAACACACTACACATTGTGTACATGTTCATGATTGTGGTTCTCGACAAATACACTTGTGTGTAAATGTACATGTACCAACCATGCACTGTATGCAGTGGCTGCAAATTAGCTTCCCTCGCTCCCATGGCAATGAATAGTGGTTGCCATGGCAATGAACGCGTTTGAGCTCTGAGTGCTGCACTGGTGTTCTGACTGTTTAGAAGGGGCTTTAATTCAATTGTATTTCTGATAGAGGGCTGGGGTGAAATGCATTATGATTGAGGTTGTTTAATGATTGTCCTTGGGATAATGCATGTAATCCTCAGAAGTCTTCAAATGTTTTTGTAACTGTATTTTGCCAATTTTTAAACTCCAAATTGCTTAGCTATGATGGCTTTGGTGTTTTTTTATTAAGAGTTTTTCTCATAAACCTTTTGATATTAGTACACAATAGGCTGCCATGTACAGGCACTTTACAAAATACAATTTAGATGTAGGCCTACTGTGCTCACATTTTGTAAAAAAGTAATAGGCCTATATTATTATTTACATGTAAATTTTAAAACATGATTTTTCCCAATGTTTTTAATACTTTATAGACTATCTATACTGTACAGAACGTGTACATGTACATGCATACACTGTACCTAAAACTTGAAATTAGCATTGCTTTGTTATGAAGCACACAACATTGTACATACAATGTATGTTATTTGCTCTCACATCTGTTATTAAAAAAAAAAAAATGTTGTACACTGTACTCTATTATGCTTTTCAGACTGCAGTTAAAATCCTTAACCCCAGGAAATAGGTAGGGCTAAGGGGGGGGGGGCCTTAGTACCACCTATTTCCTGGGGTTAAGCTTAGCACGCTTCGGTTTCAGACTGCGTTTTACCAAAGTAGGCTAGCACGGTAAATAGTACGGTACTATCTGGCCCTGCTAAAAAGCAGGGTTAGCCGGGTAATTGCGGAGTTAGCCGGGCAATTGCGGTGCTAAGAGTTGCAGTCTGAAACCAAACCGTGCTAAGGAAAAGCGGGGCTAAGCATTAGCCAATCAATGAAAATGTGGTCATGAATATGCATAATTATTCGGAAACTTGATAACACAAATATAGAGAAAAACAATGAATAACATAAGGAAAATGAATAACATAAGGAAAGAGAGAAAAACAATGAATAACAGAAGGAAAAAGAGAAAAACAATGAATAATATAAGGAAAAATGGAAAAACAATGAATAACATAAGGAAAAAGAGAAAAACAATGAATAACATAAAGAAAAAGAAAAAACAATGAATAACTTAAGAAGGAAAAAGAGAAAAACAATGAATAACATAAGGAAAAAGAGAAAAACAATGAATAACATAAAGAAAAATAGAAAAACAATGAATAACATAAGAAAAAGATAAAAGCAATGAATAACATAAGGAAAGAAAGAAAAACAAAGAATAACATAAGGGAAAAGAGGAAAGCAATGGATTAAAACAATGAATAACATAAGGAAAAGAGAAAAACAATGTAAAACAGAAGGAAAGAGAGAAAAACAACGAATAACATAAGGAAAAAGAGAAAACAATGAATAACATAATGAAAGAGAGATAAAATAATGAATTACATAAGGAAAGATAGAAAAACAATAAGAAAAAGATAAAAGCAATGAATAACATAAGGAAAGAAAGAAAAACAAAGAATAACATAAGGGAAAAGAGGAAAGCAATGGATTAAAACAATGAATAACATAAGGAAAAGAGAAAAAACAATGTAAAACAGAAGGAAAGAGAGAAAAACAACGAATAACATAAGGAAATAGAGATAAAATAATGAATAACATAAAGAAAAAGAGAGAAAAAAAGGAATAACATAAGGAAAAAACAAGAAAAAACAAAGAATAACATAAGGAAAAAAGAAAAAAAAAAAGAATAACATAGGGAATAGAGAAAAACAATGAATAACAAAAGGAAAGATAGAAAACATAGAATAACATAAGGAAAGAGATAAAAACAATGAAGAACATAAAGAAAGAGAGTGAAATCATTGATATTCATGATCCAGCAAATAGTATGGGGTTAAGGAATACCCAGTGTGAAAAGCATTGAATTTCTTAACCCCGGCTAAGCAAATAGTATGGGGTTAAGAAGCACAGTCTGAAAGCAAAAAAAAGATAGTACGGGGTTAAGGATAGTATGAGGTTAAGGATAGTACGGGGTTAAGAAATAACAGTCTGAAAAGGGTATTACATGTAGTAGGTCAGTGATGACAGTGTAATTAAAAACCATCAGTACGTGCAGGATTCCAGGTACATGTGAATTGTGCAGTAGGGTGTACAGGAGCAAAAAAGAAAAAGAAAGGGGAAAAAAAAGGGTTCTTGTATAAAGGATGTTTTGTTGAGCTTCAATGGGTCTCTTTTATTGTACCCTACATGTTGATGCTTGAACGGAGACACAGAGGGGTCCCCTATTCATTCAGTCCCCTCACAAACTATTGTTTGAAATCGATTGTCTTGTTCCATCCCCCAGTCAATATCTCACTATGTGGGCAGGATTTGGGGTTATGGTTCTTGTGAGTCAGCTGTATAAGAGCGTGCTTTGACAATAGAAAGAAAAGACATAATCTTGTGTACAAAATACATGAAGTGACTACAATATCCCCCCCATCATCTTCATACCGGTACCGGTGTTTTGCATCTCTTTTTCCATTCATTAATACTCTATTATGTACTCTGACTCAACCGATATTCCCTGAATTATGATTGAGAGTCTGGTTCCATCTTGATGAGGAGGTTATAATATTAGATGATCCTGTTTACAAAACTTTACAACTTGTATTCAGATACACAATGTATAAGTTTGTGGATAATTTAATTTTGATTTTTGCTCATGCAGGAATTATGTTATTTATACAGAAATGAAATCATGAAAGTCTTGTGACAATTTTTTTTGCAAGTGTTTGATGAACTTAATTAAAATTTAAACAATTTTAGATTGTCAAATCAGTATTAATTTAAATGCAAAGCCAACAATTGAGTATTTTAAAGGTGAATAATATTAAAATTTGTTGTAAGAGATTTGTACCCTGCACTTGTTGAATATTTACTGCGTTTTACAGTTATCTGTTGAGATTTCTTTTATAATGAAAAAAAAAAAAAAAGAGTAAATGCCATTGAAATGGAAATTATTGTTACCAACTTTTTATGGTTAAAATTTTCTTTCATTTCATATTCAAGCTCAATTGCACATGTACATGGTCAGAGAAATCAAGTAAAAAATGTCATAAAATGCCTCATTTCCTTGTTAACGTATATTGAAACTGCTGGTCCTGCCATTATTTTGTGAAAGAAAATGTGTAAGAAACTATTGGTATTGTTATGAAATACATGTGTCCAGCTATTGTGAGGTTTCTGTATCACAAATTTGAAAACAACTTTTTCGATGCTCCTGAAAGAGTGACCTTTAATGAGGATAATTGGCGATACTAATGATAATAGGAAGCCAAGAATGATTTGGCTACATAAACGACCACTCACTACCCAAATTTGTTGTCACAAATAAAGTAACTTGTCAACTTGATCACTCATTTGCACAGATTATTTGATAATGATCATGAAACCCAAATGTAAGCTTTATCTTTTATTGTAAATTAGCCAGTATTTTCAGGTCAATTTTTTGTAAACAGTGTTTAATTCATTTTGTGAGTTTTGTGGAGCTTACATGTAGATGACTGTATCATTTAGTTACAAATTACGAGATAACCTGTTAAAATGTGCTAATTTAACTTTATACAAATTGAATTGTACATGTTAAAACGTTCTTCTTTAATATGTACTACAATATACTATGTAATATGGAAAATAGAGAATTCCTAGCAAATATGATGCAGAAAGAGCAGATATCTATCCAGTTTTAGGAGTTTTGTATATAGGCCTATGTTCATTGTATCCCTTTCAGGTAATGTAATTCCAGTGATTATCCATGTTTAAGAGGATTATCATAATCCTATTCACAGTTACCCTATGTCTAGGATACTAATGATCCTCCCTGAAAAGGTGTCAGATGATCCATCCTATGAAGGCCCAAGATTGTACTCCTCCTCCATTCATACATGGAAGGAGAAGGGCATAAATAAATTTATTTGGAACTCGAATTTTTATCGAGTATTTTTTGCCAGGCATAATCCTTTATGAACACTTACCCATGGAAGGTAAGGTGATCAGAATTCTTAAACTTGACCTCCCACAGGATAAATTTGACTTTGATACTACATGTAGTTTATTAAATGAACATCTTTAACTGACCTTTTGCTGCATACAATGTACATACAGTTGTATGTACATGTACATTTGTATATAGGATAAATTCTATTTAGGAGCTTCACTTCATGGGTACATGAAGTTACCTGGGAGAATAAATTCATGAAAGCGCTGGTGTATGGCAGCTGGAATTTAGTCCAGTGAACGGGGTAATAATACATTGTAAGCGCTTCAAATGAGCCTTATGGGAAAAGCACATTATAAAAATTTGTATTATTATTATTACATAACAGATGAATGATCCATCCCTACCTAGGCAAAGATTCACCCCTCCCTCATTCACTCATGAAAGGAAAAGGGAATAAGCCTTTCAAACTTGAACTTGTATAGAGGACCTTTTACCAGGATACCAATAATCCTCTATGAAAGGGCTCACCTGCCTGGGTAATCTAACAGGTGATCTACCCCAAAGGGGGCAAAGATGCACCTCTCAGTCACTCATCCATGGAAAGAAGAAGGGCTATTAAATCCTCTTAAACTTGACTTTGTATGGAAGATGAGCCACCCATTCACTCCTTCAAAGGATAATGAGCCTGCTTAATCTTTTGAAGAGGATGATCCACTCTTAAGATGATGTCAGGTGTCTGTCAGAGTTTGTACTTCCATTAAAGGCAATATTACATCCTGTTCGTGGGGGATTTTCAAAGAAGTGGGTCCATTCAAAGTCTTCTCTTCAAAACATGCTTACATGTATACTTTACTTTGCTCTAATCAGCACAGGACTCAAGTGGAATGTAATCAGGAGATAACATCTTGCCTTGTTTAAGGTTCTGATTTGTGCTTTTAAAGAAAATCGATTGTGAACATAGCATAAATTGATCATACTATTTTGTTTCGGATTTCTGGATTTTAACAAACTGTGTGGTAATGTATGTATTCTTTGGTAAATTGATCAAAATATGTAATTTATATATTATTTTGAGATGTTTCTATTGACACAGTGGTACACATGATTGTCCACAAAGCATATTTTATTTGCACTGTAGGCCTACAAGTAAGTATTTTGTTACATGGAGTGGGAACTAGGCAAAATTAACAACTCTTTTCATCCTTTCTCCATGAATTTCTCAGCTTGCGTTATGAATGAATTCTTGCCTCTATAGTGATGTGTATACCCAGGACTTCTTCTTCTTCTTCTTCTTGTTCTTCCACCAGTGCTGTTGGAGATCAGCAACATAAGTTGCGTAGTCTTGGTGGTTAATTTGCGGAGATTGTTGGTAAGAGGTTGAGTCGGGTTGTGTGGAGCTGACTGCATGTGTAATGCATCAAGTGAAAAGCATACTAAAGCAGCTCTCTAGGCTAGAAAGTGGGCATGTGTCTTATTCCCAACCTAATCAATACTTGGGAGTATGGAGTCTGTTATTTACACAATTTGGTTGCCATGGTAATGGTATGAATCACAAAGAGGTGTATTGTAAGACTATAGTATGATAGTCAGCTGAGCTGATGTTGGAATTAGCCTTCTTTGCAAATGGTGTATTGATTGTTTAATGAGAGTCATTTGGCAACACCTGGCTTTATACATGGAGAAGCATGACTGAAACTTAGCATATTTAGCAAATTTTTAAAAGAAAATCATTAAGACTCAGAGCAATTCCAAGGCAAAAATACAATCTTAACAAAATCCAACAGTATCTAGGCCTACACATCTAGATCAGTACTGCCAACCTAAAATCGTATTTTTGTCTTTTTCATTTGGATAAGGGGTACCAAACTCATTAAATGTCAATAATTATTCAGATCATAAAAATGTCAATCCCCATCCACCTGTCGACCTGAAAACCTTTTATTATTCAATTATTTTCAATAGAAAACAAGGTAAATATGCCAAACATTTTGACAAGTGTGTCATCCCTGCACCAAAGGCATTCGTTCTGGTAAATGAGGGACATAGACAATTCATTGAACAATTAAATGTTTTCTATGAAGACAGGTGCGATGTAGTATGGCATGATGGTGATGTGCATTCATAGACATCTATAGATCTTAGTACCCCCTTAAGAAGCGAAAGAGGATAGAAAAAGTATGGAATACGATTTTTTGTTGGCAGGTCTGCTAGATGTATATCATACAAATTTTTATGTACATTTGTACATTTCATTATGTTCACAATAGTTGAGAAGTACATGTACAAAAAATACAATTTTCTTTGTAAATGCAATCATTCTGGCTTTTTGATGGGATTTTTGAATGGGAGGTGTCTCTTGTCCTATCTCCCTGGTATTGATAAGTAGGCAGCATTATATAAAGGCCGGGATTAAATACATATTTTATAGTTGGTCTACTGAATTTAGTCACCCTTCGAGAATACAGGTCAAAGTCTGTACTATGCTATCTATAAACTTGGAGGTGTAAAGCTAATAATGACTTGACAGGTGAAATTACAGCAAAGTGATTGAAAACACACCCATCTCATTTCCCAACTTTGCACCTTGCATTAATAAGCCTTGAACTCCCTGCCCTAACTGTCACTTCTGTGTAGTAATTGAAACCATCAATATAAACAGTGTGTAGACACTCCATGCCAAAGTGGCTCCACATCTTTAGGAGCTAAGGGTTACAGACTAGTCTTGATATACCAGACTCCTCTAAATCCCCTGGGAACTTGTTCTTGTGTCAAAATCATGTTTTGTATTATATAATGATAATACATTGGATTTTTATAGTGCCATTTTCCATTAAAATAAAATGCTCAAGGCGCTTTTACAAAGTAATACAAAGAATAGTACACTAGGATGAATGTCTGTCTTCAAGAATAAACACAAGTGAAGGATCTTTTTGCATTTGCCAAATGAAGTTCAATCCAGAACTTTTCATGTATTATAAAGTTATACTGGAAATGTTGTATGTTCTCTGGTATCATATTTCGCCAAGTTGATGGTTATAAATGGAGGAAAGGCTCTCAAGTAGAAACTAATTTTGAAATTAAAATTACACATGTATGTATAAATGGTGTTTATTAAAATTAGAAGGGTCTAGGCAGGCAGAAAGAGAGAGAGAGAGAGAGAGAGAGAGAGGGAGACAGAGATATATAAAAATGTATGATTAATGGGTTGTAAATTGTGAATTCATTTTCAGGTCAATTATTCAGTGAAAGAACCATTTTAGCCGAGCTGCAGACTAATTTGAATTCACTTACTGAGTCATTTCAGTTTATTAACAAAGTAAATGAGGTGTACTCCATTCTGAATAGTGGTCTAATAATTTAATTAACTGGGTTTTGCAATTATTTCCATATTGAATAGATGTATTTATTCCTTGAAACGCAGCGCGCGTAAAAGCTGCACTGCTAAAGCCAGGGTAATTATGCTGCATAATTGTAGAGCGCTTAGAGACTTCTGATAAAGTAAGTGTTAGGCGCTATATAAGCAAGTATAATTATTATTATTATTATGTGTTGCCAATAATATTTTAATCAAATGTGTGAGTCCGTTGCTGATGGTTACTCATTACAGTGATCACTTGCCTTGAATTTATGCAGTATCTGCATTTATCCAGCGTCGTTTTTTACTCAAAATATTCATGAAGTATTTACAGAGTTGTGTGCATGAGATGACAAGATATAGTTTGTCAAAATTCTACTTAAAATTCAATTTTTGTTCAATAGACTAATAGAAATTTGTTTGCTTGAAGTATCATTTTGGAGAGAGATTAAACTTGTCTTTGGATAATTACTATTCAAATAATAATGAACTAGCAGCCCATCTAGAGTGAAATACATGTACATGTACTGGTGCCTGTAATTAATCACAGATCATTTCAATCTGAAATGCAATCATATACTATTGCTTTAGGGCAGGTGTCTTTCGACTATGTGCCGACTGTGCCCCACCCAATGACTCAAGATTTTATTAGACCTGACAAAATAAGAGACAGATAGAAGCATCTTTTTAATTTTTAATTTATTTTTTCTTTCTCCTTCTATGTTATGTAAATTCATTCTTATTGAATAATTTATTCTTGTAGTACATGTACTACAAGCTGTACAAAATTGTAATTTACGTTTTTATTATCTTTTATTTTAGAAATCTTCAAAATTCTGGATATTATGACTTGATTCATCTGTAGTACCACTCCTGATCGTAACTGCCGCAAGTAATGAGTCAAATGTAAAGCCTGCCCTCAACAGCCGCTTCCATGGCATTTGACTAAGTCGTCAAGATGCCCAGCGGAGAGAAGAAGCACCGGCATACGGAAGCTAAGAGGTAAATGATTTTTTTGTTTGTTTTTGTTTGAAAGAGAGATCTCATATAGATAGTATCCATATCAATGATTTCTAGTCTGTTTTGTACAACAAAATGTGTAATTAATAACATCAAATCGCTACTAAAGTAGTTTTATACAAATTGAAAGAATCTTCTTAAGAAACCATTTTAACACCTGGGTGAGGTGAAACATGTACACTGCCCTCCAAAAGTTTGGGTACACCTGATGTCAGCTCTGTTTGTGATCATTTTGAAGCATTTCATGTCCAGTATTTCAGTCCAAATGATGTTTAAGTACAAAAAATCGTTATGCAACCAATATACTTCACGATTACCACGCCAAGTCTCCTTGGAATTTAGAAAATACTCAAAAATATGCAAAAAGTGCAAAAACGTGATTTTGCACTAATTCGTTGAAATATCGAAAAAAGAAGATATCTCGGCTAATAATGGTCAGATCAATGTAAAATTTTGTATGGATGTTGAGGCATATGTAAAATATAACCCTGTACTGTTTGTTTCTATTTTGAGACAACACTTTATTAATTATGCAAATTTATGCAAATTAAAGGTCTATTTTTAGAAATTTATCAATATTTTGTTTTAAAAATAGCTATGAAGCCTAAATTTTTGTTAAAAGTTGCTGAGTATAGTACTTAATAAAATAATGATTAAAAAGTTGGACTTTCTCATGAATTCCTTTGTATTCTTTCGTTTTATTACTTTCTATTGTTTTCGATTGTTTTTATTTTTATTTATTTCGCAATGTTTTTGGCTCTTTTATGTTTCTGAAATGTACCTTGATTGATTTCAAGATACAAAATGATGCTTAAAGCCTTTCAAATACAATTAAGAGAGTTGTAGAGCAATTCAGGTGAATGGTGCATTCAGTACACAAATGGGCAATAATTGAATTTTTCGATATTTTTAAACTTTCCTAATTACATGTCAAAACAATGGTTCCTACTTAACAACTTTTTATATAAAGACTGAATTATGATTGTTCTGACTGGGGGAGGGGTCTCGGCCAATTTCACCAACTTTAAAACATCCATGACTGCTGCGCAACCGTTGCCAACCCTAAATATGCCTTTGGGTGACTTTTTCCTTTAAAGCGTAGTGCAACTATTGTTCTAAGAACACTGCCCATTGTGTTGTTAGGTGATACAACATTGCATTATTGCATGTCAGACCTAAATAAAATGTGAGATAATATTTTGCTTTTATTTCAGAAACAGAAAAGACCCCAAAACATAAAGAAATGCATAAAAATAAAAATGATCGAAGACAATAGAAAGTGATAAAACAAAATAATACAAAGGAATTCATGAGAAAGTCCAACTTTTTAATCATAATTTTATTAAGTATTATACTCAGCAACTTTTAACAAAAATTTGGGCTTCATAGCAATTTTTAAAACAAAATATTGATAAATTTCTAAAAATAGACCTTTAATTTGCATAAATTTGCATAATTAATAAAGTGTTGTCTCAAAATAGAAACAAACAATACAGTGTTATATGCCTCAACATCCATACAAAATTTTACATTGATCGGACCATTATTAGCCGAGATATCTTCTTTTTGCAATATTTCAATAAATTAGTGCAAAATCACGTTTTTGCACTTTTTGCATATTTTTGAGTAATTTCTAAATTCCAAGGAGACTTGGCGTGGTAATCGTGAAGTATATTGGTTGCATAATATATTTTTTGTACCTAAACATCATTTGGACTGAAATACTGGACATAAAATGCCTCAAAATGATCCAAAACAGAGCTGACCTCAGGTGTACCCAAACTTTTGGAGGGCAGTGTACATGTACATGTAGATAAAATGTCCGAAGATGTGCCGAGATTGGAATTAGGTACCATCACTAGAATTAAGAATTGTATCAAATTAAAAAAAAAATGAAGAAGTCAATGGAAAATAAATTAGACAATTCTTTGAAATATTGAAATACCGGTAATTAAGTCAGGAGTTATTGTATTGCACCCATTCTCTGAAATTCACACATAAATTTTTTACAGTTGCACTGCACATGTCCTTGCCTCGCTCAGTCTTCAAAGAAGGGCTTATAATCTAATTCACAGAAAATCACATTCTGATAATCTGATTACTCACCTTTTGATATGTTTATTGCTCTCAGCTTCTACTGAGATTCTAAATAAACATGTCAGCATTGGTTATTTCGTTATAGAATATTATCATATTATATGTGATACTCAAAGTGACTCATAACTTGATTTGATACTAAGGTTTGAGGAATTATCATCTTGAAATCCCATCTTTTCATGCTTTTTGTCCACTATTGTGTATCTAATCCAATAATTTGTTATACACTGTACATGTACACTGTCTTTCTCATATCATTCTTTTCCTTGATTTTTTTCCTTTTTCTCCACTTCTTTTGTCTGCCTCATTTCGGGTAATTTTTTTTTCAAGAAACTTTCAATAACAGATTTATGCAATATACACATCTCTTTTTGTTTCACTATTTTCTGTGTTCACATTAAAATAGATATAAAAACTCTACATGTAGGCCTACATTGAACATTATATGCAGATTGTACTATTCCATAAATACCTTATAAAATGTTTCATATTATACTCTTTTGTTGATATCTATCCACTTTTTTTCCCTTTAATCTCTACTTTCCTGCTCTACTATGCATCTCTCATCGATAATTTAGGTGTACTCTCTAATTGTAGCTGAAGCAGAATGTAATTCTGTTTCAATCTTCCTCTCAAGCATTCAATGTAATCAGTACAGTCTGTGTCAAATAAAATGGTACACTTGGGAAACATTTTTTTATTGTTTGAAGATTAGTAACCACTTGGTAATGCCTGGTATTTTCATAAACCAGTGAAAATGAGCTTTCTTCTGTAATTTTTTTCATCTCATTTGGTGTAGTAGATCTTGAGATATGATTAGTTTTCTACAATAATTAAAAATCCATTTTGCGCACGCCTTGCCATGCCTTTGTGTAGGTTTCGAACATAAGCCGCCAAAATTGACCTAAAAGAACAATAGGTTTGAGCAGAGTTAAATCTCTTGTCTTCACACAAAAATTAGCATAACTTTTGTTCTACAAGAGCAAAATATTTGAAATAAACTGTATCAGCAAGAAAAATATATTGGCTTCAATCTGATACCACATTTACATAATATTTGAAAAGATTTCATACCTAATTTATTTTTACCCCGACTGTACCATTTTTTTTGACACAGACTGTATAATGGCATGCACTTAAAAAGCAGAAAATGCCCTAGAAATGAATAGAGCAGAAGATTTCCAATAAAATATAGATTTGATTACATCCCATTTCCATTATCTAACAAATTTTCTATCCTTGATCCTCTCGATGATGGAAAATATAAGGTAATTCTGCAACCAACATAATGTTGTAACACCTCTATTTGAAGTATGGTGTACTCTTGTAAACTTCATCCACGTAGGATCAAGTGTATTTATAGCATACATCATCACTACCACAAATGGAGATTGCACTGTATTAGATCATGGCTCATGAAGCAGTAAAAGTGCACATCTAACAAATGAATGTGCATACCTTTTTGTGGTTGTTTTCATTATGCAAGACTTTGTGTCCATTACCATGGTAATTTTCTGCTTGATGAAGTGGCTTAGTGTCAATGGATTCCAATCAGATAAGCATGTAAATGTACAATATTAAAGAGGTACTGATTACACTTTGGAATGAATGATTTACATGCACATCAGTCATATAAATACATATTAAATGCACTGATTACATTAATAAATTAATAGTCAGGCAGAGAGCTACATGTACTCACATTGACTGGTCCACTATTAGTTATGAGGTTCATTCTCTTTTATTGCATTTATAAGGGTCTACAAATAAAAACTTTTTTTTTTTTACAACTTCAGTAATTATTGAATCCTTTTAATACCAGTTTTGTCCTGAATAAATTGAAGGAAAATTATTGTCAATTTTCAGCCCTCTGTAGTGTTCCCTACTTACAAAAACAAAAACTAAAACGAACAAAAACCAATGGTTAAAGCATTCTGCATACTAATGTTCCATTTTATTGTGTAGGATCACTCTTTGGTCATTGGTTTACTTGAAATCGATTTTTTTTTTCTAGTAGATTGGTACAAATCATAAAAGTATCAAAGCATTCTGTATATACATGTACTTATATACAGTATATTTAAAATAGTAAACCTCTTGTTTTTTCAGGGACAAGGAGTTGGACAAACTTCTAAGGCTTCTCAGTACACCGTCACACAAACAGCAGGTAAAGAGATATGAATCTACATTCATTTATAGGGGTCCGAGATTACAAGAGACTACACCCCCCACCGTTCAAAGGTTTTGGCACGTCACCGCGGTTGCGATCCACCGCGGTGTGGAACCGCGTAGGCAAACCGCGTATCTAGACCATGCTCCCGCGGTTAGCCCAAAAATATTTCGTTGGGGCACCAAATGTAGAGAGAGCGCACGCATTAACCCCGCCCCTTCGACGATAAAAATGTAGCGCTAGCTAGAAAAACAATTGCGCACATGTGACAGCGGCTTTGTTTACAAATTCGGCCATTGTTGCGTCACAATGCATATTCAACTAGCACGCTCGCGCGATCCCTCCGCATGTGCGCTATGCATTATGCAGAACTAAATTCACAACGACGTATTATACCGTCCTTCAGTTTCCAAAAGGAAGAAAAATCATGTTGAACTTACATAGCTACAAAGCTACGATCGCCTATGCCTTCAATCTCCTCTTGAGATATTTATTTTGGTATTGCTTTTAATTTTGTTCTGAATCCTATGACAATTTATGATTTACAAGAATGTTGAAATCGAGATTTCAGGACAATTACGTTCAGTATCAAAAATGCATAAACGAAATCCCCTAAAACCTTCAACAATACAATTCATCATTCAAATTAACAAGACGGTCTTTGCGTCAAATCAGATCACTATTACCTCCTTTATCAAACCCTTCTTTCCATTTATTATCTCACACAGAATTAGAACATAATAATAATAATAATAATAATAATAATAATAATAATAATAATAATAATAATAATAATAATAATAATAATAATAAAATAATAATAATAATAATAATAATAATAGTAATAATAATTACCTACCTGTACATGCGCGGTACATCACGTGGATCCTTTCCTTCTTTTCCTTGCCCACGGAAGTCTATTTAAAAAAAAAAGCCCACCCTGCGCATGTTTGATTTTAAGACGCCCAGACTCCACCCTGATATTGATTGGCACAAAATAATATTCCCATCACTGGCAACAAGCAAGATATAATTTCCCGTGTCCATCAGGCGAAAAGTAAGAAAAGGGATGGGAAGGCCTCGGTCACAGCACCTCCTCATTTTGGTTGGCGTACTTCCCTTTAAACTTCCTCGTTTAACGTAAAATTCAAGTTTGAAAAAAAAAAAATTAAACAATCAAACAAGCATCAGCATGTGACATGAAATCGGAAGAGGATTAAAAATAATCCTCAACGTGGGCAGTCCCAATCTTGAGAAAACACGACAAAAAGTTTGCATGTACGACAGTCCAGAGTGATGTAAAATGAGCGCAATGAACTTGACAAGACTTGTTTTGTGACTATATAAATTGACTTGTTTTGTCATTGATGCTTGATTCTTCATTATAATCCTTGTAATGATCGATGGCAGTCTTTTCACCCCCTCCCCGTCCCGCCTTCCGCTTGATTTTCTCATTAAATGTTCCCTTTTTTAATTTATAAACTCAGCAAAACAAAGTCATTTCACGAAAAGTCGAAATCCATTTCCCTAGCTCCTGCTCTCGTTGCTATGACAATGTCACGATTCTGATATTTGATACCCGCGCGCCAGATACCAGATCAAAACATTGTTATCGGCATCTGTTTAAAGTGTAAATTACACATGCCGGAGTAGGTCAACGACCTTGCTTATTTTTATCTGGAGGTTTGCAATTTACGTATTGTAAATGTTGGACATAAAAGAAACAAGAATTCTTGCATGACTTTGTCTACGAGAGAGGGGATCGGTGTAGAAACTTGGAAGAAAAAAAAATCAAACTAATAGTACATAAATTCTTTTCATTTTCCTGACATATGATTATAATGATTTTTTTATAGGGATATATATTTTTTTTATCCATGAATGATGTTGATGATAAGTGGAAGTGATAAAACAAAAGACGATGATTACGTTGTTGATGAATATATATGTTTTTGATATTGATGAAAATATGTTGTTGATGGAAATGGAATGTAGGCCTACGATGAAAGTTGAAATTAGTAATGACGATGAACAATGACGAGAGAGAGAGAGAGAGAGAGAGAGAGAAAGAGAGAGAGAGAAAGAAAAGGGAAGGTGAGCGTGCGCATAATTTTTGATCGCTTTCACAGATATATTCATTTTATTATTATTTGAATAAGAAAACAGAAAGAGAAATAGTAAACTGACAAGAACAAGGCACGTGTAAATTAAAAAAAAAAAGAATCTTTCCTACATTAAATTGTTTTGAGTATATCGACTCAAATTGTTGTTTAATCGAATAATAATAGGCTTTCTCACAAGTAAGCAACTTTCTTTTCTTTGTACACTTCGTGTACGGGCTGCCGCAGTAATTTTACACCCTGGTCTATCTTTCTTGGAATTTAAACAATATGAAGAAGGAGCCCAGCCTTAAAGAAATTATCATGCTATACCCCGCATTTGAAAAAATCATCGGGAAATATAAAGCAAAAGTTCTTTCCATTTCTTCTGCCTTGAATTAATTCAAACAGCTTTCGTTACCATGACACCATTGTTTTGATATATGATATCCGCGTGCCGACCAGATCAAAACAATTAGGTCATTGACAGGCCAACCGTGTCGGCGGCATAAGGTGGTGGGAATCTAAGATAGTCTGGTTATATCAAAATAGGAACTCCTGCAACATACTAAGAATTGTCGATGTACATTTATAGACCCAAGTTATTAGTGAACATGCGTAATGCATATTTGTTTCTGGATTCACCATATAATTCAGGACTTATTTCAGGATTAATTCAGGACTTATTCAGGAATAATGTAATGCAAATTTTGTTTGTTTTGCAGTTTAAAAATGTTCACTTACGCTTTATTTATAATACATGAAACAGTACCCAAATATATATTTTGCTATTTCGCCCGCCAGTGGTATACTTACAGGATAATCAGAATAATGAAAATAACCTACCTGGTTATAATGCTCGATCGTCTACCCGATCGTCTTGGTAGGCTTGTAATCTTACAAGGCAGACTTGTCCATGGCTGGATGGTACGTTGTATTTCACTTACCTTCTGGGGTTATAGTTTCTTTAAATATTAATTTGTTTTAATTAGTGATGGACGATGTTGATAATATTAATAATTAAATAAAACGATGATGACGATGTTTTGTTTGATGATAATAATCTGTTACATTTGTATCGAAGCGTGCGTGATATTAAGCCTACAATAAAATTGATATTGCTAATGACGACTTTGATAATGATTATGATGATGAAGTGAAAAAAAAAACTAAATATAGTAATGATAATGACGATTGTTGATTATTGATGATAACATATGATAATGATGCGTGGTATAAGACGATAAATCTTGATATTGGTAATGACGACGACGACGACGATGATGGTGACAAATGATAATGACGATTGTTGATAGATCATGATAATAATGTCAATGATGCGTGGTAAGACGCTAAAACTTAAAATTGATAATTACAACGACGATGACGATGAAGATTATAGTGCAAAGTTTGCCAATAAAGTCTATAAAAATACAGCAAGCATCATTTCCTGAGATCGTCGCCCAAGGGAAAGGAGAACACAACAGGTACTGTCACCATTGTAATTCATCATTTCACTCATCACTTCATGGACGCATTTCATCATGATTTATAGCGGTTTATGTTATTCATTGCTTGTTTGTAATTTCAAAATCATCAACTCATCATATCTGTTTATGGAAAAAACAACAACAAAAACGACAGCTCGGCGATGGATTTTCTTTCAATATTTATATCCCACTTTAATAGTGTAGGACTGTAGGCCCACTCACAAGCTTCGCTTCTTCTATCATGTATTTATGTATCTCATCATTGATTTACGTTTGTACTCGTTTTCTGTTTTATAAATAAATTGAACTTAAAATTGAACTCCTCCCTTTCTCCCCACCCTTCTTTCTCTCTCTTTCTTTCTCTCTCACTCTCTCCCCTCTCTCTCTGTAGCACTCTTTCTCATCTCATGGAAGTTCTTTTTACGTCCGTGAGAGAAGATAAGAGATAATAAGAGAATGAAAGAAAAAAAAAAGAAGAAATATGGTGTGTAAAGAGAGAACGCACTCGCTCTGGCAAAGATAACAAGTTGCCAGGAATCGAATGAAGACTTTTTTCACCTTGCCAAGTAAAGTTTTAGGGGAAAGGACGCATGTTAATAATCTGGTCTTGCTTGGTTTTTTGAAAAAGTCGCACGTTCTTCCCGCTTCGATTATCAAATCCATCTTGCTATGATACGCATAATTCTGTCGTCTTGCTTTGGTTATAACATGGATTTGGTTATAGGAAATAAGACACACGTTCTTCCCTCATCGATTATCAAATCCAACTTGCTATGATCAATATCCCGAGAATTTCGTAAGTTATCCAATAATTTCCTTTTCAAAATTTTCAATATTCTCATGGTACAAGACATTTGAACCAACGGCGCGTGACCCAGTTCTAGCTGACACCAAAGCACTGCGTTTTTACTTTGCGTGCGCGCTGAATTTTCAGTGTTTCTGAGCTTCAGTATCTTCGGTGCCGCGCTCGCAAAGACTCGGCGCACGCGTTTGTGATTATATGGAAATTAGACACCGCAGTGCTTTGGTTTCACACCGCGGTGCTTCAGTTTCACACCGCGTATCTGACTTGCGGTTTTTTCACCGCGGTGGTCGCGGAGCGGTTAACGGTTATCGGTTGGTGCCAAAACCTTTGAACGGTAGTGTACACATCAGTGATGTATTGGGGATGTGGGAGTAACAGACAGGCATACGTACAAGTGGGAATTTAAAATTAGATGGTAATGCGAGGAGAAGACAAAGATTTGAGATACAGGAAGAGATGTCATACTAGTATCAGGGATCGAAAGAGATTCTTAGATCCTTAGATCAGGAAAATAAATTGAAGAAATTAGGCATTGCCATGAGTTTGAATGAGTAGTAAAATTAACTGTATGGTGTTTATAATCTTTTACAAGTAATGTGAATTGTATCTATCAACTGCATCAAACAAGTTACAAACTTGAAAAGGAGAATATCAAAATGATGAATTAATACAGCAAAGAAAAAAAAAAGAAAGAAAAAAAAAAAAAAGAAGGCAAAGACAACATACACAAGAGGATGAAATTAATAATAATAAAAAAATATATAAAATAGTACACCTTTAAAACACGTTTTCTTTTTTTTGGTGTCATTTAAACAGCTCCCTCCAATAGATTTTGATGCTGGCAATAACAACAATAACAACAACAGCCCTGACAGTAAAAGCCTTAACGGAACTATCTTAGGGCCCCACTCCCCTCCTAATGGTAATGGGTACCAGCATCAGACGTCAGAAGCGGCTGCTCTGGAGAGCTTTGGGTCTAAATACCAGGCAGAACGGAACTTCAGCAGCCATGTTTTTAACAAGCAGTTTGATCAGGTTAGTCAGAGATGCTACTTTTCAGAATTTTTTTTTTACTTCAAATTTCTGTGTTTTCATCTATTTTCAGCCTTATATTGCTCATATTTGCATATCTTTTAAAACAATATTTTTGCAATTTCAGGATTTTTTAAATGGTACTGAGTGTCATTTCTGTTAGTTAATATTGATGGCTCAAATTCAATGTCGCAAAAAGAATGGCATAGCTATTAAATGTATATGTATCTAGGCTTATGTTAATAATGTTATGCATTTCATTTTTACAACATTCATGTTTTTTAGAGCTTGAAGAATGGTTGTCTTGTATGTTGTCCTCTATTATGGTTTTCTATTTTTCATTATCTGATTGATTGAAATGTTTTTACATACTCCTGATCACTGATGGTATATCATAAATTACAAGGAGACTGTAAAATAAAAGGATGTTCTAGAATTTATGTCATTCAGTTATACAAAATATGGTTAGGCCTATAGGATGTCTATGGTAGATTGAGATATGTTGATGGGTGTTTATATGATTTGATGAGCTTTGGTTTGCTTGCCTACTGAGATGAATTATTATTATTTTTTTAATTTTCACAGATTTTCACAGCAATAGTGAAGCAGAGATTATGTTGCTCGTGAGTATTGACCTTTAAATCTGACTGGAGCTTTGTTAACCATGCCATACCATGTTCATCAATCAGCACAAACAATACAAACCAATTAAGACTAAGATTGCATTTTGAATACTATAACTCTGGATAATTACATACCAGTGGATAAGACTTTTATAATTAAAAACAGATAATCTAGAAAATCTTGAAGAAAATGCACCTCAAAAAGCACTTGAATTCAAGTAGTTCTTGAATTAAAATCTCAATAACTAATTACTCTAAAACCATGTTTCAGTAATATATTGCAAAGCGCATTTAGCATTTTGAATAATGAATGGTTCTGTAAAAAGCAGCAATATTGTAATTAATATTAATAATTTATGTTGATCTGATACTATTCCATTTAAGAACAATTTTAATGCTTTTATTTGGTCCAGGATTTAAGTTCTAAAGTTAGGAAATGACTGCAAGGCTTATGTCATGTATCTCTTTAACACACATTAAAGAGGGGGCGAAAACCTTTATGAGTATCTCTCTCACTTTCGTATTTTACAAATATAACTTATTCTTTTCGACAGAGAATGGGTAGAGCGTGTTCCCACAGAGCACATTGTCCGTGTGCTGATCTGTTTGAGGCTGTTCTTACGAGATCAATCCTATCAGAAGACCCTGTTTGAACTTGGAGGTGTTAAAGTACTCTCACAGGTGCGTTTATCAAAAATTAATTAACATTTTCTATTTTGCGATGTACATGTAAGGACACTTGGCCAACATTTGTTCTGGTGGTAGTTGCTCAGGGCCCTGTAACACAAGAGTAACCATGAATTCCAACTTGATAGAAGCAAATCAGAATCTTTGTTGCACGTACTTCTGCCATGAAGTCTCAGTGTAAGCCAGTCAGAATAGTTGTTCAAATTTGCACCTAGTCGTAACTACATGTATTTATGTTACATGGCTTTTTTTCTCTCTAGTAGGTAAACATTAACTATGATAACCTCTTCACATGAAGTTAATGATGAACCGTACCGATCACACTTGAAGTGGAAATGTGGCAGGATAGATGAAAGTTATCGTGGTTTCTAAGGAATCAGTAAAAAGCTAATAGGGACCTACAACTTCAGTCTTGTATCTTAGAATTGTTGCATTCTTGCTTTGTTCTGTGATAGAGAAATGTGATTACAATGGTTTGACAATGTCTGTCAATACATTCATATTGATAACTGTAGTGTATCATAATTCTCTTGGATAAAAATATGTATGTTGCTTGTATCTCCTTCTAGAAATTATTAACAGCGACAGAGAATTATCTGAACAGAGGGGATTCTGAGCCTTTCATGGTGGACATTCTCAAAGAAATGTCAAGTAAGTATTGTTATTTCATTTCTTTCCTTCTTCACCCTAACTTTGCTACTTTCCCCCTTGTCTCTCCTCTCTCTTCCTCTCTCTCTCCCTCTCTCTATCCCCTCTCTCTATCCCCTCTGTCTCTCTCCCTTCTGTCTCTCTCTCTTCCTCTCCCCCTCTCTGTGTATCTTTTTGTTTTCCCTGTATGAACTTTTGGTAGATATGTCCTTTTCCAGCATTATTTAAAGTAAATTCCAAAGTTCCATTTGAAATTTTAAGTATAGTGTTTTAGGGTTATATTTATTTACTAAATGAAACTCAACCAATGATGAAATGTTTGAAATATCAACAATACTAATCCTGGAATGTACTTTGCTGACAATTTATATTTGCGATCAAACTGCAGAGTTATAACTTTTGTCCACAACTTTTTTGTTTCAGATATTTTCCAGAAGCTGTCCGGTAACGTGAAGCAGAGAGACTGGTTAATAGCATGTGGGGCTCACAAGGTGTGTTACATATTAGTGTGTGTTTAACAGTCCCGCATTGTTGCCATAATTAATATCATGATAGCTTGGTTTCTACCGCCTCGCTGACTCACCCTTTCATTCTCCTCCCCTCGTCTTGTGATAGTAGTCGGAGGCATTCCACGTCATTGTGATGAAGCATCTTCCCTGCTATTCTTTTCATGTCTCACTAAAGAGACTATGGCCCGTATTCACAAAGGTGTCCTAAGTTAAGCCCCGCTTAAATCTGTGGTTTAAGCTATGGGTAGCAAAATGTGACACAGTCCGGAGCAGTAGATGTTCGATTTATGAGAATTTTGGGCACTGAATCTCTTATAAAGTGCCTGGGAACGATAATTACAAAAGTTTTCTTAGCCATTAAAGTATAATTTCAGAACCAAGTAAACCTGTAAGGAACATAACAACGTTGGCAGATTGTGTCACATGTTGCTACTCATACTTAAACCACAGATTTAAGCTGGGTTTAACTTTTGAACATGTAATGAATATGGGCCTACGTCTATTTTGAGGAGGTTAGGAGGATATCATGTAATCATGTTACATTTTTTGTTAAGTATTAGATGAAATTATGTGAAGTCTGTGAAAGGCATTCATGTATCTGTTAGAAAATAGCTGTTGATATCTGAATTTAGATCGTTTTTAGAAGTTGTCTTACTTTGTCCGTATCATCTGCAGAAACTTACCAAAATAATAAAGATTAAATTATCTTATTTCAGGTGATGAAAGGATGCATATGTTACGAGTTCTGTTTACTATAAATATATTATTAAGTGCATGAATTTGGGAAAATTATTGCAATCTTCCATTTTGAGATGAGAGGAATTGTCTTTAAGAATATTGAAAGGCAATGTCTGGTGATTTTAGGACTAAAGTCAAGCACTGAATAAAGTTACCATCTAGCTCAATCAATTGCTCTGGGTACTATAGTTTAAAAGAGATAATACATGAGTAATACTTGATGTAACAATGTCGTCTCCATGATCATCACATTACTACTACATATTTATTCTTTATTTTATTGATTCTTTTGTACAGCCATTAGTGATGTTGCTGTCAGCCAGTGATGTCATGGTTCTTCATTGTTCTCTCTATGCTCTCATTGGTATGACACAAAGGTAGGCTCATTATAATATTTGTAATTGACTTGTAATACTGATAGTGTTGTATACATATGTGACCTGCCAGCTGAGTTGATTATAACTGAGTTGATTATGACTTGAGAAAAAGAGTTATCAATGATGTCCTACATGTATGAAGAATAAATCTGCTTCTCATGTCATTTACTCTTTTGTGCTATTTGCAATTCATTATTAGTTTTGGAATTGAGGAGAACTCATCTGTGTGCAGACACTTCTATGGATACTCAAAACTATGCTATGATGCATTATATTTACAATATTCTACCCACGTACTAAAATTTATTTCAATATGATTTACTAAAAATCTTTATTTGTTCTTTTATGTTCTATAGCCCTGAGCCGAGAGCTGTAATAGGAGAACTATACTGTGTGGAGACACTTCTACGGATACTGCAAGACTATGATATGCTCTCAAAAAAGTAAGTTGCCACCTTTCTCACAGCATAATCAGCAATGAGAAGAAATATTTGGTGACTGAATAATCACCATTGGAAGCTTTAGTAGATGGGTTCTTTTTAATGAATATACATAGATCAACAACCTTTTCAAGAAGGACTTCACAGTTATTTTGTTACCAAAAGCCTTCCAATGTTGAGAAATTTTTTTGTTGGTGCAAAGTTTGGGGATGTGTTTATTATCAGTAATTGGTCATGACCCTAGCTTTATTTTGCCTAGTATTGTGTTTTGTATTTATCCGTCTTTAAAGTCTGTATCAAATAAAATGGTACAAGTGGAAAACATTTTTTTTTCATAGTATGAAGATTAATCACAACCTGGTATTGTTTGGTATTTTCATAAAGCAGCAATATACAACTTTCTTCTGCATTTTTTTTCATCACATTTGGTGATGTATTTTTTGAGATATGACTAGTTTTCTACAATCAAGAAAAATCAATTGTTCAGTGCTGTGTATCATAAAGTATGGTTTTTTACTCTATTTATGTTTCTTATTTCCTTTAAAAATTATTTCTTAGACTTGTTCATAGTCTGCTGAAGGTGTTATGTAGAGATGATTGCCAAGAATTTTTCTTTCTTCTTAAAATTCATATTACAGTACTTTTGTAATTCCAAGTGTCGTTTTTAAACCAATTGATTTTTCTTCTCATGTTTCTTAGACTTGCTGCCAGCCTGTTGAAGGTATTATGTCTTGAAGAGCAAGTTAGAGAGCAGGTTAAGATCTTTGATGGTATGCCAATCCTTCTCAGTATTCTACACTCAGACAACATCAGTCTACTTTGGAATGTGGTAAGTAAAGCCTGTTTCTTAAGACTAGCCTTGATAGTTAAGTACCCATAGACTCCTGAAAATTTTCCCTGCAAAACGTCTTAGGTACAGGATCGTCAACTCTGTTCCTGTTGATAATAGAGTAACATTTTTTATGCTGGGAAATTTGTTAGTATTTAAGCTTTGAACATCCAACTATTCTGTTATGAAATATGAATAATATGTAGTTCAAAGATCAAGAATTTGCTAAATGTAAATACAGGCATAATTAGTCAATCAGTGGGGGACACTCCAGTTTAGAGGTATTTAAGAACTCCAATCTGCTTATCTTTTCCTCAATACACACAGTCTTTGGTAGGATGATAATCTGATTAAATGAACCTTTGAACATCCTGCTAATAAATGACTGGTATGAACCAGGACTTCACACATATATATTTTTATATATTTATATAGGTCTCACTGAAGTCATTTTAATTGTTGTCTTTTGAGTTTATTATGAATCCAAAGTCCTTGTGTGATGATCACTATGTCCAATTAGCTACTGATCAATGTGACCAGCAAATTGAAATGAAATTGAAATTATTGATACTTCATGACATAACAAACTGGACAAAGGATATATTTTTACATTGTAGAGATGCCTTTCTTGTGTCTTTTGTGTACAGTTCTCCACATATTAAAAGGCCATGTATAAAGAATGAACATCCTTGGCATTAGAAGAGGAAATATTGTCTTGAAAAAAACAAAACATGAATAAGTTTTCCCATTATTGCTGTAAGGCTTTGCCAAAATATTCAAACATGCGAAAGAAATTATTTCAAAAGTTTTACAATATGAAGTAGCTTCTCCTAACTCTGCTTTCATTCTATATTTATTGTCTTGTTGCATCTTATATCTATCAATGTCACCATGATGGTTGTAAATGTTGTTTTAATGGCTATTTTTTAAATAGTTTTTCAGAGATTAAAATATCCTGAGAGGCCACTGTTAATGTGCCCTTAAAACACATTAAAAAAAAAAAAAAAAAAAAAATCACCCTCACTGTCCAAATCTTTGATACTATTCCGTCAAAAGATTGTGAAATTGCAAATCACACATCATCAACTGTGACAATGCATTATATTAACACTATTAACACTATTCCTTCCTCAATCATGTGAATATGATTTGTATATTCTACTGCTCACAAAATGGCAAATAATTTGGGGTTCAAAGGGTTAATGATGAGCATAAATAACAAACATAAGGTTTCATATGAAGTAAATGTAATAACCCAATTGTATTTTGATTGTCAGGTATGGTGCATAGTTCAGCTAGCTCAGGACCAAGATGCAAGTAATGATGTCAGAAGTATGGGGGGAATTCCACTACTTCTTGCTCTCTTACAGTAAGTATTACTATGTGTTCATAATCATCCAGTAATTACTATACCGGGGTCATAAATACTGTACTCATATAGTCTATATAATTATGTTCATATTATATTTCATACAAAATGGGTATTAAGAGAATATGTGCCATTTGCAGAGTGGCGTATCAGGAAAACACCACCATGGACAATTAACCCCCTATAAATAGGGTTAATAGATTTAAGGGGTAGTTGTTCGGGGTGGGGGGGGGGGCGGGGGGAGAAGTAATTTTCTAGGGGGTAATTGTAATAGAATAGCAGAGTCAATTTCTATTTTGCATAAAAGTGTTATGACTTGTCCATTTTGTGAAATGGATATTTAGAATATTACATTTCACTTTCAGAGTCGCTTTCTGTATTTCATGAAGTTATTATTTATGTACAATGGATTTTCAGAGAAATACATTCATTGGCATTTTACCCATATGGTATAAATAACTTATAATGAATCCCAGAGAATAAATACACGATGTATGGTTTTGCAAGTTGTCATAGTAATCATGGAGAAATATTAAGAATCCTAAAACTTAAATTATAATTGATATATTCTGATATTCAACCAAAGCACTAACGATTAATTAGTAGTTTTGATAGGCTTACATAATCTCATTGATTATTTCAAACGTCTAGCATGACCAATATGATTAATATGTTATTTTTTTCCTGTATATTTTCAGCGATCGTGAGTTCAGCTCTGATAGAGGTTCTTCCCAAGCTCTTGCCAGTGCCAGCTCATCAGGCAGACATCACTCACTTTCATTCCCTGTCCATGAAAATGTAAGAAACCTGCAACTCTTTAAAATTATTATGATGATATAAGTATTTTTTTTTTCTATAATAGGAGAATGAAATAATATCATATTTTTGATAATTATTATTGTTGCGCATTTGCAGATAGTCTTTGTATCTTGATAAAATGATAAAAAGTTGCAGTGACACTCAAAAAGCTCATGTGAGCTAATTAATACTTTTTGTGAGGGTAATCACAAATTTCTTTGTAAGCTAGTAAATACTTTTTCCAAGAATGATCAAAAAAATTTCCAGTAAGCTAGTATATACTTTTTGCAAGAGTGATCACAAAATTCCTAGTAAGGTAATAAATAATTTTTGCAAGAGTAATCACAAATTTCCTAGTAAGCCAGCAAAAACTTTTCGAAAGAGTGATCACAGATTTCCTTGTTGACCACAGTACATTGTGATAAGACATAATTATGATGTTTTTAGCATACATGTATGAATTTCTGACAATAGAAGTCAAGATGAAATATGTGTTGCTTAAATGCTTTTATTAGATTACAATTGTTTCAAGTAATTCTCACCAAAAAAAGAAATCACAAGATGGTATTGTAAACAGCCACAAATTACATTTATCTTTTTCAGGGAGATGTGCAATTGGAGCATACATTATCTTTGAAATCAGGTGAGCTTTATTAACAATCATCTTTAATGTCTGTTCGAGGATAACTTAAGTTTAAAAAAGAATGGAATGTCAGATATTTTTGTTTTGTTTGTTGTCTTTCTTTTTTTAATGCAAACCTTCAACAACTGGACACTCTTTTAAATGTGCAACTACAAAATGTTGTTAACAATCACTTGTACAGCTATGCAGCTCCTAAAACTGTGGAATCAACTTCCAATTACAATTAGAATGGCCCAGTCTGTTCCTGTCTTTAAATCATTATTAAAGACACATCTGTGTAGGGAAGCATTTAAGTATATTATGATTTAATTTTGCTCATGTATCATAAGCAATAGGAGTATGAAAGCGCAGTAGAGTATATTAATATAGTGACTGCGCTATATAAATTAATCTTATTATACAGTATCAGAACAAACCTTTGGAATATTAGGTTTTGGTGACACAACACAGTTTTACTGTGGCGACAATTGCTTTATTTCTCCTAAGATGTTGGGTTACAATAGAGTTTTAAGTAAGGTTGTGGGTAGGGTTGGGTATAATTTCAACTAAAGGGTTAAAGTAAGTCATTTGAGTAGTGTATGGAATGTACAGTGAAGTAAGTCCT
Organism: Paracentrotus lividus; assembly: GCA_940671915.1. NCBI lineage: Eukaryota > Metazoa > Echinodermata > Echinoidea > Camarodonta > Echinidae > Paracentrotus > Paracentrotus lividus. The sequence continues at coordinate 24,397,773 of CALNVZ010000641.1, forward strand.
GCTTCAACAATTCTCATGGATTCTAAATTTTATTAGAACATGTCATTCTTGAATGTGAGGTTTCTAATTATTATTTTAATTATTCTTTGTCCAATAGCATGCTGTGCAGCTCTGACTGAATTGGTCCATAATGATACCAATGCACAGCAGATAGTACAGAACAATGGTATCTATAGTGTGGGCATGCTCATCTTTCCTCAGAAAACTTCTAGCAAAGCTGAGAATGAAGCACTACAAACTCTTCAGGTTAGTCTAAATGCTGTTAGAAAGATATCATATTTTGCATTAATATAGTGCTTTCCTCAAATTATTTTAAAATCCCCCCTCCCCCCAAAAAGTATACTCAAATTTGACAGGCTTGTAGAAAAAATGTATAAATTATGTTGTCACAATTTTTATTTCATGTAAAAAAGTAACTCATATTCTGTTATGATAATACCAAATTTATACCATGGTTCAATGGATGAAGGATTTAAAATTGTTTGTCAAGACCACCTTGTACCAAGTTTGGCAGAAGCAACCCATGGCTTCCTGATCATTAATTCGTTCTTTGAAATATCATTGAACAGAATATGAATTAGTCCCTGACATGAACTAAAAATTAAGGGCACTTCAATAGTACGTCTTTGATACAAGGCTCTCAGAATTGTGTATTTTTTTTTTGTAGGATGCCATGGATATTTGTATCTGATTTTGAATTCAGAACCATAATGCCTTGCAATGAAAGACCCATATCTGCGATGTGGCCAAATTCAAATCGTCATTTCTCATCAATAAAGCTTGGCTAATCCTTAGAATTAATAATTGTTATTTAAAAAGAATACTTGTATAGAATCATTCTCACATTTCTTATTATCCTTACAGAAAAACTCCTTTCGCACACTGAGGTTTCTGTTCAGTATGGAGAGGAATCGTAGGCTCTTCAAACGGCTCTTTCCTCCAGATCTGTTTGAGAAGTTCATTGATGTTGGTCATTATCAGAGAGATATCAATACCTACAAGAGCCTTGTTGAGATGCTCTCTGCATTACCTGTAAGTAAATGTTTCAAGATTTACTCCTTGAAGTTTATTTCAAGTTTATTTATTGTGAATTGTTTGGCCTGTTGATGTTTTTTCAAGTTATACCATTCATCTACAAATCAAATTTTGTCCCATATATCCAAATCTATACCTCCTCTAGAATGAAGTTCTTGTGTATTGTTGGCCTATTGATATCCTTACAGGATATGCCATTCATGTACAATTCAAATTTTGAATTTTGAACCAAAGTGCCTCTTACACATGGGCACCATCAAAATTTGTTCTTTCAACCTCCAAATTTTCTAACTTTGAATAGGGATGCTCTGCACTCCTATTATAGGAATTATTATTATGGAAAGGTCATTGGGAGCCCTGTTAATATGTTTATATGTTTGAATCAAAGAAGCATTTAATGTTTGCTGCTGTAGGTAAGTAAATTTAATTGCATGAAAAAGGGTGATGGTTGAGGGTGGGGGGGGGGGGGAAAGAAACCCTTATGTTGTTCGTTTACATTCCATAGTCTTCCAAGAGTAACGTTTATGTTGTTTTTTATATCGTATTAATAGTTTTTATATTGTTTTGTTGGGTTATTTCCAGGCTGAGCAGCTGGACACCATCAAGGTGAATTTTGAGGAGACAAATCAGAATAAGGAGCCCAATCAGTCCATCTCAGGGTATCTTGTCTATGAGCATCTAGGAACAGGAGCGTTTGGCAGTGTCTACAAGGTAAGCATTTATTACATGTACGTTGCATGCTAGATTTTTATATGAACCATCTCGGGATTCATGGTCCATGAACATCTAGGAACAGGAGCTTTGGCAGTGTCTACAAGGTAAGCATTTGTTACGATGCGCCCTAAAGATGTTGGTCCAGTCCATCTCTGGATATCTTGTCTATGAGCATCGAGGAACAGGTGCTTTTGGTAGTGTCTACAAGGTAAGCATTTGTTATGTTGCATCCTAGATGTTAACTCTGTCCTTCTCAGGACATCTGGTCTATGAACATCTACATATTGGAACCGGTTCTTTTGTCAGAATTGATAAAGTGAGCTTTTGTGTGACGTTGAGCAATAACTATTTATTCAGTCTGTCAATCATGAACATCACTCCATTCCTCATTAACATGACCATGGTTTGTGCTGCATTGAATGATGCAGATATTTCACCTGTTCTTTCATGAGTATGCACACTTAGTCTTTCCAACAGTAGCAAATGATCTAATATTAATTTTGCTTTACCTGATTAAGTTCAGAACAGTCCCTAGGTAAAGAAATGCAATGAAAATAAGGGCCATTAACATGTAATTTCCAAGCTTCATAACAGTCAATATCAACCTGGACAAATAGAACATTTATGGATGATTTGTTTGACATCATTTTCCCAGGTGAAGAAGAATGCTGGAGGCAACTTCCTAGCTCTGAAGGAGATTTCTTACAACAACCCTGCTGTGGGTAGAACAGCTAAGGAGAAGGAGAAGAGCATCGAGAGTATCATTAGTGAACTGAGCATTATTAAAGAACATATGAGACATCCAAACGTTGTTCGCTACTACAAGACATTTACAGAACGTAAGTTGAAAGAAGAACCTTATAAATTCAAAGAACACATGAGACATCCAAAAGTTGTCTGCTATTACAAGACATTTACAGAACGTAAGTTGAGCATGTATAGATGAAGGGTAACAGCCAAGTAATTCCTGAATATTGAGCAATTTAACAAGCATTCTCAATTTTTTGTGCAAATCGCTTTTTTATGTCAATATCCAGATACTATTCATGCAATATATTTTCGCGATTTTGCTTCATGACGGGGAATATGAAAGTATTTTTTTGTGAATTTACTGTTTTTGCATTTACTTTGGACAGAAATTGCAGGAAGTTGAAATTTTCTCATTCAATAAGTTGCAAATTCATGAACAATGAAACCACCGCGAAATATTCAGCGTGTATATAATCTGTCAAGTAATAATCTTCGATATCTTACCCCAAAATGAAGCGACCGCAGCATGTCCAAGGGAAGACAATCTCATAGGTTATCATGCTTTGGCCAGTATGTTTTTATGAGAGAGAGGAGACATGAGGTCTTTTCAATATGTGTGTTGTTTGCATATCTCTGCCATGATTTTCAGTTCATGTACTTTCATTATTTAATCAAGCATTACTGGCCTGAAATTAAATTCTTGTGATGACATAATTTAAATCATTACAACTTCTTAAGTTTTTTTCTTGAAATGATATCTCACTACAAGTAGTAAAAATTGACTTTATTTCCTTTTTGTTTGCAGCTCAAGTAGAGAAGATGTACATTGTAATGGAGCTTATAGAGGGAGCCCCACTGTACGAACATTTTAACTCGTTGAAAGAGAAGAATGAGCTTTTCTCGGAGGAGAGAATATGGCATATATTTATCCAGGTATGTGAAGTAGTTCCTGAAAATGTGTGTTGATATTTTTTATACTTTGAAAACAAAAAAGTTCTTAAAGCCTGTTACCACCGGTAATGTTGCCCAAAAAACACAAAAACATTATTTACGTCTACGACCAACATTTGACGTCATCATCAGAAAGTCGTGACTGGGTTTCAAACCTCGGTCCAATTTTTATCAGTTTGAGCCTTTTTAGAGAATATAACTAATGTCATTTGAATTGTATTCATTGTGGAAAAAGAAAATCAGCCTACAAACTGATGCGGATCGGACTGAGGTTCAAATCCAAGTCACATCTTTCAGATGGTGACGTCACAGGATGGTCCCATACGTAAATGTGTCAGTGTGACACTTTGATTTTTTCCTAAAGACATGTTTTTACCAGTCATCCGAGTACATCAGTTTTCTTGGGATGCAATGTTAAGTTAGGTTTCCTTTCCTGACCAACTGATTACACTGGTTGACTGCTTACAAAAATTTGCATTTGATGTTTTAACTATTATTTCTTGTGCTTTTTTCATTATCTTAAACTTCAAAATAAAGCATCAACAGATGAGCAAAATCATCCTAAAGAAAATTTTATTTGAGCCGTTACATTATATGGGGGCCTTGTGAATAAGAAAGATTACATGAAGAATAATAATTGAAACCTTTCATTGGCAAACACGAGAAATGTAAAATCACTATGGAAGTGCGCAAATTGGCAAGATTTTCTATACATTTTTTAATTTTCATAGAGTATCATGAGCTGAGCAGTGTTATTTGTATGTTTCTTTCTTCTTCTTTTTTTTTTTTTTTTTTGAGGTTGCAAAATTTCTTTAAAAATATATTAATTTGTGCAATTTTTAAGGATCAAACAGTGATTCATTTTAAAAAATGGAGAATGGTGAGAGGGAAGGGCAAACACACCTTGGTGATTCGTGCGTGAAGGGTCTCTTGATGATATAGAGAACGGAGGGGGGGTGGTTTGGGGGCGGGCACAGCATGACCATGACTGGTGGTGAATTTAGGCTAGAGCCTATATACAGCAAACCATGTAAGTATAAGGAGTGTAAACGAGAGACAGAGAGAAGTGTTGTGAATGGTGCATTGCAGAGCATATGACATAAAAGAGAGAGAAATAGGAGGAGGTGAGATAGAAGCGAATAAAAGATAGATAGAGAGATTAGAAGAAAGAGAGAGGAATAAATGGAGGGACATATGTATAATAGCGACAAGATTGGGGAGAGAGGTAAGTGGAGATATTGAAGTAGGAAAGAAAGAAAGAACAGACAGACAGACAGACAGAGCAAGATATAAAGAGATAGATAGAGAGAGAATTGGTAAATGATGGAGAAATAGATAGAGAGAGGGGAGGGTAGAACAGACAGAATGAAAGAAGAATGACAGATAGAAAGAGATGGAAACAGACAAGAGAGAGAGATGGAGAGGGCAAACTGTTATAAACCACATCAAAAAAGAACTTCAATATAAATCTTATGTGATGATTATGTGATTATTATTTTTTATATACAATCATCTAGTATCATGCTAGTAAATATGAGTGATACATGCAAACTTTATACTCACAATTATCTCTTCTAAACATTTAGAGGAATAATATCTTCCAAAATAAATGCTTTTATTCATATATTCCTTATTACTAATACTTTTTTTTAATTTGAAAAGCCAGCACAACATATTCAGCATTTCAGCATATTCAATTATTGTTTACGGTTAATAGATTGTATATTATTTTTTTTTTATAGATCTAAACTTTTCAATGATTGGAGGGGAAAAAGGAATGTTATTCTCCTTCAAAAGACAGCAAAATATCAGAGTGGCATCATTGTTACGGTACTGCACATATAACATAAATATTGTTATACATTTTTGGTAATAATTCCATGCATGGCAAAGGAAGAAGACTGGCTGTAAAACACTCACGCTAAACTTGAGCTACCTGAGCTGCTGTCTTAGACTATCACAAGTTGTGGGATCATCTTCCTCTATAACACTCTCAAAACAATAAAAAGTACAATCATCATTAGAAGCAGATCATGTACCTAACCAACATACTAATAACGTTGTACTTGGTAAATATTTTGGTTATGAATGTGTAAAGAGGTATTGTGGTATGGATGTTTGGTAAATTTACAAATAAATTTGTAAGTTGGCATGCATTACAAAATGATCAGAATGTTGCTGCTGCGGAGAAAAGTAAATATTTAATAATTAGATTAGTTTCTAAGACTGAGATATACTATTCAGGTATCGTAATGAAATAAATTGGCCTGCTTTTAAACATATGATGTCAAAATCAAGAATAATAAATTATTATTAGAAAACAAAGAGTACAGCTCCATGAAAACAAAGTGCTGTCTCAGCCCGCCTCACATTGTGCGATCTGATGCGACATGATTTTTGGAACAAATGGCATTTTTACATTAATTTGACATATGACACATGTAAAATTATGTTGTTTTGGGTTTTCGAATACTTGAAAAGAACAATTTAAATAAGATTTTGTTCAACTGCAAGCTTTTAATAACGAGCAAAAGTCCAAAATCAAATCGCAAGATTGCTATTGGACGTCATGCGAATTGGAATAAATTTCCGCTTTATACAAAGATGGTTCATGAATTTCAATTCTAGCATTCAGAGGAATAGTAAAAGGTTTTCAAGTTTTTCATAAAAAAAAAAAAAACATAGCGCAGCAGATCGAAAAAATGTGAAGGCGGCCTTGGTGTTGTTCATTTAACATGTTTAATAGATTTTTTTGCCTGCCATAACCTTTTATATATTAACATGAGAGAGTCAAACATAAAATCCTTACAATATCTATCATGATTTGGTATGAAAGTGATTCTTACCTTGCGCTCTTGTCAGTAATCGACTGAGATGTGTTTAGGCCTGATTAGACCAAGGTCTGCTTGACTACCCGCCGTACTTGATAGTTCATCACATGACTCCAAATACATCACTATGCAGAGATAGAGATAAAAAGAACAAGCGAAGACAGACTTGATGTTTAAGATAACTAAGTAAAAAGGTTTAGTAATTTCTAATCAACTGAACTGCATCAAACTGTTTCAAAATTGACAGCTTTCAATTAAATTGGTTGGATTTCAGTCCTAGAAAAGACAGACTTGGTTTTTAGGTAAAAAAGAAAAGTTTTGATGATTTGAAACAATAAATTGAACTGTGTACAAATTTACAAAACAGAAGAAAGAGAAAAGAATTTAGGCTCAAAGTGAATATCAAACATAGTTTATTTTCTTCACATAAATTTCATTTATTCCAGTTAACCCTACGTAGGCTATTTCCAATTAATACTCGGTGCTGTACAATAAGAAAATTGTTTGTTGTAGCAAAATAAGCTCATCTCCAACAAAAGTTTTTAAATTAATTGATACAGAAAAGGCTTCTTTCTTCTTCTTCTTCAAAATTCTGCCTAGTTCCTACTGAAAATTCTTGCCGCTGTAAAATATGAGTGAGGTAAACAGGGGATGTCCAGAATGACAGGAAAGGTGTAATATTTTACAAGGTGCAAGAAGTTAATAACCAGTTATAGCCTCAGCTGTCATAAGTGAACTAGAAGAAAACCAGGGAAAATAAAAAATATAAGGGACCTTCTGCTCTAAGTTCCCTATCAAAAAAGGATTATCTTACTGATCTCCGAGTCACTCTTTGAATGCTGAAACTGCCTCCTACCGCTGCCAGAAAGGTTTGCTAACGAATCAATCTTCTCTTGTGGAAGCTAAGAAAAACCGTGGATAGTTTGCATGTTCCGCGTCGCTTCAATGGTAGTGCCTTTGCAAGAGGTATTGCATTTACTTACAAAAATGAGAAAAATATTCATTTAAATGTAATTAATATGCGCAAATTTTACGACTTAACCAATTTTATTAATTTAGATGTATGTATGCATGTAATTATTTATGTTTCATGCTTTGTTAAATTTTTTCACATAAAAAATTCCTGCAATTGTAATGTAGTATAAGCTCTTTCTTTTTCTTTTTTTTTTTTTTTTTTGCCAAATTTCGTAGGTGAGGAAATTCCAAGGGGGCAAATTTGGGGAATTTCCAATTTTTTCATTTCTATAAATGGCTTAATCAATTGAACTTTTTCAAGTGCTGATGTGGCCAGATTTGTCAATTTTTTTATCTTTAAGCTTTTGTAAATGAACCTTCCCTTACAAAACAAATTCATAAAGGTTTACAAATACATACAATCTACTTGAGAATAAAGACAAACAGTAATTCAATAGACCAGTTTACTTAGTTTTTAATAATTTATCCATATTTCTTTCCTGGCAATATAGTAAACAAGGTATTCAAACAACCTGTTAATAAAAGCATGAACTACAATACTGGAAATCCAGTTTGATATACATTAGTTGTTGCTATATAAGGCAAGCCTCAGGCAAATAAAGTATAAAATTTTGAATAATGTAGATAAACTGCGTCATTACTAGATGGATGGCACTATTTAAGTAAGTATGATTAATTATTATTACTACCCCTACCTTTTGCGTTCTCTTTCGTTCTCTGTTCCAGTTTCTTCCTTAGACTGATTTGACTGGTCCTCAGGCGCATCCATGTGACGCATTATCATGTCCGCTATAAGACCAGCCACGCCCACAATTGTCAGTCGCTTCTCAGGCGTCAGAGGTCAAACATCTAAAGTCAAAGAACAAAAGAGATATTTAGTTTTCTTTCCCGAGACTGATCTGAAGTTGCGGTCAGCCCATTACACACGGCACATGTTCTGTGTATACAAGACCATAGTGTCTTGGACCATTCTGTACTATGTAGTTTTTCCTTTGGAATATTTCTAGTGTTAATGATATATGTTCCGTAATAGTTGACAAGTGGGGTTTTTTTTTCTGAGGAAAAAAAACATGCGTTTCTCTTTGGATTAGCTTCATATGTATATTCATAGCTTTACTGGCTAGTGTTCACATTTTTCCTGCGACAGAAATACAAATAAATTAATTTGTTAAACAAAATTCCTGTGATAATTATGTCATTGCATTTTACAACTATTATATAAAATTTCACGCATGATATGATTAATAAAACTAACTACATACATGTATACCAAGCAGATATTATAATATTATTATCATTAATATTTTTAGATACATTCTTATTTTTACCTGCCAATAGTTTGTGATCCAAAGTTCTGAGTATTGATCTGCTGGTACAGTTCATAGTCAGCCTCTCTACAATCTTGAAAGATACACAACGAGAGAGTAATATAATTCACTTGGAAACATGATGATACAGATTGACATACTGGTGAATATGTTGACTTTTCTTTTCCAATTTTATTAGCTTTTTATAATTCCCCACCCTTAATTATTCTATTTTTAAGAGGATACAGTTATTAGTATTGATGACTGGAGCCACCAACATGGTAATTACACCATTATTTTAGGGAATGCAGATTACAATGTCTGGTTTTCTCTTGACCATAAAAATTTGAAAATCCTTTTTGCACAGAAAATTTGTAGAAAGTAAAATTTGAACTTTATTCTTCACCTGAAAAAAACATGTCACATAAGATTTCCTTATTTATTCACACAAATCTCTAAACAAAAAATATTTTGCTTTATATGACTACATATTATTCAACAAATTAACTTTTCATCCAAATTGGTGTGCAGTGAAATATTGCTTACCCTTGCTAGCAGTGCCAGCATGTTGGAACTTAGAATGGAGTTTGAGAGTTGACAATCTTGATTAAGCATGCATCCAGCTGCCCAGACATCAGCCTTCTCCACCGATATCGGTGTAGACTGCACTATTCTCAGGACTGAGAAAGGAATAAGAATATCAAACAAAATTAGACTATGAATGCACAACTATATTGGACTGTTTGCTGTTAAAAATCCTAGATGATGCTTTAATAGTAGATATACATCCAATATTGAAATTAATAATAATAATAATTAATTTTAAACTTATATGTAGCGCCTTTTCATGGGACACAAAGCGCATGCACTGCTCCCTCAGGGAAATTCAAAAAATGATCAGGGGTAAGGAATACAGATATTGTTTTTAAATTAGATTTGAAGGAAGTAAGTGTCTTGCTATTTCTTAAAGATGAAGGGAGCCTATTTCCAGAGACGAGGAGCAAGTGATTGAAAGGAATGAAGCCAGCGCCTGCTTATGGGACCTGGGAACAACAAATGTGGGAGCCGAGGCAGATTCTGAGCGAATATGATATGTACGTCGTGGTGAAGGAGTGAAGAAATGTATTGAGGAAAGTGTGGAGAAGATGGTTTGAAAGTTTGAACTAAATTCGGTATTGTATACGTTCATAGTTACAGGGAGCGAGTGAAGTTCGTTAAGGAGAGGGGGTGCAATGTGGACCATTTTGCACTATCTGCAAACATTTTAGTCGGGCACACCTATTCTGGAGGCGTTGGAGCCTTTTCAAGATTTTGTTTTGTTATACAACCAAGCAAGCAAACCACCGTAATCCAACCTTGGAGAGCACAAGAAGCTCGGACTACATTATGACATATGTTTCATCTAGAAACCCGTCTGCTGATACGACTGTAGATTGTAAATCCGCCAATTAAGGAACGACATAAATTATTAACATTGAATCAGACATTTCAATTCACTATCAAGCCACACACACCCAGATTTCTGATAGTAGGGTGATAAGGCAATCTGCTCATATTTGATAAGCAGATGATGCAACAAAAAATTCTGTTTTTCCTGAGTTTAGCTTCAATTTTGTTAGGATGAGCCAGATTTATCTCGTCAAAACACTTTGGAAAAGACGGGAAATAAGAGCAAGCAGCATCCCGCAGGCTGGTAGGATTCAAAGATAGTGTACATCTGAATGTCGTCAGCCATATATGTGATGCTGCTTAATGAGTGGAGTCAAATATGACCAATATTACGTATATAATACGTGAACAATTGTGGTCGCGATTATAGACCCCTTCGCGGTATCCAACATTTCTGATGTTGAGAATAATAATACATTATTCTTATAATAGCGGCCCTTCCAAATAATTGCTCAAGGCGCTTCACATAAAAAGACAAAGTAAGAAAGGTGGACTTGTTCTCCAAGTTGACATAAACCGATCAGAGGGAGAACAAAATATGTCTCAATTTGTTCTTAAATGTTTGGACTGTTTACATGAACGAATTTCAAAAGGAAAGACCATTCCAATTTTTGGGACTGCCAAACTAATAGTTTGTTCACTTTTTTGGAATTGATCTTAGGAATTTTCAAAAGAAGGGGGGTCTGTTCGAGATCCGTAAAGAGTAATTTGACTGTGCTGAGGAAGGGAAAACATGTTAAATGTATAGGGAGACAAATTATGAATAGACTTAAAAACAAATCCAAAAGCTACTTTAAACAAATTCTCTTTGAGACAGGTACCAGTGCAAATCTTGGTAGTAGGTGTGGCATGATCAAATTTCTAGCTTTAAGAATAAGTGCGGCAGCACGATTTTGATTCGCTGAAGCCTTCAATAATCAGAGCATTGATATTAGACAACAGGAATTTGCATAGTCTAATCTGCTCACACTAAAGATTCGCACCTGGCATGGTTACATCCTCATTTGATAACATTCCCTCTGACTCTGGATATGTTTTACAAATGAAAGTTTAAGTTACGACATCAGTGCGTACCATGGGCTGACATGCCTCAGAGTAGAAATCAAAAAAACAACACCTAAAAGTTTTCACTGATTCAGATGGTTACCACAAGGGCAATCACCAATATGTAACGAAAATTATCAGGTAGGTAATGTCTCAATTTAGGGAGAATACCAATAGTGCTTCTGTTTTTGTTCATTTAAACAGCCAATTTGTTCCTGACCATCCAATCATCGCTACTTCGGAAACACATTTTTCAACTTGACGAAATGCATCATAGAAACAGTTGCACATTTCGGATTAAATTGCCTATAGATTTGGATATCATCCTGCATAAAGATGAAAATTTTACACCATTATTTCTCAGGATATTGCCAATTGGTTTTTAAATACAAGGTGAAAAGAGAGAAGGGCCAACACGGAAACGCTGTGGAACTCCATACAGGGAGTTAAAGTTGTCAGAGAAATCCTGGTTGATAGAAAACTCGAAAAGAACGATCACTCAGGTATGAGCGAACCAGTTGAGTACAGCACCAGAAATGCAGAAATCCCGCTCTAAACCTATGTAATAATAATGACATGATCAATAATGTCAAATGCAGACTTCAGGTCAAGCATGATCAAATATAGCACCTTGCCTTATTATCGCTAGCTAACAAGAGATCATGCCTGGACCTGAAGTAAAGCAGTTCAGTGTCTATGACAAGCCTTGTAAGCGGATTGCAACTCCTATGCATATACCCTGATTCCAGATGTTGCTAGAAGTTTGTTTACACACATGGATTCAAGAGTCTTTGAAAAGAAATGGCCAAGTTGGATACCGGCGATAGTTTTTAACAGAAAAGAACATTGACATAAGTTCTATTGGATCTGTTACTAAGATAAGTTTGGATCCATAGAGGACATCTTCTCTTTAAGACCAAAATTCATGAGCTAACCTATATTGACAGAATTGTATGTCAAACCCGCGTCGAATGCGGATGGAAAGATCTAACATTAATAAGAAAGCAGCCTGTTTTTATCGATCTGCACAATGTAGTCATTCTGTAATGAGATAAGTGCAGTATCAGGGACTATGTGTACTCTATAAGCGGAATTGCAGAGGATCATGGTAATCATAGCATTAAAAAGTCAGAATACCTGTTTAGAATACAGCCTTCTCAATCAATTTCCCTAGAAAAGGATATTAGACACTGTTCATGTAACTATTAAATTCATCCTTATCCAAGATGGCTTCTTTAAGACAGCGTGGTAACAACCGAAGATCTAAGTGCCTCTGGAAACACACCAGTAGACAACGACATATTGGATAATGGCGTGACAAAACTAGGAAGAAGAACTGGGTAAGGTGCTTCTTGACCTAACCAAGTTTGGCATAGGATCAATTGTACATGATTAAGATGAACATTTCATTATCATACATTTTACATCATTTTCAGAACAGGATTTGAAAATGAGAAAAAAGAAGACATATTAAGTGCACATGAAAAATCAGTTAGGTGTTCCTTTAGAAAAACTCAGTTTGATTGAACTCTCTCTCATTTTCCCTTGAATTTGAAGGACCTTGTCAACAAACTGTAGCTTGAAATATATCTTCAGCCAGTTTCAACGGGTTCCTCGACCATAGGGAGAGTATTCTTTTTTAACATTAAGATAATTCATTGACAGTTTGGAACATGTCACTAGTGTTTACTAGATGACAGTTTATCACTGTAGTATTTCTTCTTCGCAGCAGCAACAACTTCACACCATTTCGTTGGCAATCCAATATCTAACGCGATCTTCATCCAACTGTGTCTTCCCCAGCGTCGTTCAGCTTATACGTCGACCACGTCGAGCCTCAATGACGTCATCATTATACCAGCAGGGATTGATGCGTATCGACCGCTTTTCTTGGGTGGCAGGAGCATGGGCATCAAGGACCTCTGCGGCAAGCAGAATTATACGTATAACTAGATCATTAACATCATTCACGTCAGTGCATGGCATGATAGAGGTCATCCTGTTTGTGAGGTCATGAGAGAATTTCTCATGATCTATCGATTTAAACTTCCGTGTGTGACACAATCTTTAGAATGAACTGATCTAATCCAGATTCAAATCAAAATATAATCGCAGTGATCCGAATGAAGAATATGATCCGTGAGACAGGTTCGACAGACGGAGTCATTTTCCTTGAACATGACAAGATCAAGGGTATGACCTAATCGATGGGTAGGTCCACGAAACCAGCTGCTTGTTAGTTTAATGAAGTGAGCAAGGAGTTCAAATTTCTCACTTCTGGTTCACTAGGACAGTCAGTATGGAGGTTAAAATCCCCTAAAACAAACAGTCTTTGAGGCAGAAGATCAAGACACCCTAGAGTTTCTTCAAACTCATCGTGGAATGCTGAGGATGTCTCTGCAGCAGATGGAGGCCTGTAAACCACAAGGAAGTTAACTTGTGGTTGGAAAAGAGAGCAAACTCAAACGAACTTGAATCAGGAACAACATCAATTTGGTGTTTAAGTTTCAAACTGCTTCTGAAGATGGCAGCAATCCCCCCACCGCGGGATATCACCTTTACGTGGTACACTAAGAACAGAGATCCGGGAGGACATATCTCACCAAGATAACACCGTCATCCTCCTTGAGCCAGGTCTCAGTGATGAAGGCAATGTAATGTTGTTGTCAAGAATAAGATCACATATCAAATGGGTCTTGTTGCAGATTGACCGCGCGTTCCATAAGCACGCTTTGAGTGGTGCATGCTTATAACTATGATCATCTTGACTTGTGCATACAAAATATTAAACAATTAATTATCAGGTTTAAACTATAAATATAGAAAAGTCATATTGGATAAATGATACTTACCAACTATATAGTATGGTCCTACCACTGATGTCATCTTACTTGCATCAGTTGTCTGGCTCGGGCAAGACCAAAATCAGCTGCAACAACAAAAATACACAAAATCCATGTATTGAAGCCACCACATCGACAACTTATATGTGTTTTACACTGTGGACTCTACATAAGTCCATGGTTAAAACATTGATTTTCCACGACATGGCAAGAAATGGAATCCTCCACAGAATTAATTAGTGTAAGCTAATTTTCTACCATAAGTTCCTTCTAATCTTTTCTTTAAAATAAGAAATTTGACCAAAAGTAATATTGTTCAGGATCATCAAGTGCATTGTGAGTGGAAACGGGAGTCATATAAAAATTGAAACCAAATTCAAAATCCAATTACACATTTTTATGCAACTACTCAACTACCCCCCCACCCCACCAAAGAAAAAGGAATATATATTGTGTGGCTTTGGTTTGATACTTAAAATCCTAAAATGCACTGAAATTCCATTAACCCTCAGTTGTTTAGCATCGTATAAAACACTCTAATGATACTTACTGATTGTAACTCTATCCCTCCTCTCCAAGCATGATGTTATTAGGTGTCAGATCTCAAGATGGAACGATCTTTCTTCTCTTTATGTAGGTATCTCAATGCCAGCACGATCTATCAGAGAGAAAATGGAAAATATAGTGTAAAGATAGAATGGCTTCGCGTACAACTATATTTTTAAATCAAGAATGATGCTTAGAATTCCTTTCTCTACAGTGTTTGTTTTTGAATTTTTTCCACTAATGTGCAGAATCTTCATAAGGTCAATGAATTCCCTTTTTTGAGAAAAACATACTACACGGACAGGGTTCCAGCATTTCAAGAAAACAAAATTCCCTGATTTTCCCTGATGAATTTTAAAAATTTCCTGATAATTATTAAACCCATTTCCAGTTTTGCGTGTTTTCTTTGTTGTCGCCACGAACTATTTGCAGTATACACACTGGTCCCACTGACTACCGAACTTTCGGATTTTGGACAAATCAAAATTCCTGACTTTTCCCTGACTGGAAAAAAGTAAAACAATTTTCCCTGATTTCCCTGATGGGCTGGGAACCTGATGGATCAAGATCATAAAGCAGAAAAATGCTTTTCTTTTATGCATATCAGAGTTACCCATATAAAAACGAAAGGAACCTTAAATAGTTACAGTGTTTGTCATGATGACCAAGTTCAACGGATGGAAGTCGCCATTGAACTCCAACAAAGCATTGCCGCCGTAACCGAAAGCCTCATAATGTAATTACAAAATTGATGTGTAATTGAAGAATCTTCTTACATTCATAGAAATCTTAATCTTGCATAGGGGTTTATGTCATTCATGATAGGACTTCAAAGGGAAATAAAAAAAAAACATTACGATGCACTGAATAATAGCTGTGGTGTAGGCCACAGTAACCAGTTATGTCGCACCGACGCATTAT
>CALNVZ010000641.1:24413238-24424451 GCA_940671915.1 Paracentrotus lividus
AATATTTTTGGCAAACCAATGCCAGAAATAAACAGCTGAATCCTTCAGTCTATAATGTATAACCACTCATAGTTATCATGTCAATAACCACGTTTACAAGTGGAGGCTCACTGAATCATGATTTATTTTTATTGAATTTTTGGTATAGATCTAGGGCCTACTGTATTAAGGCCCTAGGGCACGGAAAAAAGTCTACCATTCCGCTTTTACAGAAATAGAGAACAATGCATTTTGATTGTTGGGCGCCTGATTAGCTACTGGTACATTGTAGCTATCGCGAGGAGCTCCGCCTCCCGGTTGCGATGACTGAAGTGCGTTGACCGTAACTGAACAACGCGATTCAGCTGTTCCCGATAAAGACCGCTTTGTCGTGCGCGCTGTCAATCATAACCAAAGTGGACCCATTTCGCAAGAAAAACTGCTAGACTCGACTTCAAAAACGATTAAGCGTAGACCCACTCTTTCAATATTTTTTTGAATAAAGAAGAGAAATATAAAAAGGAACTTCAATGAATCCACTGTCGGACTACGCCCAACATTTCAAAACGTATAAAGAAATGAGGACTTACCAAAAAAAATAAATGACGAATCTAAATTTAATCGTGACTATTGTTCATTGGAAGGCACAATGGTAGTGTATTTCATATGCTAATTCGTGATCATTCGAGCGTCATGCATAAATTACTAAATTATGGAGTAAACATTTCTCCGTGTAGGGCCTACTGTGGGAGGAGTATTGAACTCCTCCCACATGAGTTCAGAATATTGGACAGAATTGTTCAACTATGCAACATAACAACAACAAAAAAAATCCTGGTTTTGGATCATATGACACTGCCTTTGAATATGGTAACTGTTAGGCGTGTCAAAACTAAAAAGTATAAAGTTTTTTTGTTTGTTTGTTTGTTGTTGTTGTTGTTGGTTTTTTTTTTTGGGGGGGGTGCACAGAGAATTATGGATAGAAATCCAGGCATACATACCTGAATCACAGAAAACGACTGTCACACTTAAAGCTAGATACATGGCGATCACAGTCAAGGACAGTTCATCGCACTCAACATAAAGTCACTCAATGGCCCTAGACCGACCAGCCCTGCGCCGAAGCTTCGGCGCCAGCGCTAGCGGTGTCTATTGTAAAATGTTACTGTACGTTAGACACGCCCAAGCAGAATCCAGTGCGACGATACTCGTCTGTGAAATCGGGTTTATTGTCGGCATGAAATATTATAAAAGATGAAACCGTCGTACAGCCCACAGGTATGACGATGAGTGAATGAAATATTATCCTCTTTATCCCATTATCTTTAGATAACTTGAAGAATCAGAAAGCTGAGCTAAGTTGGGTCCAGCAAGCGCAAAGGCGTAATCGAGAAAACATGGAGGAGCTGTACGTGCGATAGCGCCTGGCGCGGCGTCTGTATATCATCATCCAATAACAATGCGGCATATAGATCACGAGACCAGTGCGTAATCTGTGGGGAATCCCCATAAAGTAATACCTTGCTAGTCTTACACCAAAGCTTCTTAGTAGTTGCTGGAACTAGGCAAAGAACACAGAGCATTTGTTATTGGCAACATGATTGACAACTTTCGTGTTTTATTTTGCATGTCATTCCGAAGTACTTCCCGTACTTTCCTGATTCCTTGGGCCCCTGAGACTTTTTAGGCTTAACTTGTGAAGAAAAAATGGACAGTTAAAAAAAGAAAAGGAAAAAAAAATGTTTATTTAATTTTTTTTTTTTTTTTTTTTGATGGAGTGTGAAGACATGGATTTCAATGATTTCAATATGGGTGGGATATATATATCCCTCATCATTTTTTAGAAGGGGTGGTCTGTAATATCATTCCCAAATATTTTTAAACCATTAAATTAAAAGAAATGATACGTATATATTATATCAATCTATACAATAATTGTTTCCAGCTATAGGCCTATTTAGTGACCTTCACATTAGTGAATGCTTCTCTCTTTCTGTTCGTGTCTCTTTATTTTTATTTCATCTTTGCTTTTTATTACTCCTCCTCTTTTTACCCTGGTATTTAATCTACGTTTTTAAAACCATATTTAGAATTATTTTTTCTTAAGAGTCTCTTCATCTTATTCTCTTTCTCATTGTACCCGTCTCTCTCTATCTGTCTATCCCATATTTCATTTTCTCTTTCTATCACTCCTTCTTGGCTACTTCTTTTCCCCATCTTCGGTTTCTCTTGGTCTATCGCCCTCATTCTCTCTCTCATTTTGCTCCTTTTTCTCTCTTTCTGTCTATCACATATTTTATCTTCTATTTCAATCTAGTATGATTCCTTCTTTGCTGCATCTCTTCCCATCTTTAGTTCCTCTTGATATCTCACCCTCACTTCCTATTTCTCTTTCGCCGTGTTTCCGACCCCATTCCACATGTATTTATTATATTCATGTTTTCTTTTCTAATTCCATTTCTCCATCTTCCAATGTCATGCATGCAGTTCTTTCTATCTATCAACTTCTTTCTTTCTTTCTTCATTCTTTATCTCCGTGCGTACAGTAAGTCATATCTGATTTTGCCGGCTCTTTCCATATTATTTTCCATTCTTTCTTTCTTCATTCATTCTATATTTTTTGCTCATAAACATGTCTGATTTTGTTTTCATTCCTCGATATTCCCTTCTCCCTGTTCAATTTCTTTCTTTCTTGCTCGATCCCCTCTTTCACCCTCTTATCTCTCCTGTCCTCTCTCATTGTTCTCTTTGATCTCTTCTACATTTGACAACTCAAAAAGAAATTACGCATTCGATGTTTAATATTATATATTTGGTTTAATATTCACATTTCTATTTCAATAGGAAATTTCAGAAAAGAGTAACTTGAGAGTAAAATCCGAGTGAATATTCAATCGTTTTTATTTTTATTATTTTTTTTTATAGAGATTTAGAATTGGAGATTGTACCTTACAAAATAATTACAAAATATGAGATGAAAAATATTAAATTTGCAATTAATAATAATAATACATGAAATTTCTATAGCGCCAATTTCAATTTAGATAAAATGCTCAAGGCACTTTTACAAAGGATTACAAAATGAGTATTTAAGTATTGACATCAATTGCTTAGAGTCAAAGTCGCTTTTAGTTATGATATATTTAAAGCGTTATTAAAATGAAAGATCAAAGCATTTGGTTAGAAATTTCAGGAAAGAAACACGTTACTAAAAAGACCTTATGTTATACTTTTTTTAATGTTTGATAGAATTGTGAAAGTTGCCCATGTTGAAGTTGCCATAAGTTGCTCAACGTTAATGCGGCGGCGGTCACAATTAACTCGCCGTGCCATCGACGTGCAACTCCCTACGATGGATTTCGTAAAAAAATCGTGCAGCGGAGGTACCTTGAAGGTACAATGCATGTACGACGTACAGGAGGTTTTTACAATACCCTTACTATACTACAGAAACGCAGGAATCGCAGAAGTTGACCCAGGACCTGTGCGTGCGTTGTACATGCAACGCAGGCTACGTTGATGGCACGTGCCCCGTAGCCTACGACGAGTTGTGACCGCCGTATGAGTCATCTGTTTCTAAAAGCTGTGTACAGTTAATGCAAAGTTGTCTGAAGCTGCGCCGAAAGATGCAAAAAAGTTACCCCAAAAGTTAATCAGAGTTTCAAAAAGTTAGGCAAAGTTAGTTGTGCACAGTTACGCGGCAACCTTCAATTGATATACCAATTTTCCAATTTTAAGTTATTTTGAGAATATGAAGATATCCCCGAATGACATGGTCTCTGAAAGATTGAAATAAATATTACAGTGTCCAAGAAACAAACTATAAGATATAAATGAATACACAGAGAATACAAATTTTTCTAATCTTTAAAATCACTTATTGGCTTTAGTGAAGGTTCTTCCTTTGTATTTAAGCACAGAGTACAATAGATTAAAAAAAATTCTCATCCACAATTCTTGATTCTCATTGTTTTTTAGTGATTTTTTGTAAAAGCTTACAAACCTTTATTTGAAGGGTTACAGCCCGATAGTCCGCGGGTCCGATAGTCCGCGGGTCCGTTAGTCCGCGGGTCCGATAGTCCGCGGGTCCGATAGTCCGCGGGTCCGATAGTCCGCGGGTCCGATAGGGGGGGGGATGTTTGTTACTCTGAAGGTTCGTTATTCCGAAAAATAGAATGAGGTTCGTTATTCCGAAAATAGAAAAAGGTTCGTTAGTCCGAAAATAGAATACGTTCGTTAGTCCAAAAATAGAAAAAGGTTCGTTATTCCGAAAAAAGAAAAGGTTCGTTATTCCGAATTTGTGTTATATATAAAAAAGGTTCGTTATTCCGAAAATATAATGAGGTTCGTTAGTCCAAAAATAGAAAAAGGTTCGTTATTCCGAAAAAAGAAAAGGTTCGTTATTCCGAATTTGTGTTATATATAAAAAAGGTTCGTTATTCCGAAAATATAATGAGGTTCGTTAATCCGAAAATAATATAAGGTTCATTTGTCCGAAAATGAAATAACGTTCGTTTTTCCGAAAATGAACTAAACCTATTTTAGTAACAAAAATGGTGTGTTAATTAAAAAACAATAGGATATTATGCTATAATAGTCTCAGCGGAGGACGGTCACCCGTGAATAACCTCCAGATATTTTTTTCTGCTGTTAAATTTTGATTTTCGGAGAATTTATTTCACAAAATTATCAATGGCGATTTCCACTGATAACTAATTAGTTTCGCTTCTAAAATCGGGCCGTTAAACAGGCCATAACTAGATAATTTATTTCATAGTTATTTTCGTTTTTTAATGAAGAATTTATTTCCCGACGTTATCGATGGCGAATTATTTTCGGAATAACGAACCTTTTTTCTATTTTCGGAATAACGAACCTCATTCTATTTTCGGAATAGCAAACCTTTTCTAATTGTGGATATAACAAAAATTCGGAATAACGAACCTTTAATATTTTCGGAATAACGAACCTCATTCTATTTTCGGAATAACAAACCTTTTCTTATTTTGGATATAACAAAAATTCGGAATGAAAAACCTTTTTTATTTTCGGACTAACGAACCTTTTCCATTTTCAGAATAACGAACCTCATTCTATTTTTCGGAATAACGGACCTTCAGAGTAACAAACATCAAAACTCCCCCCCCCGCGGACTATCGGACCCACGGACTAACGGACCCGCGGACTATCGGACCCACGAACTATCGGACCCGCGGACTATCGGAATGAACCCCCTTTGAAGGACTGTCATCAAAACCAATATTAACACTTACTAGCTAGTCTACGCGCAACTCGATGTACTTTGTTTTGGCGTCTATAGGTTTTTTTTTTCAACGGATTATGATTGCCTAAACCTTCAATATGAAGAAACCGATTGCTGACACTCTGTCAGCATTGAGCATTTTGAGATATGTGCACGTCATAACAAATGGCCGCCAAAATACAGAATTTCCTCTAAAAATGTGTAAAAACTATTTAGTCAGCTTATTAATGTCGAAGTTGCTCGTGGAAATGTACTAAATATTTGTTTTTATTATATCGCGAGGACATAAATGTCAAGATAATTTGATATATCTGTTTTATAGCGCCCTCTTATTTTTAAATCTAAAAAAAATGTGTGCTACTCAAATGATAGGTCTCATTTTCTTCCAATTTAGGGCAGATTGTGTTGCCTAAACCACCCAAATTCAATCTCTCTGTAAGCTCTGCCTATAAACCTCCCACTCAGACTTTTTAACCCGGCTCATGAAGTATCTGGAGACACATGTGGCTATTGAAGACTTCAAACAGCCATCATGTTACATGGGAATATAAAGAAACCAATGAGACGGCAAACTCGTCGAAAACTGGGCAGATGCAAGTCACATGGTACTCATTCATGATGCAAAGCTCCCCTCTTCCTTCCTCAGCGAACGATTGAAGACGCGGATACAACCCTGACCGGGTGTCAACATTGCCAACCATGTGAGAAACCAATTCCGCACACCCAGCATCAACCAATCGGGCCTATATCAGAGTGAACGCTGCTATCACACCTCACCCAGTTCTCTTCTGCTGCCGTTTCCACTTTAAGAAGGCAAAGTGGGAACAGTTTGCATTAGATCTGGATGAATGACATTTAAGACCTTCCATCCATTCTATGTAACTATGACACCCTTGTAGAGATGATCAAGAAGTCCTCAAGATAAAGCATCCCACGAAGCTAAAGCACAAGCTATACACCAGGCTTGTCCGATGACTCAAAGGTGCTTTACTATGAGTATGTAAAACGCTTGTAGAGTGGCCCTTTCAGTGTTGACGCGGTGGAATGTGGTGAGAACCTTACTACAGTCATTATGAAAAAGTCGACAGAGAAAATGGCAAGAATTGATCTAGTCAACGGATATGACCCACAGCAGTAGGAAAGCCTGGAAAAACAAAATTCTGGGAAATGACTACACAAAAACCCAACCAGACCACAAGTCACTGCTGACCAAGTTGCCCACCAGCTCCTTGTAGACCAGTCATGGGAAACCCTGATCACTGTTCCAGGAGAGCAAAGCTTCCCCAAGATGCTGAAGAATGCTTCCAAGAGCCCTCAGACCTAACAAGATGATAAACCTGTGTGATATAATCAAGACCATGAAGAACAATGATGCAGGCCTTGATGGCATCCTCTGCGAACAGATCAATCACCTTGGACCTGTTGCGCTTTAGTGGCTGCTTTACATGCTGAATTGCATGAGTACCAATACATTCCTGAAGCCATGGAGGAAATCAAGAGTCGTTGTCCTGCTTAAACCGGGCAAGGATCCAGCCATATAAGATCTATGCCCATCTCTCTACTATGTCATACATGTACATGCAACTCTTTGAAAGACTCATACTTGCTATAATCGTATTGTCCCCATTGATGATGACCTCCTCATTCCTGAACACTAAAAGACAGGTTTCCGGCCAGGAAAATCCTTTACTAGCAACTCCTGAACCTCACAGAACACATCGAGGATGGGTTTGAGGAAGAGCTTATTACCGGAACAGCTTTTGTTGACCTCCCAGCAGCCTATGACACGGTAAACCATGGAATTCTCACCCGTAAATTCTTTGAGACGGCAAACGATGTGACGCTGACCAAGCTACTCCTGAACTTGCTATCAAATAGACGGTTCTACCTGGTTTCACCATGTCGTCCTTAAAGTTAAGAACGACTTTAAGAGCGACGGGATAATATGTTCTTGGGTGCTGTACTAATCACATGCTATACCATTTAGCACAAGAACTGATCAGTCGTTTATAAAGTTGTTTGTAACTTACCAACGAATTGGTGAAAAAAAAACAGCCTTGATGGCCAGCGCAGCAGATGGCGCAAGATGAAAATGTTCTCCCAGAAGGGATTGTCATTGCCTATCTGCTCTGCAATGTGTATACCAATGACCAACCAATACACCCCAAAACAGTTTCTTGTATGTTGACGATCTCTGCATTGCCTCACAGGAAAATTCCTTTGAAGACAAAACAGGAGGGGGTCTCCATCCCAATCACAATCCTACCAACAAAAAACTGAAGTCAAGAAATAGTATCCTCCATTCTACAGTATCCCTTGATAGCTCTGCCCACAAACAAACTCATATGTCCGACACTGATCTGGTGTAATATAGTGTAATAATTTAGTGACCCCAGAATCCAGAGAGTGCAGTGCATTGTCAAAAGTTAAAGTTTTCTAAATAGAAAAAGTCATTTATAATAAGATAAGTTAAAATTAGCCATAATTTTTCATGTTGATCAAAACCATAATAAATGTTCCCAACTGAGCTCTTCCCCTGAAAATGTAACAAAAAAAAAATCATCTGAAAAGTCACTAAAATAAATATATTCGATCTTTGGTGTTGAGCCGATTAGATTATGCAAATTCTTTGTTGGTGAATATCAATGTCTCTGATGAATGACCTTGTTTATAATAATCTACCATATCGTCGGCTTGGAGCCAGAAGGGCGCTATTGCAGATCAAGGATGTTCCGTTTGGAGCCAGAAGGGCGCTATTACCATTGACTTTGTACAGTAATAGCGCCCTTATGGCTCTCAACGGAACATCTATAAGATGCGATAACGCCCTTATGGCTCCCAACAGACGATATACACTTACCAGATATTGTTCTTTGATACAACATGGGCATAGCACGAGACAAAAAGAAAATGAGAAACTTCATATACCTAAATTCAGATCAAAGCAGGGACAATTTTCCTTAACGTATACAGGTACGAGCTTTTGGAATGATTTACCATTGGTATTAAGGAAAACATTATCAAGATTTTATTTTCGCAAACTTTTGAAAGAATATTTACTCGAAGAATAAATCAATCATGAATAAACAGGTAATTTTGCACCTGCAGTTACAAATTAATTTTGCAAAGTTTAGGGACTTATATAACATTTAGAGTGTGTTCAATGTCCAATTTCAAATTTATACGCCAACATGAATCATGATACAAAACGCAATCACAAAACTCAAACACAAACGCGATCAACGGTGCACCGTTCAGTGTCCAAAATTTAAACGTGTTTATACGTCGATCGTCTTTAAATTCCCCACTCTCAAAAAACAAATATCTTCTCCTTTTTTCAATTGCACCGGAAGCTTCCATTGCGAGAGCACATTCAAACACGTTTGAAAACTCAATCCTGTTCAATGTCGCATTTCGTTGCAATCGCGATGCTCAAGGTCGTAAAATTTAAACCGATTGCGTTTGTAAACGCATCTTTTTCGGCGTTTAAATTTTCGGCGTTTAAATTTTAATTGAGATTTGAGACACGTTTATTTTTACGACCGGCGATGGGGGACAATGAACACCCTTTTGTTCTTCTTTATATCAGCGTTTAGTGTTTGCGTTTTGTATCATGATTCATGTTGGCGTATAAATTTGAAAGTGGACATTGAACACACTCTTAGACTACAAATTTATCATGATTATAATGACATGTTTTACCATTGCATGTACATGTATCTTATATTGTAAATACCTTCTGTTTAACCATTGTAAATATCTAATTATTTTATTCTGTAAGAACATCAGGTATCATAGGCCTGCAGATTGAGGCTGGATTTTGGGGTCAACTGGCAACTATGGTATAACAAGCAAATTTGTAGTTTTTATGAAAGTATAGGTCCTGACAATATTCCACATGAAAATTACCCAGAATCCACCTGGGGGAACATGCTCAAATGACGTCATCAAGATGGCATCCCAAAAACCACCATTTTGCCATGGTAACTGTCACTAACACACTTTTAGTAATACAAATGGTAATGTTTGGCAAGGATGCCATTGCATCTCCCTTAACACAATTTCTATAATTATTTTAGGCCATCGGATATCAAAATATAGATGTTTTGAATGGAATAAGGTGAATTTAAGGTTACCACCCTGTTTCCATGGCAACATAATAGGAGAGTAATAGAAATGATGAAAACTTATTATACAAATGCAAATAAGTGACTTAAAATATCATGAAAATGTCGAGAAAAATAAATTTCAATATTTCATGTTGGTTATATTAAAAATTCAACACAATTAGAATGATATTCATATTCGAATATGGCACATATATGGGCGTTGCTATGGTAACTTCATCGCAAGGGTGAAAAAAAAAACATTTCAAAAACGTCCCATTTTTAAAAATAAGCCATATAATAAGATGGTGACTTTTGGCTCGGAATATATTAAAGGGTCTATGTCTCAAAATGCAAATTCTGTGATCATCCCAGGTCATGTGTTTTGAAAGGAACAAGTTGGATTTAAGATTGTTACCCTGTTTCCATAGCAACATAATAAGTACGACTGGCGAAAGGCCTAAAATTGGCTTTTTTTTTCTTGTACTTTAATGCACCCGAATGGATTAGAGCAACAAGATGTCTTATTGCAAAGGAAATTTTCTGAATTTTTAAAAAGAACATAAAATTCATTGCATCCTGTTGCATCACCATGGAAACTAGCTTCAAATGGACCACGCCCATTTTTGTGACAAAAATCATGAATATGAGTCATTCACATGGCTGATTAAGAGTTTTAGACATTTTTATGCCATACACAATGTTGAAACCATTATGAATGTGAATGAAAAATGCTACTTAGCAATTTTGGAAAAAGTTAGTAAATTCAAATCAGTTTCATTACCTAGCAACAGACCTTTGCATAGCAACCAATTCCACATTTGCACAAATGTTGAAATTTTCAGTGTCATATGATTTTTTTTTATTTTTATAAATATACATAATTAAAATCATATATAGTTGTAAGACTGAAAATAATTTTATGTATGTATTTTAGAATATTTCAATTTTTTAAAATGTAATTGACATCCCATTCCTGGATGAGACTAAACTCTGATCTGCTGAGGGCGGCTGCGTGTCGGGAGAAAGGTCGGCGTGATCGAAGGCGTTGTCGACCTAGGTCCTGGGAATTTGTCGTTATTTTGTGCAAGAGGTGGTCATCATCAGCCAAGGATTTGGTTGTCAGCTTGTCTGTTAGATGCTCGCGACGTAGTCTTGGTGGCGCAATTCCAGAGAGGACTGGAAGAAGATCAGTTGGTGTTGGGCGAAGGCATCCAGTGATCACACGCATGGTGTCATTAAGTGCATGGTCCAGCTTCTTAGTGTGTGTGCTCCTGCACCACGCTTGAGCAGCATATTCAGCAGAGCTGTAAACCAGAGCTAGAGCACCTGTGCGAAGGAAGGATGTTGATGAACCCGATGATGTACCAGCCAAGCGACGCAACAAGTTGTTCCTTGCTGAAACCTTTGCTCACAGGGCTTCAAGGGGATGTCTGTACGTCAGCTGTCTGTCCAGTTTCACTCCAAGGTATGTTGAATGGGGGTTGTTTGGTAGAGGTGTACCATCGTGGACAACAGACATCTGTCGATTGGCTTCTTTTGTGTTGAGATGGAAGGCAGACGCTGTCGTCTTTGCAACGCTCAGTTTCAGTCTCCACATCTTGAGGTAGTCTGCGAGGAGCTTCATGTCAGCTGAAAGAATTTCCTCCACCTTAGTCCAATTCTTATCTGTATACAAGCAGCAGTGCCAGATCATCTGCATAGCCATACTGCCGTGAAGCTGTGCAAAGTAGGTCACTAATGTAGATGTTGAAGAGCATCGGAGAAAGTACTGACCCCTCAGGCACCCCATTCCGTAGACGGCATGGTCGGCTAGTTTGCCCATCGCTAGTCTTGGTTATAAGAAGCTGCGATTCGCAAGGATT
>CALNVZ010000641.1:24428800-24445994 GCA_940671915.1 Paracentrotus lividus
TAAGACGCCACTGTGACAGACTTGTTGTCGTGTTTAGCGGTCAAAGCGGTTAAAACCAGTCCAGAATGAATGATTGGGTGTTGTGGTGAATGGACACCCTTTTGAATGGGTAAGTTTCCTCGTGGAACTTGACGGAGGAGAGACCAAGTAAGATCCTTGGAAACGATGAACATGTCAAAGCCCTCTATCTCCTTCGCCATTGCGTTAGAGATGTAGGTACACGCTTTGGTTCTGGGCGACTGTAGGTTGGTGAAAAGCATGGGCTTTAACATGGACGTGTCTGTGCATTCTAGAGATCTCCGCCTGATGCGTTGCAGCTCATTGTATGTCTGGAGGCCGAAACGCAAAGCCTGCTTCTTGAAACACGACTCGTGCCAACGAGTGGTAAGTATTTTTTCCATCTACAGTTTCAACATTGTGTCGATATTGTCGCCACCTTCCTGGATGAGAGCACCTTCAGCTGCTATGGGAAGTATTCCTGGTGGAACATACACTTTGCTTTCTGACGTAATATCTGTTTTCTGCAGATGCTGTTGAACCTCCTAATCTCATAGCTCGCACACATTCCATAAGAATGAGAGTATCTATCAATGTTCTGCTGCCATAATCATGATGCAGTTGGTCATGAAACCCACATGAAATGGTGGTATCACTTGGTTTTTGCCACGTCGCTAGAGTAGACAATACATTCAGCGAGTGATGTATTCTGCGTCTGTTTCAATTTGATGAATGACATTCTTGGTCTACCGATCAAAGGCTTGTTGTCAAAAGCCATGAAGACCTTCTGTAATGAGCCTGGATATAATGCTGCTGATGATTCAATGTTGACCTCATTGAATTTGGATATCAGTAGTAGGAACTAACTTTTCAATATCTCTTCTTAGTATGCCAACTGCCTGTGGAGTAATGCCGTTTGTGTCATCTAAGATCTTCATAATCTTCTACGACCTCTACGTCTTCTGACTCGTCATCTCACCCATTTCCGAAACCAAATCTCGATTTGTAATGCTTCTGGAACAAGCAACATCCTGTTTCCCTTTCTGACTGTAGAATGACATTCTACTCCACATAATTCCCATCATTTCCTTTTGACATAAAATGACCTTATTGATTTTGGCAACATCTGGCTCAAACTCCTAAATTAAGCAAACACTCTCTGTAATAGGTACCATATCTTTGAAGAATAGGAATTAGATTATCGAGCCTCACGTGAAAATGGTCATAGACAAGCCCTGCAGCTTTGTCACTGAACGGTTAGCACATTTTCTTTTCCTACCTTTTGCTTACTAGCCTGTACATTTCTGGGACTACAAATTTGTGATAGCATTGCCTATGGTATTTTGCATTCTTTGCAAACAGATCATTTTCAAATGTCAGTCTTTGAACTAGAACCTGATTACCAGTTACAAAAGCCCCTTGAGAACCTTTCTCACACTGCATCCGGTACTCATGTTTACTGAAGATAGCTTGATACCCTTCTTCTTATTCTCGTGTTTTCCACAAATGAAGCAGTCATCATCCCAGGAGAAGGTAGATGAAACATCACGTGATAGTCGTTGGGACTTTGGGTGGTTGGTATAGAAAGGACCATTCTTTAGTTCGTTTTGGCTTGTTCCGTTTCTTCAAGCATGTGTACGATGACCTACAACTAAACGTGAAGTGAGACCATGGAGCTTGCGGGTTCCACGAGTGGCAAAAGTTATCCGCAACTTCATTCTTGGCGATCTTCACAAGCATTCAGCAGGTCTCTAGCCCTTTCTCTGTTAATTCAGCACTTTTTCTTGCTAGAAAGATATCCTTTTGCTCCATTACAATCACACATATATTGCCTGATAAAGAATCTACACCCAGTTACTTCCACAGGTGATGGTGCTTCCTCCCCATGTCGAATGCTTCCCGCAATGTAATAACATTTACAAAACATCTTTTAGGATTTCAAATATTCAAATACTCAAAATATCAACAACAACAAAATTCAAATACAAATATATATAAAGATTGAAATGGAACATTATTATTTGTAGCCATAATGTCATCTATGTTAGCAGGA
The DNA here is from genome assembly GCA_940671915.1 of Paracentrotus lividus. Taxonomy (NCBI): domain Eukaryota; kingdom Metazoa; phylum Echinodermata; class Echinoidea; order Camarodonta; family Echinidae; genus Paracentrotus; species Paracentrotus lividus. The sequence goes on from CALNVZ010000641.1 coordinate 24,430,851, forward strand.
TGGAAGTAGAATGATCTTCAAAAATATCATTGCATAAAAAAATTATATAATTGTCAGTTACACATGGAAAGAGTATAGCACATCTCATGAACTTATATACTTTTATTGTGGCAATAAATATCTTTCAACGTAACTAAAAGATAAAATTGCTTTTAGATAAGATTAAACGCCAGGTAAATAAACAAATTTTTTAACAATAACTTGTGCCTCAAGTAAGCAAAAAATATACAGTATAATTAACAAAAAAAATTTAAAACAACGACTTATAAAATAAATATTATAGCAAAGAGTCATACCGCATGAATGTCACATAAATGACGAGGAAATTCTTGAACAACCTTCATACCAAAGTAATTATATAACTGAAACTTAAAGAGGAACATGCAGAAGAACAAAGTAAAAATTCTCAAAAAACATTAAAACAATGAACAAATATTAGAACTTTGTAACTTCGAATTATAATATGCTTAAGGAGTTAAATTAGATATCTTGGAAAAAAAAAAAAAAAAAAAAAAAAAAAAATGATTGAAAACAAATGTAATGAAATCACTTTATTTGGGTTTACTTATTATATCCCATCTATGCAAGGGTGATTGAATTGTTCATCTTTCAAGGATATATCAATGATCTTTCTGAAAAACATTACGCTGTGATATAAACAGAATAACAATCAGAGTGTGATTTTCTAATGAAATGTGTCAACAAATATATATTATATATATATATATATTATTTCTTTTGTAATAGTTATCATAATGTAGGGATGTTTCTTTCCTGGCACCTAAGCACAAAGTACCATATATGGAGGTATTATTAGTATAAGAACTAACTATGTGTAATACAATATTTTGATACAGTTTTAATGATTAAGTTAAACAAACAAGTTTGGCTGTCAGATAACAATCAACAACTAATGTATGCAACTGAATTCCATATATTCTACTTAGTAGGGTATCTTAAATGATGTTAAACTGAGTTATATCTTGTTAATAAAATCCCCAGGAAGAATCATTCATAAATGAACTATAAAAACAAAACAAACTTTCCAGCTTTACTGTGCGATAAGAAGGTGCGTTGTTGATATTTAAAAAGAGAATTTTAGCATTGTTTTGATCAATAACAGTTCAACCAGGTGTAATTTGAATGATTACAGGTAAAACTCATAAACAATGTACCATCTTGCAGGAAATATGATAAGCTTTCCAAATATATATGGTTTGATGGTGTTGCACACTTCATGAAACACAAAAAAAAACACCAGGAAGAAACACTAAATTAAGCATTGTTTCTGGCGCAATAGGCTAAATTGGGAAAAACTGGTTCTGACCCATTTTGTGCAATCCGAGTCTGGTGATGTAGACTAACTTAGCAACTGCTAACTATCCTTTTCTATGTTTTTCTTAATCTAAATTAGTTATTAAAAATATATTGATAGCATTCACAATTAGAAAGGTAATACAAATGTACAGTAAGAACATAAATTTTATATGTACATGGTATTATATTTAGTTTGTGTAGACCCAGACTTAAATTGTTATGTAACATTGTTCTAATAACACCGTTTTACATGTGTGGGACTTGTCTGACTGTGTCTAACTTGTTGATCTGTCTGGACTCGTTGGAATTTGTCATATACAAATAACTATGACGACAATTCACTGAAATACACTATTTATTACTTCTTTAAACTGTTATGAAATTTATTACTTACATATCAGCAGATTGGTCCACAGATAACAAAAATAAGGCACCAATTGACATCAAATGGAGTTTCACTGCCCTCTTGACTCTTACCATCTGTAGCCATGGTAGCAGGATGACCATCAACTTTTGACCAATCAGATGCGAGCATTTTACAAAATTTGGGGGACTCCTGCTATTGTAGTCTATGACTTTATACTCTTTGCTGTATACATGTATCGGTTCTTAAAATCAAGAAACAAGTTCTACCATTTTAATTTGGATCAGACTCAGATGACACGAAAAGAGAAAGGCAAATTATGTAAATTTCAACTCATATATTCCCCTCTTCTGCATTAGAATTTTAAACATAACAATGTATTTCTGTCAGCTGAGCTGTTGTCATGGAAACAAATATATTTTGTGATAATAGAGGTTTAAGTTTACTCAGTTTCCTTGACTCGACTTTCTTATATACCCGGCATGCTTTGTAATGTTTTGTTTACTCTTACAGAACCCGGATGCCAACTTTTCAGTTCACTGTAATAAAGAGGGATCTGAGATATGGAATCTAGTTGCATAAATGGTGGTATGTCAGATAACCATAGATTCTAAATTCTATTGCTTCTAAATCGTCTTTTGACACTTTTGTTGACAAATGTATGTATGCATACAGTTCGAATACAAATAATGTTGTTAAAACAACAGGCCTAATTCTGATATTACAGTAAATCAAGTATTTGTAAATCTTATTTACCGAAACTTGACATTTCTTCATTTATTTCCCCCATCAATTTAGATTACCATAGTAACGACCATTTCCGCCCATATTAGGCAGACAAAGAGTTTAATTGTGGTCGAATCTTGATGTATACAAGTGAAACGTTTAAATATGTCTCCTGAACATTTTGATTACGTTTAAGCAGTCTAGTGGCAATACACATTGATACATGTAATATAATTTTTCATTATTATGATGTTGGTATGGAAACAGGATAACAATCTTAATCCAACTTGTCCATTCAAAACACGATAACCTCGGATGATCATAGAATTTGCGTTATGGACATAGACCCTTCATTACATTCCGAGCCAAAAGTTAGACTATATACCATCTTTATATGGCATATCTTTAATGGGGACTTTTTGAAATACTTTCTTTTTCTCACCCTTACGATGAATTACCATAGCAACCGACCATATATCTGCCATATTCACAAATAAACATCATTCTAATTGTGTTGAACTTTTAATATAACCAACATGAAATACTGAAAATTTATGTTCTCGACATTTTCATGAATATTTAAGTCACTTATTTGCATTTGATATAATATGTCTTCATTATTTTCTATTACTCTCCCTATATGTTGCCATGGAAACAGGGTGAGTAACCTTAAATCCACCTCATTCCATTCAAAACATCTATATTTGATCTCTGATGGCCTAAAATAATCATAGAATCGTGTTAAGGGAGATACAATGGTATCCTTGCCAAACATTACCATTTGTATACTAAAAGTGTGTTAGTGACAGTTATTACCATGCAAAATGGTGGTTTTTGGACGCCATCTCAGACGTCATTTAGCATGTTCCCCCAGGTGGATTCTGGGTAATTTTTATGTGGAATATTGTCAGACCTATACTTTCATAAAACTACAAATTTGCTTGTTATACGATAGTTTGCCAGTTTGCAATTTTTAAGCCACTTTTTGGCCATCCTCTGCGTCCTATTTTGATTTCCTACTTCCTGCACATAACAATATAAGATTTTCTTCCTTTTTTATTCCATCCCCCACCTTCTAGTACAAAACTAAACATTAGTAATTCCTCCTAACTACTGAATATAAAATTCCCCATCCGGTCCCTGGACCTCGTGGTTCGACAATCATGTCCACCACCCCAGTTCCTAAACATAAATACTTCTAGGCTGCTGACCAATAACGTCCGTGTGGATAGACAAAGTAGCCAGTAGCTTGTTGCAGGTGATCGATCCAGTCCAGCTTACACAACTGGAATCTAATATTAGAAAAAAAAAACAGAAAAAAAGTTTACATTATATGTAAATAACGCTCATAAAGTATATTGCTTAGATGGGCCTTAACCACTTTGGCTGCGGACCACCTATATTTACGTGTCATGCTATTGTCTGAGGCTTTGGTCTGTTTTATCAACCAAGCGCCACGCTGGTCATTACCCATACATGTGCCACATTTAGGCTCCATGAATCATATAAGTGTTAAAAAAAAAACAAGAAAACTTGGTTTGTTTGCTGCAAAGAAGAAACTAATGAATCCTTAACTGGCATTGGTCCACGAAATTATGCCTCCCACCATTGCCCGATCAGAAAAATATGGCAAATTTCATCTATATCATTTTTCTTTATAAATTCAAAGACATGCTTTTGACTCTTACCCTTGTGACCCCAAACTTAATAAAGTAACATGAGGCCAAATTTGCAGTACATAAACATCACATCACGGTGAGAAATGATGTTAAATTTGGCTACGGCAATTCGACATAGATACATCTATATATAGTAGAACATTAAAAGATAAATAATGTTCATTAAACAAGCGTAACAAACAAATCTACAATCCAAATAATAGATTAAACAACCTATTTTTGCCGATTTATTGTCCTCTATGACCGCTTGTGACATTATGACCCCCAAATCCAGGGGCAACGTATCCGCCAACGCTCTATTAGATGCGCAGCGGCATTTTGGCACTTAAATTTCACCATTCCGAGCGTTGAAACGTTCTTTCTCCCTCCCATCTCATGCTAATTCATTGTCCCCCTAGGCAACTGTCGAATCAAAAGTAGACCCTATTTCCAGATGACATTGTTACTTCTTTGATCATTTAGTTTCAAGCTCGTCCAAAAATATATAATTTGGTCAATATTATTGCTTAAGAAAAATTAATATTGAAAGTAAATGCTTCCAAAATGATCCTTGTTGGACGCTACATGTTCTTTTCAAGACTTTGAAAATAATCTTTTTAGATTTGTTGCCATCCAGGTGATATGGTTTTTCATTGGACTCTACATACTCTATATTTTGCTGTCTACTTATCATTTGATCTTCCAAATGCTTCATTTGGTTTGCAAAGTCTACTCAGCAGCAAATGTTTTAGCTCATCCATCCTTCAAAGTTCCCAGAATTTGTAGAATTCTCATATCTTACAGACACTCGTACAAAACATTTGAAAAAAATTGTACATAAAACCAAATATGGGACATTTAAGAGCCTTTTACATTCTACATTTATTTTGTCGAAGTTACATGTAAGATGCACTATTGTTTCTGTCTTCATTGATTGTATCCAAAATCGAGAGTAGACTGTGGGAGACGGGGATAACGGGACATATGACCTTCTAGACCTTGATGCAAAAAAATTAAACATAAAAATTTAGGGCATAACGTATGACAGAAAAGAATTCAAGGGGTTTTTTTAAGAAAGAAATTTTAACTCCAAAACTTCTCTGAAGTATTCTGCACTGATGTATTGAAAGTCTGGTGTAATTGAAATGTCCAAAACTTATTTACTTCTAGCCTTTATTAAAGTCGGAGAGGGATGTTACTTATGGGACAGTACATGGTACGGATGGGACAATTTTCCCTATAGAGAATGAAACACAATTTGATCCATATTTTAAAAAAATTTTTTTTCCCAAATAATGGAAGATAACAAAGATTCTTATTTCAACGTGTGTGTTATTGATCAACATATTCACATAGGATTTTAAAAGAAGATGACAATTCCCAATATTTCATTCTTATGTTTTTCGTTGTTTCTGTGAATACTTAATGTATTTTTGGGTTTATTTTCCCAAGTTTAACTTTTTTAGGCTTTAATTGCTTCATGTCCAAAGTATTCATGACAAAGAAAACATTTAATGAAGAGTCTTTATCATACACTATTGTTCTCCAAAATATTTTCGCCACTGTGCTAAAAAACGGACAGACGGTTTTAAATGACTGGTAAAAATTGAGTGTCTGGACATTCAAGCCTGTCAATAAAAGCACAAAAAAAATGGCATCGGAATTGCTGCTTCCCGAGTAGTTTTAAACGAGTCACATTTCCCTGCTGTTTGTTTGCAACACGCATTGCGCGACATCAGCCAGCAGCTTGTCATATTAGTATTTTTGTCAGAATCGGTAGATGACTCTGAAATGGACTTCGGAAAGATTCGTTCACAGTCAAATGCATCGCATTTTAGGAAGATGCAGATTATCTTGTCCAGCCAAGGTCTACACGTACTAGCCGCTTACACCGTCACGGCTCTAACTGTGTGCATTAGATACTAATCTAAATCTACCATGAATGTAGATATTAGGTCTAGAGATCTAGCTATATTTTTCTGTATTTTAACCCATTCTCAGGTATTTTTTAACCATTCTAAATCGAAACTCGCAAATGTATTGAAGAGTTTCCCTTAGGACCGCTGCCAGGCTAGGGACCCCGGCTATATGCCGGCCCTAGGCCTTACATGTAGACATTAGCGTGCGTGAGTGGGAGCAAACTTTTTGCGGTGTAAAGACCTCTCGCGATGTGAGTCAAAAAAAACTTTGCACTAGAAAAATTCAATAAAAAGAAACCAATTTATAACCCAAATTATTTACATATTCTGAAAGAAAACTCCTCCGCCTCTTCTGTACCATTTTTGTTGGTATGTCTTTTAATACACTTGGATGAACACGACGCATGTTTGGAACATGCAAATTTCGAATTGTGCCAGGGTGGGGAGATTGAAATGAAACAAAAAAAAAAGCTGACAAAAAAAAGCAATCCATCGAGAATAAACTTTAATTATATGAATTAATTTTTAATGAAAATGTCTATCCGCTTAATATTGTACACATATTGATACTTCTGTATGAAAATGAGATATAAAATCTGTAGGTCACGCATAGTCAGCACAAATCTAAGAGTAGATTCTAAATTGCCACTGACAGACCTAAAAATGCCTCCTTATACATGTACTTTTAAAGAGATTATATTTGTCTTTGACGTGTGCTGACTCATGCCTTCGCGCGAAAATAAAGTAGAAAAAGATCTACCGGTACCTGAAATATTTCCACATTACAGTAGATGGGTGGGTGGGTGTCGACATTTAACAAAATTGAAGCAAGTTTTTTTGCCCTTAAAGTAAGCCAAAAAATTATAAATTAAATAATGCATTCATCACTCAATATTTGTTCTCCACAATATTTTCTACCATTTTGTGCTAAAACCTACAAAAATATTGCTTGTAAACCTATTCAAATGCCAATAAAATAGACTGTCGGACACCGACCTGCCGGACACCAATCTAATTGGTAATACAATACCTGCCAGACATTTACAAGGTCAAGGAGGTCTTCATTAAATTAAAAAGAACAGGACTAGTCTTAACTTGATGGGCATGGTTATTCTGGTCATTCTTAAACCTCACCAATAGATCTAACGGCCACGTTCATAATCTGTTATAATTCACCAGTCCATTCATCCCGTCCATTTCGTCAGTGCGAGAAACATGTCTTTCCACGCCACTGACTTTTGTATGGTAAAGGTTGCACCCAGTCTCGCCCAGTTCCTACGGTCTGCGCACAGTTAAATGCCATTTTCATTTAGAACAAACTCAATACACCAATTTTCAATCTTTACCTCAACAATCCATTTTGAAACCAAAATGTGAAAATAATTGATTAAATGATTTCAGATAGAATCTACCGTTTTATTTGCTCACCCTTTTGAAAATTTCAAATCATTGTCAAAAAAGGAAAAGTCCGAAAACTCACTGCCGCTTGAATTGCGTGCAAAATGAATATGAGTGCGCAGACCGTGATGGGCACTATTCAGTTTTGCTGCCACAAAAGACCAAGCCCGTCTGAAAATTCGTAAAAAAAACATTGGAATAATTTCTTGAAATTTTTGTTTCATTAATCATTAGAATATAAGAAACGAAATAACCATTGATGATTTTCAAAATAACATTTTACTTGTATAAAAATCGAGATCGGAATTTTAGTGCGCATGTGTGACCGCACATCAATAACACACAGAGCGAGCAGAGAGGAGACAAATTGGCGGCATATATAGCCAATCTTAACTTTTGTTACAGTATCTAACGTTAGATCTTAACGATTAAATTCTTCCCACTGGAACTGGCTCTCGCGGTCGACAACGTTCCCAAAGAAAGCATCGGATGAAAAAGGATATCGGCAATGTGTAACTAGGATGATGTTAAGTTAACCCCCTCCCTCCTTCATTAAGAAAGCCAACCAATGTTTAGATATCATATCGTCGATATATTCATGTTTTATCATGTGCTCAATTTTGGCGCTGTTCAGTCTAATGAAAAGTGAAATATAAGCAATATTCTATTTTATACAAAATTCGCTACTCTTTTATCCCCATGAATCTGTCGGCTTTGAGGATCAGACATCAAAGGCAGCATTGAACCTGTATATTCGTTTGTGCGTCTTCAGAAAGTGACAGCTGTTTGAATAATTTAGTTGCCATGTGGAACTCCATCTCTCCTACCTCCTTGGTTCTGGGCGACTTGTAGGTTTGGTGAAAGGCATAGGCTTTTAAACATGGATGTGTCTGTGCATTCTAGAGATCTCCGCCTGATGCGTTGCAGCTTCATTGAACTGTCTGGAGGCCGAACTGCTAAAGCCTGTTCTTGATACACGACTCGTGCCAATGAGTGGTAAGTATTTTTTCCATCTACAGTTTCAACATTGATGTCGATATTGTCGCCACCTTCCTGGATGAGACCACCTTCAGCTGCTTTGGGAAATATTCCTGGTGGAACATACACTTTGCTTTCTGAACGTGATATCTGTTCTTTTGCAGATGCTGTCTGGAACCTCCTCAATTCATCATATATTCCCCTCTTATCCATTAGAATTTCAGAACACTAATAATGTATTTCTGTCAGCGGTATCTTGTTGTCATGGAAACGATTATATTTTGTGATAATAAGTGTTTAAGTTGACTCAGTTTCCTTGACTCAACTTTCTTATATTACCGGCATTCTTTAGTTATGTTTTGTGTTACTCTACAGAACTGTGGATGCCAACTTTTCAGTTCACTTGTAATAATAGAGGAATCTGAGTATATGGAATCTAGTTGCATAATGGTGTTGCTATGTCAGATAACCATATGATTCTGAATTCCATTGCTTCTAAATCGTCTTTTGATACTTTTGTTGACAAATATATGTATGCATACAATATGAATACGAATAATGTTGTTAAAACAACAGGCCTAATCCTGATATTTACAGTAAATCAAGTATTTGGAAATCTTATTTATCAATACTTGACATTTCTTGATTTATTTGCCCTCGTCAATTTAGTTACCATAGCAACGACCATATCCGCCATATTAGCAGACAAAGATTTTAATTGGATCAAATCTTTGATGTATACAAGTAAAACCTTTAAATCTATGTCTCTGAACATTTTAATTACGTTTGAAGCAGTTTAGTGGCATATACATGTATTATAATTTTTCATTCTTATGATGTTGCTATGGAAACAGGATAACAAGCTTAAATCCAACTTGTTCCATTCAAAACACATGACATGGGATGTTCTAATCAGTCTGTAAAAACCACTATCTGTATCAAAATGTGCAACTTTATATTGTTTATTGTTTTGTCAATTAATGTTAAATCCATGTAAATGTGAACAATTATCCTGTACTGGACAATAATAAATAAATGAAATGAAATGAAATGAAATGAAATCACAGAATCTGCGTTATGAGACATAGACCCTTCATTACATTCCAAGCCAAAAGTTAGGCCTACCATCTTTATTATTTATTTTGGCATATGTTTAATGGGACGCTTTTGAAATTTTTTTTTTCACCCTTACGATGAAGTTACCATAGCAACGACCATACATCTGCCATATTCGCATATAAACATCATTCTAATTGTGTTAATGTTTTAATATAACCAACATGAAATATTGAAATTTATTTTTCTCAACATTTTCATGATATTTTAAGTTAGTTATTTGCATTTGTATAATATGTTTTCATTTATTTTCTTATTTTATCTCGCCTATTTATGTTGCCCAGTTTGAAACAGTGGTGGTACCCGTGGATAAAATCCAAACCTGATGTCCAATGCAAACCAATACATAATAGTTTCGATCTTCGATGTGACCTACTGAATAACCATATATAGAAATTTGTGTTAAGGGAGATACAATAGGTATCCTTGCCAAACATTACCATTTGTATTACTCAAAGTTGTTAGTGACATTCTACCATGGCAAACATGGTGTTTTTGGGACGCCATCTTGCATGACGTCATTTGAGCATGTTCCCCAGGTGGATATTTGGGTAATTATTATGTGCGAATATTTTGTCAGGACCTATATATTTCATAAAAACTACAAATTTGCTTGTTATACGTAGTTGCCAGTTTGGCAATTTTTAAGCCACTTTTGTGCCATCCTCTGCAGGCCTTCAGACTCGATTAGCATAGTCATGCTATTTTCTATATCCCCTTTTTATTCCTTATATTACATCTCTGGTATATATCAATGCCATGTAAAAATGTGAATGTATTTGTATTGCGATGTTAATTTAATGATAAATAAAGTTCAAGTATCAAGTATCACAGTATCAAGTATCAAGATATTAAAAGGCTTCAGCGCATCTAAAACCGTGCCCCCGCATTATTACTTAAAGCAAGGAAATTTGATCATTCCACACAATTGCTAAGAGATTTGCACTGGTTACCTGTAATTTGTTTAAAGTAGCATTTAAGTCTATTCATAATTTGTTCTCCTCAATACATTTCAACATGTTTTCATTTCTCACACAGTCAAATTACTCTTTACGATCTCGAACAGACCCCCTTCTTTTGAAAATTCCAAAGATCAATTCCCAAAAATGTGACAAACTATTAGTTTTGCAGGTCCCAAAAATTTGAATGGTCTTCCTCTTTGAAATTCGTTCTTGTACAACAGTTCAACATTTAGAACAATATGAAGACATATTTGTCTCCCTCGATTCTGTTCTTATACTAACTTGGAGAGCAAGTCACCTTTCTTACTGATGTGTTTTGGTTTTTGGTTTTTTATGTGAAGCAAATTTATTTGGAAAGGCGCTATAAAAGAATTTTTATTATCATTATGATTATTATCATTATTATTAATTACCTTTAGAGGCTTGTTCTTTATTTTCATGAACAGGATAGTGTATCAATTCTCCAGAATTATCATTCCTCATTTAAGATGTCGAAAGAATCAATTAATGTTTTAATTTTGTTTCACATTTGAATACTTATCATTATAACACCATCTAAAAAACCTATTATTAAAACAAAAATTTGAACCATTAACCAATCCTCGCTGCTTTAATGAAATATTCTGCAGGCTTATCCCTTCTTGACTGGTATGTATATTTTTTCACAGAAAAATGGGTTGGTTCGAGAGGATCGAGGAGAGTCAAACGGGGCGGGTTGGCGGCATTCTGTTTGACATAAGCTATGTAAGCGGGGAGGCGGGTGAGGTTAACCTGCAGCCTGCGTTTGATCGGGGGACAGATGAGCTTTGGAATGCTTTGTGTTTTGTTGGGGTCTTTTTATGTGTTTGGCGTGGGGGTGTTTCGAGTAGAGGTGTGATTAATTCCGTTATATCATTTTTCGGGTGAGCGCCATATATTTCATGGAAAAACTAAGTACTTTAAAATGCAGTGGCGCTATGGACAATATGCAAATTATGCATGCTAACATGTGATGGCCCATGGTGAGCCTAACAAAACAATATTTTACCAGATGGTATCTAAAGAGATATGCAACATGTTAGCTCCCTAATTTTGTTGAGAATGTACCAATGTAAACATTTATTTCTCAATTTAGAGAAATTGGGTATTATGGCGGCCATTTTGTTATTGACGCTCACATATCTCAAAATGCTTGCAAATGCTGACAAAGTGTCGCAATCGGGTATTTCTTGAAATAAAAATGTTTAGGCAATCCATTTAATCCGTTGAAAAAAAAAACTATAGACGCCAAAACAAGGTTAGGCCACCAAAATTGCAATCTGGCTGCCTGGACTATACTGACACATTTATAGAATATATTTCAGTAGACGCTTATTGCATTATACATCATATTTCAATTCAATTATACGCTTTGAAATCTGTATATGAACAGTAGCATTTAACGTTTCACATAGAAGGCAAAAAGTAAAAAATTTAAACTTTCATTGCAATCTGTTTCTTAGATGTGTCATGAACATGGGCAACTAATCATTATATATCTTCGTCAAATTGGCATATGAAGAGGAATGGTGAGAAATGTTTCATAATGTTAGACATTATCTTCATTTATTTGTCCATTTTAAGAAAATAATTACCTATCACATAATATCTAAGATCAAAAGAATTAAAAAATTTGTACAAATTCATAAAGCATGAATGAATTCAAGGTAAAGAATAATATTTGGCTTTGAGCTAAAGAGCCGCAGATGATGGTCACTGTCTTACATAAACATTAATCATAGAGAACATTGGTGTAGATACAAAGATGTCCGAGTCTTTAATGGGTAAAATATACTAACATTAAAATCAGGTGAGAGTATAAATTCTAGAGTGTTAATTTACTTTGCGACAGTGATCTAATATACTTATTACCCAAGTGTAGTCTGATATAAGTTATTTCAGTTGCATGATTTCATAGTTCTGTTTCTATATTTAGGACCATTATGAATTGGTACAAAAGTATTGATCTTATTACAAGGTCATCCTCATTTCTTCCATCTGCTCTTCTTCTTCTTCCTCATTTATTGTGTCTATCGTGCAACCTTCTCGTCTAGTCTTGTCCTCTTCGTGCGTATTCTATCGTATTTCTTATTCGTTTCATTCTTCATGTTTACTTGTCATATCAGCCTCCCCTGTCCCTCCTCTCTTCACCTCTTTTCTTGTTTTTGGTATGTGTGTCCCTACCATCTGCAAATAATAAAAATTAAGATATTGAGGTGATAAGAGGATGCATAAAATGTTCAGATTTCAATTTATTGTGAATATATAGGATTTCCCACTCAGTTTCGGAAGTTCGTCACTCCATTCGATAATCAGTTCATTCAAATTCCAAAAATATTTCTACTGCGTCAAATTCATCATTCAAATTCCAACTTAGTTCCTTCGCTTTGGTATTAAAAGCCTTCAAATCAAAATCCGCATCAAAAGCAATCAAATTAGTAAATCGGATGGAATGCGTGCGATCCCGCAATCAAATCCGCGCTGAGGCAATCAACTTTGGCATTGGTTAAACCAAGTTGGTATACAATTTGGCAAATCGTTTTAAATTCTTGGTTACTTTTAGACTAAACATTTAAATTAGCGATTACTTTTTTTGAAGCTTTATATCTATTCCATATAAAGAATAATGATAATAATAAAAAATAATAATGAAAAAATATCACGTTTTCTCTTTATTGAGATTTAGATCATTTTACACATTTCTTTACTGTTGAGTGTTATGATGAAACAGGTATTCTATTTTTTTTTTAAAGTTCTGGTTAATTACTTTAGAATAAAATATCAAAGATCATTATGGCACCCCTAAGTTTAAGGTCAATCTTGCGCCTCTTAGCTTCAGGTCGATTTGGCGCCCATGTATCTGTCATCGAATTAACGCCAATATGTCGCCCCAAAAGTTTCAGATCACTTTGGCGCCCCTGGGTTTTAGATCAATTTGGCACCCCCCTAATTCAAGATCAAAGTAGCGCCCAACTTAATTTAAGATCCTATATGTTTTAGGTCGATTTGGAACCCCCTAAGTTAAAGATAACTATGGCACCCCTAAATTGAAAATCATTTTTGCGCCCCCTAAATTTAAGATCGAAGTGGCTCCCCCTTATAGTTTAAGATCAGTATGGCGCCCCTAATTTCAAGGTTTCTTTGGCGCCCCTTAGTTTAAAGTTGATTTGGCGCCCCCTAAATTTAAGTTAGAATTGGCGACCATTATGACGCCCTTTTCTCCCCTTTCCCGCTCCTTTTCCCTTTCTCTTTTTTTCTTCTTCAAAGATTTCTCTTTCTCCTGTTTTGGCGCCCCTGTTCGCCTACCCCTTCCCCCGAATGCGCGCATGAATTAATTTGTTATGTGGAAGAGTTTTTGTGTGTTGACTATGTAATTATGCAAGAGAAATTGTTATCTGAGTAAAAAGAGAAAATGTAGGGGGAAAAATAATTTCATGAACTAATTAATAACTGGAAAATGTATATCATACTTAAGCACATTTCGTAATATAAGGTACATACTCATTTATGGTTGCTGCTTATAGCAATTCGCAAACATTTGATAATTTTTTTTTATATGATTAAGAACAAAAACATTTCCTGCAGCTATAAATTTAAGTCCTAATTTGAATGCTAATTACTGTAAGTTGAAAACTCGGAAGGAATTTAAATGCCGCTTATGGCGGTATTGCGCAATCATACAGCGTCTCTGCTAAATTGAATTACTGTTTTACGTATATAGTGCGCTTAATCGGAATTTGAACAAATGAAACATGTAATTGATTGCTGGAAAAGGGAATATGATCTCCGGAAAATCGACTGAAAGCTAAATCGTCCTAACTTGAATGAACCACTTATCAAATGGAGTGACGAGCTTCTGAAACTGATTGAGAAATCCTATATTATTGAAGTGTGCGAATTTGGAAAAAATATTGCAATGTTCAATTTTTTGATAGAATGATAGTAGGAATTGTCTATTAGAAAATTGAAAGGCGATAACAAGTGGTTTTAAAACTTAAAGCCAAGCACTGAATAAAGTTACCATCTAGCTGAAGGAGTTGGAAAGTAGGCTTTGGGTACTTTACTTTAAAAGAGATAATAAATGAGAAAGATTTGATAATGTATCATCTCCTTGTTCTTCATATTACTACTACATATTATTATATTATTATTATTATTATTATTATTATTATTATTATTATTATTATTATTATTATAGGTTTTCCCGGTCCATTTCATTGTTTTGTCAGTCAATTTCCATGTTAGAGACATTCATTTTCGTAAAAATACGCTGATGCATAGAAATATTTTCATTCAAAATCGTATTCAGTCATCAAAATTAACGATTATGGTGACCGATTCGTATTTTGTGCATTCTAGTTCACATAATAAGCATATATTTTCGGCAATGTTTATTCAAATTCGTGTGCCTTCTCATTTCCGTATATTCAAATTCGTTTATAGACAAACAAGTTCATGATAGAAGCATTCAAAAAATTAACAATGTAAGTCCAATTTGAATTACATTGCTCATGTAGTATTTTTAATTGAATGTCAGAACATATTACTAATTAAAAAGTTTATAATAATCATGCCTTGTTGTGAACAAAGATGTAAAATGAAGCCCATAAAAAAAAATTGCGATTATAACGATGAAAATAAAGATTGACAATGAGACACTTAAACATAATAATACATGATATGGAATT
>CALNVZ010000641.1:24449606-24493331 GCA_940671915.1 Paracentrotus lividus
GGGGGCAAAATTAGTCAATCAGTGGGGGACACTCCAGTTTAGAGGTATTAGAGCTCCAATCTGGCTTATCTTTTCCTCAATACCACAGGATCTTTTGTAGAAGTTTGATAATCTGATTAAAAAATAAACCTTTGAGCATCTGCTAATGATGACAGTATGAACCAGGACTTCACCATGATGGGCCAATTCCACCGGTAACTGACGTTACACACAACCAGAATTTCTACATCTTTGTGTTGTAGTTTAATAAATAAGAATACTGGCTTCAAATTAATATACCTTATAAGTTAGTGTAAAGCAAGGCGTTGTATCAAAAAATTCCACCCAAACATCATTTCCCATGAAACGCCAAGCAAAAAACCGTGTGGTAACTGACGTTACAGAAAAACGACATGCAAAATCAGGGTTTTGATCAAATCTAAAGATCTCATGTCCAACGACGGTGTTATAATGGATAAAGTCTTATATTACATTTCATTCCTAGGTCTTCATGAACACATTGCAAAATAAGAAGAGATTTTTCATAATTTTTGTTTATTGCTGGGGAAACTTTTGTGAAGACATGTCGGTAACTGACGTACGTAACTGACGTTACCCTACACTCCATAGGACTTTACACATGTAAATTCCCAATTTTGAATCGGATCCAAATATTTTAGTTTCCTGGTTTTGAGAATTATGTGTTGATATGATATCATACCTGTGTTCTAGGCAACAGATTGGCCAAATTAAGAAGTAATGTAATCATTTTCCTATTATGTAGCTAAAACTTTTCTGTTGAACTATACAGTTGTACACAACATTTCCTATAGGGTTTGTACAGAATATTTTGAAAATTTTTATTTCTTACTACAGTTGTACTATCCATCACTTCTATTTGGGAATATGTTTAATTACTATTAAGATATCAGGAAACTCTGAAATGCGTTTTTTGAATGATTAATACACGTAGGATGTCCCCCACACATGTATTTTTGTGTAGTTGCATGTGGAATCTTGGCAGAATTGGGTTCACTTATCATTGCTTGATTTCTTAAATCCTTACAGCACACAACAATTCTTAGGTGAATTGTTATCAACCTTTTGAAAATTCACTTTTAAACAGTTTCTTCCTCAAGTTTCAAACTTAATGTATGAACAGTGATTTCCATTTAACTCATTTTTGTCCCAATGTTATGATCAGTAGTAATTAAAATACTGAATTTCAAAGCTGGGTATTGAAATTTGTTGAAAATTGTGTTAGTCATTTGGCATCAAATGAAAGCCTGTCAAAGTAAAGTGTTTGTTCTTGTGCTTTGTTCTATCCCAAAGATCGCGACATCCAGCAGAGGTCGACAGACTACATGTAGGAGCTTTGATCATTACTTTCTCTTTTTCTTCTTATTTCTTCATCATTATGTATTATAAAAATACAGAGAGAAGTTTGAATACAACCAAAAATTGTATTATACATTTATCATAACATTCAAACTTGTTTGCCATATTCCAAATACAGAATATATAGCAATGGATCCTGATCACATCGAATAGATAATTACTGAAAATAAAGTAATGGAGGGGGCTAGGGCCTATATAATATGTAACACGACATGGCTTTTCCCAACTCTTAAATTCATTAAAAGAAGAAGTTACCATTGACACATACAGCATTTTTATTCACTAGCATGATTAGTTTAAGTGGCAAGTAATTACTCAGATTACATTACAGGTGCCAAATTGTATGATTTTTTTTAAAGAACGAATAATTGCATCATAGGTAACTGACGTTACACTAGGTCATGGTGAAGCTGACGTTACACAAATCAGCTGTCGATTTTGACCGGTGGGATTGTATGTGAATATCCATAGCTTTGTATTGATAAATTATGAGATGCAAGTCATACATTTAGAAACTAATTGCCATAGTTGATACTTTCTTCGTTTGTGGAAAAAAATGAAAAACAAGTTCATGTTTTCTAGACTACGTTACATCCCAAATGAGGGTAATTAAATCTCAAGTTTTTTTACCAAAAGTCACAAGTTAACCAAATTGTGAATACAGTTTGATACAGTGCTTTAAACAATTTAATCCATTAAAATTATCTGGAACAGAAAAGTTTTAGTTGGAAAATGAAATGAGTTTTTTGTAAATATACCTTTTCTATTACCCAAAATCTATTGTGATACTCGGCATTTGTTTAGAAGGTGAAATGGCCGCCATCGGTAAAAATTTTATTGAGTTCGTTAAAACTCAACTCATGTATTTTTTGAAAATCAAAATTATTTTAACCAAACATCATTTTGAATTTCTGGCACCCTTGTCCGGATTTCTGTGGAATTGCCCACATATATATATACACTGTTGCTCATAAAGGTTGGATATTGTTTTGTGTGATCCAGCGACATCTATTTGCTCCGGCTTAGAGTTCTTGAAATTGTTTGTCCCTACTTTCACTTTTCTGGACCCTGGCTATACCTTGGACACCCCCAAACTATTCCCGGGGAATGAAAATAAAACAAAAGTTTGGCAACCCCCAGAACGCCCATTTTTGTCATTTTTTCTCATTTAGGGGCCCCTTTTTTGTTTACCCGGCTAACCAAGGCCCCCATGATTCCACCCTCACCAAACGCGTCTGATGTATAGGGTAGTTAATGTTCTTTGAGTAAAATCTAAGTTTATGATCACAGACTTAGATTTATTGTCTAGGGGAAGGGTCAAAGTTTACTTCGATTCGGGTTGAAAATTGAATTTATTCATTTTTACAACATAGAAATTTCTACCTTCTCAAAAATGTATTGTAGAATCTCAGCCAAACATAAATCAAAATGCAAAATAGATAATGGTTACCGTTTACAACCTTGCCATTAAGGCTGAAACAAGATTTTGGGGAAAATGACCATAATTAAGGGTTCATAGTTGTTTTTCATTTCCTTTGTTTTGACCATAAAGGTTGGATAGAATATTTCCGTTTTTTACCGATTTCAATTTTTCCTTCAACCCCTCCCCTAGACAAGAGACTAAGGCCTGTGATCTTAAACCTTGATTTATCATAAAAAACAATAACAACTCTATATTTCAGACGCTTTTCGGGGGGTATGACGGAGGGGGCCTTGGTCAGCAGGGTAAACAAAAAGGGGCCCCAGAATGAAACAGAAATGGCAAAAATGGGCGTTCTGGGGGTTGACAAACTCTTTTTTATTTTCATTCCCCAGAAATAGGCTGGAGAGTGTCCAAGGTATAGCCAGCGCCCAGAAAAGTGATAGTAGGGACAAACAATTTCAAGAAATCTAAGCCGGAGCAAAAAGATGTGGCTGGTTCACACAAAAAATATCCAACCTTTATGAGCAACAGTGTATATATATATATATTTACATAGGTCTCACTGAAGTCATTTTAATTGTTGTCTTTTGAGTTTATTATGAATCCAAAGTCCTTGTGTGATGATCACTATGTCCAATTAGCTACTGATCAATGTGACTAGCATATTGAAATGAAATTGAAATTATTTATACTACATGACATAACAAACTGGACAAAGGATGTATTTTTACATTGTAGAGATGCCTTTCTTGTGTCTTTTGTTTACAGTTCTCCACATATTAAAAGGCCATGTATAAAGAATGAACATCTTTGGCATTACAGGGTGACCCAGAAAAAAGGAAACCCAAGTTTGATCATCAATTATTTAACAAATATTACCATGGTGATTATAAAATTAATATCACTGGAAAGTGCAACTCATTACCATTTTAATGATACCTCGCTCAGCTCACCAATGTCACGCATCACTGAACCTCATTGTTTTGAAAATGTCTTGCAAAATTGTGAGTGGTTCACTTTCACGCTCATTGAGATGGGTTGCTGCAATGTGCCTAAAAAGGAATCCAACTTTCATCATCAATCATTTTAAAAACATGACAGTAGTGATTATGACGTTTATATCACTGGAAAGTGCCACTCATTATCATTGTATTGATATCTCTTCCAGCTCACCAATGTCACGCATCACTGAACCCCATTGTTCTGAAAATATCTTGCAAAATTGTGATTGATGCAGTGTCATGCTTCTTACATTATCCATGGGGAACTGAAGGTTCTCTGGGTTGTCGTGACCAACATGTTGAAATTACCTGAATGGTAAGCTTAAAGGACTAAATAAGTAAAAATTTCCAACCCATTTATCAAACTCATTTATTTTAAGTCACTGGAATGCTTTACTTAGATTTGTTAGGAATCTTTGAAGCAACTCATCTCAAGGAGCATGAAAGAGAACCTATCACAATTTTGCGAGACAATTTTCAAAACAATGGGGTTCAGTGATGCATGATATTGGTGAGCTGAGAGAGGTATCATTAGAATGTTAATGAGTTGTACTTTCCAGTGATATTAAATTCTTAATCATCACTGAAATATTCTTGAAGTTATTAATGATCAAAGTCGGGTTTCCTTTCCAGGCACATTCACACAAACCATCTCAGGGTGCATGAAAGTGAACCACGCACAATTTTACAAGACTTTTTCAAAACGATGGGGTTTAGTGATGCGTGACATTGGTGAGGTGAGCGAGGTATCATTAGAATGGCAATGAGTTGCACTTTACAGTGATATAAATTTCATAATCACCATTGGAATATTTTTGAAATTATTGTTGATCAAAGTTGGGTTTCCTTTTTTCAGAAACACCCTGTAGAAGAGGAAATATTGTCTTGAAAAAAAAAACAGGAATAAGTTTTCCCATTATTGCTGTAAGGCTTTGCCAAAATATTCAAACATGTGAAAGAAATTATTTCAAAAGTTTTACAATATGAAGTAGCTTCTCCTAACTCTGCTTTCATTCTATATTTATTGTCTTGTTGCATCTTACATCTATCAATGTCACCATGATGGTTGTAAATGTTGTTTTAAGGGCTATTTTTTAAATAAGTTTTTCAGAGATTAAAATATCCTGAGAGGCCACTGTTAATGTGCCCTTAAAACACATGAAAAAAAAAATCACCCCTCACTTTCCAAATCTTTCATACTATTCCATCAAGAGATTGTGACATGGCAAATCACACATCATCAACTGTGACAATGCATTATATTAACACTATCCCTTTCTTAATCATGTGAATATGATATATATTCTACTGCTCACAAAATGGCAAATAATTTGGGGTTCAAAGGGTTAATGATGAGCATAAATAACCTACATAAGGTTTGATGTGAAGTAAATTTAATAATCCCATTGTATTTTGATTGTCAGGTATGGTGCATAGTTCAGCTAGCTCAGGACCAAGATGCAAGTAATGATGTTACAGAAGTATGGGGGGGGGGGGGAATTCCGCTACTTCTTGCTCTGTTACAGTAAGTATTGCTATATTCTCATAATCCAGTAATTACTATACCGGGTCATAAATACTGTGCTCATAAAATGGATATTAAGAGAATATGTGCCATCTGCAGAGTTGCGTATCAGGATAACACCACCCTGGACAATTAACCCCCTATAAATAGGGTTAATAGATTTAAGGGGTAGTTGTTCGGGGGTGGGGGGGGGGCGGGGGGAGAAGTAATTGTCTAGGGGGTACTTGTAATAGAACAGCAGAGTCGATTTCTATTTTGCATGAAGTTATTATTATATGTCCATTATGTACAATGGATTTACAGAGAAATTCATTCATCGGCATTTTACCCATATGGTATAAATAACTTATAATGAATCCCAGGAATACATACACGATGTATGTTTTTGCAAGTTGTCATATTAATCATGGAGAACTAGTAAGAATCCTAAGACTTAAATTATGATTGATATATTCTGATATTCAACCAAACCACTAACGATTAATTAGTAGTTTTGATAAGCTTATGTCATCTCATCGATTATTTCACACGTGTAGCATGACCAATATGAATAATGTTATTTTTCCTGTATATTTTCAGCGATCGTGAGTTCAGCTCAGATAGAGGTTCATCCCAAGCCCTGGCCAGTGCTAGCTCATCAGGCAGACATCACTCACTTTCATTCCCTGTCCATGAAAATGTAAGAAACCTGCAACTCTTTAAAATTATTATGATGATTTAAGTATTTTTTTTTCCATAATAAGAGAATGATATAATATCATATTTTTGATAATTATTATTGTTGCGCATTTGCAGATAGTCTTTGTATCTTGACAAAATGATAAAAAGTTGCAGTGACACTCAAAAAGCTCATGTGAGCTAATTAATACTTTTTGTGAGGGTAATCACAAATTTCTTTGTAAGCTAGTAAATACTTTTTCCAAGAATGATCACAAATTTCTTTGTAAGCTAGTAAATACTTTTTCCAAGAATGATCACAAATTTTCCAGTAAGCTAGTAAATACTTTTTGCAAGAATGATCACAAAATTCCTGGTAAGGTAATAAATAATTTTTGCAAGAGTTATCACAAATTTCCTTGTTGACCACAGTACATTGTGATAAGACATAATTATGATGTTGTTAGCATACATGTACGAATTCTTGAAAATAAAAGTCAAGATGAAATATGTGTTTCTTAAATGCTTTTATTAGATTACAGTTGTTTCAAGTAATTCTCACCAAAAAATGAAATCACAAGATGGTATTGTAAACAGCACCAAATTACATTTATCTTTTTACAGGGAGATGTGCAATTGGAGCATACATTATCTTTGAAATCAGGTGAGCTTTATTAACAATCATGTTATTGTCCATTCGAGGAAAACTTAAGTTTAAAAAAGAATGGAATGACAGATATTTTTGTTTTGTTTGTTGTCTTTTTTTTTCAATGCAAACCTTCAACAACTGGACACTCTTGTAAATGTGCAGCTACAAAATGCTGTGAAAATTCACTTTTCAGTCTCAGAACAAACTTTTGCTATATTAAATTGTATTGACACAACATGGTTTTACTCTGGCGACAATTGCTTTATTTCTCCTAAGATGTAGGGTTACAATAGAGGTTTAAGTAAGGTTTTGGGTAGGGTTGGGTATAATTTCAACTAAAGGGTTAAAGTAAGTCATTTGAGTGGTGTATGTGATTTACAGTGAAGTAATTCTTGCTGGAGCAATTCTCATGGAATCTAAATTTCATTTAATTCCTGAATGTGATGTTTATAACTATTGTTTTAATTATTCTTTGTTCAATAGCATGCTGTGCAGCTCTGACTGAATTGGTCCATAATGATACCAATGCACAGCAGATAGTCCAGAACAATGGTATCTATAGTGTGGGTATGCTCATCTTTCCTCAGAAAACTTCCAGCAAAGCTGAGAATGAAGCACTACAAACTCTACAGGTTAGTCTAAATGCAGTTAGAAAGAAATATTTTGCATTAATATAGTGCGTTCCTCAAATTATTTTGAGTGCTTTAAATTGTAATTATACAATGAGTCCCAGAAAAAAAATTATACTCAGATTTGACAGGCTTGTAGTAAAAATGTATAACTTATGTTATCACAATTTCGATTTCATGTTAAAGAGTAACTCATATTCTGTTATGATAATACCAAATTTATACCAAAGTTGTCATGGATGACAGATCACTCAAGTTTTTAAATTGTTTGTCAAGATAACCTTGTACCAAGTTTGGCAGAAGCAACCCATGGTTTCCTTATCATTAATTCATTGTTTGAAGTATTATTGAACATTGAACAGAATATGAGTTACTCTTTGACATGAACTAAAAATTTAGGGCGCTTCAGTAATACGAGGCTCTCAGAATTGTGTATACTTTTTTTGTAGGATGCCATGGATATCGGTATCTGATTTTGAATTCAGAACCATGATGCCTTGCGATGAAAAACCCACATCTGCAATGTGGCCAAATTCAAATCATCATTTCTCATCAATAAAGCTTGGCTAATCCTGAGAATTAATAATTGTTATTTAAAAAGAAATATTTGTATAGAATCATTCTCTCATTTCTTATTATCCTTATAGAAAAATTCCTTTCGAACCCTGAGGTTTCTGTTCAGTATGGAGAGGAATCGTAGGCTCTTCAAACGGCTCTTTCCTCCAGATCTGTTTGAGAAGTTCATTGATGTTGGTCATTACCAGAGAGATATCAATACCTACAAGAGCCTTGTTGAGATGCTCTCTGCACTACCTGTAAGTAAATGTTTCAAGATTTACTCCTTAAAGTTTATTACTACAGAGAGTTGAAAAAATAACACGCCACAGTATCTATACATCCCAGAGAGTTAAGATATATTGTGAATTGTTTGGCCTGTTGATTTGGCCTGTCAAGTTATACCATTCATCTACAAATCAAATTTTGTCCCACACATCCAAATCTATACCTCCTCTAGAGTGAAGTTCTTGTGTATTGTTGGCCTATTGATATCCTTACAGGATATGCCATTCATGTACAATTCAAATATTGTTCCACACAACCAAAGTGCCTCTTACACATGGGCACCATCAAAATTTGTTCTTTCAAAATCCAAATTTTCTAACTTTGAATAGGGATACTCTGCACTCCAATTATAGGAAATGTGATACAGACCTAATGGAAAGGTCATTGGAGAGCCCTGTTAATATGTTTGAATCAAAGAAGCATTTAATGTTTGCTGCTGTAGGTAAGTAAATTTCATTGTATAAAAAAAGGATGATGGTTGAGGGGGGAAAAAAAACCCTTAAGTTGTTCGTTTACATTCCATAGTCTTCCAAGAGTAACGTTTATGTTGTTTTTTATATCGTATGAATGGTTTTGATATTGTTTTGTTGGGTTATTTTCAGGCTAAGCAGCTGGACACCATCAAGGTGAATTTTGAGGAGACGAATCAGAACAAGGAGCCAAATCAGTCCATCTCAGGGTATCTTGTCTATGAACATCTAGGAACAGGAGCCTTTGGCAGTGTCTACAAGGTAAGCATTTATTACATGTACGTTGCATGCTAGATTTTTATATGAACCATCTCGGGATTAATTGTCCATGAACATCTAGGAACAGGAGCTTTGGCAGTGTCTACAAGGTAAGCATTTGTTACGATGCGCCCTAAAGATGTTGGTCCAGTCCATCTCTGGATATCTTGTCTATGAGCATCGAGGAACAAGTGCTTTTGGTAGTGTCTACAAGGTAAGCATTTGTTATGTTGCATCCTAGATGTTAACTCTGTCCTTCTCAGGACATCTGGTCTATGAACATCTACATATTGGAACCGGTTCTTCTGTCAGAATTGATAAAGTGAGCTTTTGTGCGACGTTGAGCAATAACTATTTATTCAGTCTGTCAATCATGAACATCACTCCATTCCTCATTAACATGACCATGGTTTGTGCTGCATTGAATTATGCAGATATTTCACCTGTTCTTTCATGAGTATGCACACTTAGTCTTTCCAAAAGTAGCAAATGATCTAATATTAATTTTGCTTTACCTGATTAAGTTCAGAACAGTCCCTAGGTAAAGAAATGCAATGAAAATAAGGGCCATAAACGTGTAATTTCCAAGCTTCGTAACAGTCAATATCAACCTGGACAAATATAACATTTATGGATGATTTGTTTGACATAATTTACCCAGGTGAAGAAGAATGCTGGAGGCAACTTCCTAGCTCTGAAGGAGATTTCTTACAACAACCCTGCTGTGGGTAGAACAGCTAAGGAGAAGGAGAAGAGCATCGAGAGTATCATTAGTGAACTGAGCATTATTAAAGAACATATGAGACATCCAAACGTTGTTCGCTACTACAAGACATTTACAGATCGTAAGTTGAAAGAAGAACCTTATAAATTCAAAGAACACATGAGACATCCAAAAGTTGTCTGCTGTTACAAGACATTTACAGAACGTAAGTTGAGCATGTATAGATGAAGGGTAACAGCCAAGTAATTCCTGAATATTGAGCAATTTAACAAGCATTCTCAATTTTTTGTGCAAATCGCTTTTTTATGTCAATTTCCAGATACTATTCATGCAATATATTTTCGCGATTTTGCTTCATGACGGGGAATATGAGAGTATTTTTTTGTAAAATTTACTGTATTTGCCTTCACTTTGTACAGAAATATCAGGAAGTGAAAATTTTCTTGTTCAATAAGTCGCAAATTCATGAACAATGAAACCACCGCGAAATATTCAGCGTGTATATAATCTGTCAAGTAATAATCTTCGATATCTTACCCCAAAATGAAGCGACCGCAGCATGTCAAAGGATAGACAGTCTCCTAGGTTATAGTGCTTTGGCCAGTATGTTTTTATGAGAGAGAGGAGACATGAGGTCTTTTCAATATGTCTCTTGTTTGCATGTATCTGTTCGTGATTCTCAGTTTTCATGTATTATACATTGTTTAATCAACCATAACTGGCCTGAAATTAAATTCCTGTGATGACGTAATATGAAATCATTACAACTTCTAAAGATTTTTTCTTGAAATGATATTTCGCTACAAGTAGTAAAAATTGACTTTATTTCCTTTTTTCCCTTTCTGTCTGTAGCGCAAGTAGAGAAAATGTACATTGTTATGGAGCTCATTGAGGGAGCACCACTGTACGAACATTTCAACTCGTTGAAGGAGAAGAATGAGCTTTTCTCCGAGGAGAGAATATGGCATATATTTATTCAGGTAAGTAAGGTAGATAACTGAAACTGTGTGTTGATATTTTTCTACAATTTGAGAACAAAAATGTTCCAAAGGTTTACACTAAAGGCTCTGTCAGTGCATGGTAATGTTTTCTTGATTTCCCTTTTAGAAGTCTGATTATCATAAATGACATAACACCCATATGCAATGATTGTAGATTTTCTTTGAATGCAAGTAGATCTCTTCATTACACAATCACATTTTGTAATTATCATATGAGGCTTACTTGTACTGAAGGCATGCTTCGTTGGACATTTAATGATATAGATATAGTGACTGCCATGAGGGGCAATAGTTGTTTC
This sequence comes from Paracentrotus lividus, assembly GCA_940671915.1. Classification (NCBI taxonomy): domain Eukaryota; kingdom Metazoa; phylum Echinodermata; class Echinoidea; order Camarodonta; family Echinidae; genus Paracentrotus; species Paracentrotus lividus. The sequence continues at coordinate 24,460,463 of CALNVZ010000641.1, forward strand.
TAAAGCTCGAGGGGGCCTTCCATCCAGCTATGAACCCGAGGCTTGCCGAGGGGTCATAGCTGGATGGAAGGCCCCCGAGAGCCTTTAGAAACAACTCATGCCCCGAATATTAAGGCAGTCACTATATATTTTATATACCGAAGAAAAACTAACCATTTTTTTACCTAGCACCAGCGTAGAACCTCTGTAGAACATTATCCAGCTCCGAATTTGGCAGTTTGTTCACGCTATGAAGATTAGTATTGGGCCTAGTTTCATGTAGGTATTCTTCAAAAACATTCACGGCAAATTTCACGGAATTTTTAGTGTTCTTACTATCTGCTGCATGAATTAAATCACGCAGTTGATCTTCATCCAAGATTTCGAATCGCGGAACGCTGTCCTGTGCTATAAATCACGGATCGTATCAACAATTGACTGCAGTTGAAAAATGACTATTAAAAACGACTATTGAACAATGACTATTGAACGCGCAGCCTCCCTGGCCAGGCCTGGCTAAAACTATGACCAGCCTTTTGACCAAACAGAGGACAGGATTATTCAACATTCTTAAAGTGAGTTCTATAATGACTGCTATTCATTGAATGGGTGGGTACCATAGTCTGACAACCCTCTAACTATTTAAGGTTTCTTTCCGTTGTTTATGGGTAACACTGATATGCATGCAAGAAAAGTATTCTTATTTCTTTGTTGATCTTGAACCTTATACTTTTCATGGGCATTAATTTGTATACAATTTTAAATGAGGGAACTCATTCAACCTTCTAAAGATTGTGGACATTTGTGGAACAAATACAAAACAAAATTTCCACACTTTAGAAAAGAGGGAATTCTGAGCATCATTCTTGATTTGGAGAATACAGTTGGATGCGAAGCCCATTCTATCTTTGCACTTTGTTATCCATTGTCTCTCTGATTAGATTGTGCTAGCCTTGAGGTATCTACATAAAGAGAAGAAGATTGTCCATAGAGATCTGACACCTAATAACATCATGCTTGGAGAAAGAGATAGAGTTACTATCAGTAAGTATCACTCAAGTGTGTTTTATACAGTGCTTAACAATCAAGGGTTAATGGAATTTCAGTGCATCTTAAGACATTAATACAGAGAACATATATTGTATCCTTGGTTCATCATGTAAATTCATTTATTCATTCATTCATTCATATTTATTTCCGTTTTCATAAAAACGTTCAATATATAGCATAAATCATTCAATAATTTACTTAGAAAATATTACATGCAATTACATAGTTTCATAGAGCATAGGAAGCATAGCATATTAAAAAAAAACAAAGTTGGAATGGGAAAAAGGAGAATCAAAAGAAAGCTAAATCTGTCTTGTTGAGTAAGTTCTCTCTCTCTACAAAAAGTCACATTATACTTGCTTCAATTTTTGTTTAGTTTTAGTTTTAGTTTTTGAGGGAGGGGGTTGCATGAGATGTGCAATTTGATGTTGAATTGGTTTTTGTGCCGACTTTTATTTCCACTCACTCCATTACATTTATACATGCATTTACAATGAACTAGATGGTTGGTCAAATTTTCTTATATAATAAACAAAAGATTATATGGATCATACATATGATACAATATTAGCTGACGCAAATTATATCTGTGGAGGATTCAATTTCTTGTGATGTTGTCGGAAATCAATGTTTAACCATGGATTTTAAGTAGAGTCCACAGTGTAACACACATCAGCTGTCGATGTGGTACATGTATCTATAATACATGGATATTGTTGTATTGTTTGTTGTCACAGCTGATTTTGGTCTTGCTAGAGCCAGACAACCGGATGCAAGTAAGATGACATCAGTGGTAGGAACCATACTATATAGTTGGTAAGTATCATTTATCCAATATGACTTTTGTATATTTATAGTTTAAACCTGATAATTAATTGTTTAATATTTTGTATGCACAATTTCAATATTGGATGTATTCTATATCTACTATTAAAGCATTATCTAGGATTTCTAAACAGCAAAACAGTCAATATGGTTGTGCACCCTAGTCTTAATTTTGTTGATATATTATTCCTTTCTCAGTCCTGAGATAGTGCAGTCTACACCGTATGGTGAGAAGGCTGATGTCTGGGCAGCGGGATGTATCTTATATCAGATGTCAACTCTCAAACCTCCATTCTATAGCTCCAACATGCTGGCACTCGCTAGCAAGGTAAGACAATATTCACTGCACAACAAATTTTAATAATTGTAGTCATATGAACAAAAATATTTTTGTGTAGATCTGTGTGAATAAATAAGGAAATCTTATGTGACATTTTTTTCATGGTGAAGAATAAGTCAAATTTTACTTTACTTACAAATTTTCGCACACCAAGGATTTCAAATTGTTATGTCAAGAGAAACAAAAATTGTAATCTGCATTCCCTAAAATATTGGTGTAAATTAACCCATGTTGGTGGCATCCAGTCATCAATACTAATTACTTATTCCTCTTAAAAATAGAATAATAAGGATGGGGAATTATAAAAAGATAAGGAAATTAGAATAGAAAAGTCAACATATTCAACCAGTACTGTCAATTTCTGTATCATTATGTTTCCAATGTGAAGTTATATTACTTCTCTCTGTTGTATCTTTTCAAGATTGTAGAAGCTGACTATGAACCTGTACCTTCGGATAAATACTCGGAACTTGTGATCACAACTATTGGCAGGTAAAATACAGGATTTGTATCTAAAAATATAATGATAATATTATATATCTCTTGGTATACATGTATGTAGTTAGGTTATTAATGATATCATGCGTGAAAGTTTTATATAATAGTTGTAAAATGCCATGAACATTAATTATCACAGAATTTGTTACAAATTAATTTATTTGTATTTCTGTCGCAGAAAAATGTGAACACTAGCAGTTAGCCTCTGATATATCATTTACATATGAAGGCTAATCCAAAAAGAGAAACCATGTTTTATTATTCCTCAGAGAAAAATAGCACTTGTACAGCTATTTAACGAACAGCATATCATTAACACTAGAAAATATTCCAAAGGAAAAACTACATTAGTACAGAATGGTCCAAGACCCTATGGTCTTGTATACACAGACATGTGCCATGTGAATGGACTGACAGCACTTCAGATCAGTCTCGAGAAGAAACTAAATGCTTTCTTTTGTTCTTTGACTTTAGATGTTTGACCTCTGACCCTGAGAAACGTCCTGACATTGTGGGTGTGGCAGGTCTTATAGCGGACATGATAATGCGTCACATGGACGGCCTAAGGACTAGTCAAATCAGTCTAGAGAAGAAACTGGAAAGAGAACGAAAGAGAACGCAAAGGTAGGGTAGTAATGATAATTATCATAACTTACTTATATAGTGCCATCCATCTAGTAATAGACCAGTTTACTAACATATTCCAATTTGATACTTATTTGCCTGAGGCTTGCCTTATATAGCAACAACTAATGTATACAAACTGGATTCCAAGTATTGTAGTTCATGATTTTATTACAGGTTGTTTGAATACCTTGTTACTATATTACCAGGAAAGAAAAATGGATAAATTATAATAACTAAGTAAACTGGTCTATTGAATAATGTTTGTGCTTTATCTCAAAGTAGATGTATGTATTTGTAAACCTTTATGATTTGTATTAATTTGTAAGGGAAATTTCATTTACAAAACCTAAAAGAAAAAAGAAGTGACAATCTGGCCACATCAGCCTTGAAAAAGTTCAATTTAATATAAGGCCATTTATAGAAATGAAAAAAAATGAAATTCCCCAAATTTTGCCGCCTTGAATTTCCTAAAAGTGGAACACAAAAAGAAAGAAGAAAAAAAGAAAAAAAAAAGAAGCTTATACTGCATGACAATAGCAGGTATCTTGTATGTGAAAAATTTAACAAAGCATGAACATAATTACCTGCATACATAAATGTACTCAATAAAATTGGTTAAATCGTAAATGTGGCATATTAATTACATTTAATATGAATATTTTTCATATTTTGTAAGTAAATGCATATCCTCTCTGCAATAGGCACTACCATGAAGCGACGCGGAACATGCAGAACTATCATCGGTTATTCTTAGCTTCACAAGAGAAGATTGATCGTCTAGCAAACCTTTCTGGCAGCGGAGGAGCAGTCAGCATCAAGAGTGACTCAGAGATCAAGTAAGATAATCCTTTGGATAGGACTCAAATCAGAAAGTCGCTTGGTTTCCTGGGTATTCTTCTCGTTCTACTTATGGCAGGAGGGCTATAAACTGTGGTTATAACTTTACTTGCCCCTGGTAAATATACACCTTTTACTGATGAACTTGGACATCCCAATGTTACTGCACACACACACTCAAATTTGCAAGAATCGTCAGCAGTGAAGGAAGCAGATTATCTGGAAGAAGACAAGAAAGAAGCCTTTTCTTATCAATTAATTTAAAACTTTGTTAACGAGCTTATTTTGCTACAACACACTTTCCTGTAACCCCCACCCCAGTGATGAGTGGGAATATCCTGTGTCATGTTAACTGGAATAAATGAAAATTTATGTGAAGAAAATAAACTGGATGATATTCACTTTAAGCCCATTCTTTCTCTTCTTCTCTCTTCTAAATTTGTAAGTGATACTCACTTTATGCCCGATTATATCTCTTCGTCTCTTGTGTAGTAATGTACTTGAGTCGAATGCTGGTAGTAAGGTAGTCCAGAGTTCATCTCAAATATACCTAAAAGCGCTTTGATCCTTATGGGAAAAGCGCATTATAAATTAGAGTATCATTATTATTATTATTTAAAATTGTCAATTTCTGTTCAGTTTCATAGAGTTCAATTAATTGCCAAATTACTGAAACATAAATCTTTGTTAGCTAAAAACTAAGTCTGTCTTTTCTAGACTGCAATCTAACCCATTTTTATTGAAAGCTGTCAATTTTGACAGTTAATAAGAAATTACTGAAACTTTTTACTAAGTTATCTAAACATCAGGTCTGTCGTTCCTTTGTTCTCTTTATCTTTATCTCTCATAGTGATGTATTTGAGTCATGTGATGAACTATCAAGTACAGCGGGTAGTCAAGCAGACCTAGGTCCAATCAGACCTAAACACATGAAATACATGTATATTCATTTGTGATCATTTCTTTTCTCTCTCTCTCTCTCTCTCTCTCTCTTTTAGTGATGTATTTGAGTCATGTGATGAACTATCAAGTACGGCGGGTAGTCAAGGAGAACTTGGTCCTATCAGACCTAAACACATCTCGGTCGATACGGACAAGAGCGCAGGTAAGAAATCACTTTCATACCAAATTATGATAGATATTGCAAGATTTTATATTTGACTCATTTCATGTTTAATATTATAATTTTATATCAAGGTGATGACAGGCAAAAATTTCATGAAACATGTTCAATGAACAACATAAAGGCCGCCTCACACTGTGATCTGCTGTGCTCTGCTAAAAAAAGAAGTATTTCTATATTTCTTCCAATGAATGCTAGAATTTAAGTTAATGGCTATTGAGAACCCCCATTCTTGTATAAAAGGAACTTTATTCCATATCGCAGTGACGTCACAGAAAGCAGTTACAGCAGTTCCATGTTGTTTTGCCCTTTGTTCCTGATTAAAGTCTTGTAGTTGAACAAAATCTCAATTTCATTGTTCCTTTTCAAGATTTGAACCCCCACACAACATCAGTTTACTTTACAAATTTAAAAATGTAAATTCTTTACAACATTCATACCGTAATATGTTACCAAGTAACAACCTATAGTGTGTGGTTAGGTACATGTACTGCTTCTAATGATGATTTGTACTTTTTTATTGTTTTAGAGAGTGGTATAGAGGAAGATGATCCCACAACTTGTGATAGTCTAGACAGCAGCTCAGGTAGCTCAGTCTTAGGTGAGTGTTTGTACACCAGTCTTCTTCCTTCCATGCATGAAATGTATTACCAAAATGTATAACAACAATATGTTTATGATGCAGTAACAATAACAATAATTGCACTCTATTTTTTTTTTGTGCAGTCTTTTTGAAGGAGAATAAAATTATTTTCCCCATCCAATGCATGAAAAGTGTAATCTATAAAAAATAATATACAATGTAGTAACCATAACAATAATTGAATGCTAAATGCTGAATATGTTGTGTTGTGCTTTCAAATTAAAAAAAGTATTAGTAATAGGAATATACGAATAAAAGCATTTATTTTGGAAGATATTATTCCTCTAATGTGTAGAAGAGATAATTGTGGTATATAGTTTGCTGTGTATCATTCATATTTACTAGCATGATAGTAGATGATTGTATATAAAAAATAATAATATAAATCATCACCTAAGATTTATATTGAAGTTCTTTTTTGATGTGGTTTTTAACAGTTTGCTCTCTCCATCTCTCTCTCTTGTCTGTTTCCCATTTTACTTTGATCATTCTTTCTCTCTTTCTATTTATATACTATATCTCTTTTCACGTCGATATCTCTACCTTTCTCTCTCTCTCTCTCTCTCTCTCTCTCACTCTTCTCTCTTTTCAATCTTTCTGCCTCTCCCTCTCTCTCTCTCTCTCTCTATAAGTCTGTCTTGCATTCTCTCTGTCTATCTATCTCCTCCATCTCCTCTCTCCCTCTTTCATTCTTTCTGTCTATCTCACCCTCTCTCTATCTGTCTTTCTCTATCCATCCATCTTCATTCTCACTGTCTTTCTGTCTATATCACCCTCCCCCTCCATATCTCTCTCTGTCTCTCTTTTCTCTTATGCTCTACATGCACCATTCACACACTCTCTTGTTTACACTCCCTATACTTACATGGTTTGCTGTATATAGGCTCTAGTCTAAATTCCACCACCAGTCACGGTCATGCAGTGCCCCGCCCCCCAAACTCACCCCGCCCCTCCGTTCCTATTATCATCAAGAGACCCTTCACGGCCGAGTCACCAGGTGTGTTACCATCCCCTCTCCCTCTCTCCATTTAAGATGAATCATTCATTGATCCTCAAATTGACACAAATTGCATGTGTTTTTTTAACACCTGCAACCTTTAAATAATTACACATGTACACTGTATGCTCATGATGCTAGAAAATTTCAAAATGTACAGAAAAACTTGCCAATTTGTACAATGAAATAGTGATTTTCCATTTTTTTTCATGTTGCCGATTGAAAGATTTCAATAATTATTTTCATTTAATCTGTTCATAATTCATGAACCATGTAATGTAACAGATCCAATGAATCCTTCCTTGGCAGTGAGTTTTATTCTCCTTCTGTTGTATTTTGTAGTATCAAAGATAATGCCGTCACTAAAAGGGGATGTTGCCATTGAAAAAATGTGTGTAAACTCTGATCTCACTGGTTGAGATTTACCTCTTTAAAACAAAATCTTCCTCAGTAAGAAAGTTTGTGTAGTGATCACATATCTTTATATCCATGGCTAATAGATGCGTACTCCACATCTCGTTGCATTGGAGCCGAGTTTAGGCATCATATAGGTTCACTTTACCAACTCTCTAACCTCAAAATGTTGGAGGCATTTTTAAGCAGGTTCACCTCCATAGTTGGGAATAAGATACTTAGATGTTACATGTACATAAATCAACTATTCAATAGATCTGATGGTTTATATAGTTTTGTTACATAGAGTTAAAGTAAGTCTGTTGCATAGTAGTAAGTCTGTCCAGTGTACTTGTGTTGTTGCCAGTAAAGATGCATACACATGTACAATGTAGTACACAAGTAAAAAAAAGTGAAATTATCCACATGTTAATTTCCCAAATTAGTCTAAAACCATGAAAATATTTGCTTATATAGTATCTAAAACGATCAACTGCAAACAAGAAAAACTTTACAAACTCTACATTCCTACTAAGTTTCCTTTTCGATCACCACAGCAACCAAGGGTCTCCTATCACCGAGTGAGATACCATCAGGTTCATTAACCTTCAGACCATCTGCTACCACCCTTCATAGAGCCTTCAGTGGATCCTCTATAGAGACTCTCAAACGACAGAATTCATCTGCCAACCAAAGAATGCGCCCTCGTAAGTCCACCTTTAACGTTGTTTGATTCTTGTGTGCGTTGTGCTAAAATGCATGGTAGCGACTTTTTATCAGGAATACATTGTTGTTGAGGATTTTAGTTTTCATGGCGCTGTCATTCATAATATGAATAATAACGTCGTATACATTTTGCTGCTAGAGAATTCTTTTGCGAATTTCTTATGGTGATCACCCCTGTAACATAAAGGGTTATGATCAATTTTAAATTTGAAAAAATCACTCTGATTGGTTCACAGTGAGACTTTTATGCAAGAAGTCTATGAAACAAGGATAGGGTTTGTCACAGTGTGCAATGGTAAAAAACGTATGGCACTAAATTTGCATGGCTAATGGAACTAAAATCATATGACCAAAAACTTTCCAATCAAATGACAAGGATCTATAATATCCTTTTTCCATAGCATCTGCAGCAGCCACGCTAACCATCTCGCCTCGCAAGGTACGTCAGATCAGTGATCCGGTCTTGAAGATTCTTCACCTCATCCACAAGCTCATCTTCATCTGCCAGCTGCCACCAACACTTGCCCCCAACCCTCGTCGGAAGGTCATAGAACGATTCAAGAGGGCGCTCTTTGCTCCACAGAGCAATTCGGTCAATCTCAAAAATGAACTAAAAAAGGTCAGCTTCAAATCCATGTTCAATGTCTTTTTATATAATCATATAAACAGTTGATACTAGCCCTCGTAGTAAGGTTATTGAGTAATTAGCAAATTAGCATAATCTCTTAAGTGAAATGGAAACTCTAAGTTTAATTTGTGCATGGAAATTTTTGCATTAATGTGAAATTTTAAGGCTTATGTGTACCTGATAGTCATCCAGAAAATAAAGTGTTTGCAGAATGGTCAGAAACAGAAATGTATTTCTGTGGAATATACCATGTTTACAGTTCACCACTCTTAAAGTATTTGTTGTCGTGATGTAAATTTCAAGTAACCATGTGTTGTTTACTTCTATTAATGAATCTTAAAGCGTATAGCGCTGAACAAAATTGACAAACAAAATGAATTGGGGAAACCAAAACAAAGTCAGAAATTTGTATCTATCTTTGATATTTCACAGTATGCATGTACACCAATATACATATAAATTTATTTCAGGTTATCTTGGGCTCGAGAGAGTTGATAGATTTGAACCTGGGAGTCGGTGAGACAGCGCTTCTACTCCGACAGGCGAACCAAGAAGAAGCTTGCTATCAGGTCACTGGTGAAATACCAGGTATGCATGATCATCATGTCCCTCCCTCCCTCCCATTTCCTCCCTCTTCCTCTCTCTCTTTTTCTCTTTCTCTTATCAATTCCTTGGAGAAAAAAAAAATCTACTAGTAATTATGTAGTAATATTTGTTTTGAAAATTTTGTTGGTCTACTATAATTTCTTATATGGTTTGCTAGAAAAATAAGGCAATCACGTTTACGCATAAGTTAAGACACTGGATAAACCTTAACAATATCATGCTTTTTGCCAAAAGGGATTTTACAGAATATACAATCCATCTTTTATTTTTCATATGTACATGTTAATTGTATTTCATCACCATAATTCTTTACCATTATTGTTAAAATTACAATTCAGTGTAACATTAAGGAAAAATGATGAGTGTAAAAACATTTTCCAAGTCAATTTGAAACCAAGATTAACTGCACATGATATGATAGTAATTGAGTTTGTGGCCTGTCTTTGCAGCACATGTGCATTTGCCCGTAGATCCTCATGACTCGGACATAGGGATCACGTATGAACAGATGCAGAACTTTATTGAGAGTGTGTTAGCAGAATGTGGTTACTACAGCATGTCGCCACACGCAAGGTAAATGTCTTATCTTGTCTATAAAACTCCTTCTTTCTCTGTATCCCCATGGCTCTGTAACACAAATGTTTGCAGTCAATTGCAGTGGCCAATGAAGATCATTGTTGCATGTGCTGTTTGTTCATAAGACTGACCATTAACCAATGGGAATGGTTCTTTGCAGTTGATCACAAACTTTTGTGTTAGGGGGCCCATACTGCATATTGTTCTTTGAAGTCTTACTACATACAACAGGTCTTTAGTGTGTAATTAAATTTACAAATCAAGATCATGATCGATCAAAGGTCTGACTTTCTACAGAATTCCTTCTTGTTCTTGTTCTTTTTTTTTTAAAGAATAATTCAGTAGATACCAATCATCATTGCATGTAAATCCTGTGGATCATTAATTATTTGCTTCATTTTTGTTGCTTTATTTAATTTACAGGAGAAAATTACCACTGGGACCTATAGGTGGGGCACCCCTAATGGTACAGAGGATGGCTTCCTTTGACATCTGAAGATTCTTCCAGACATTCATCTGTTTCTAAAGGACAATGGTCAAAGGTCTGTCACAGATTCCCATCAAAGAATGTCCTTGCCTACCAATGCAATGGATTGAACAACTTCCATCCTGAAGTGACAATATTCCTGCTATGGTTGTACATGTACCTTTAAAGTGTGTCAAGATGGGTCAACTTTCTAGGGTTTTGTCTAATTTATATTGTGTCAACAATCTAAATATTAGCCATTCCCTGTCTTAATGGTGTGACTTTCAAATATATATGTTGCAATTTAATTTCAGCTTAGGAGTAATCCACTTCTACATTACAGTTTATTCAATTTTCTTTAAGATGTTTGGCCATGCTACTGTGTGTTAGGGTGCTGGAATCAGCTGTTCCCTGCAGTAATGGAGAGACTTTCAAAGCAATGTTGCATATCAAGCTTCACAGTAATACACTTCCACATGAGAGTTCAGGCAACTTCCTGAAGGGTTGGTATCACTGGGTTTTAGGGTGCTAGTATCGGCTATTCCCTGCAGTAATGGAGAGACTTTCAAAGCAATAAGATACAAATTGCGATTCGGAATAGTGCATAATGGCATCCTGTATAAGTAAAGCCCATATGACATTTATCCAGGACTCGTATGGCTTGTAAGAATCAGCTGTTTTGCCAATGTTTGTACGATACACTGTGTATAAACAGTTGTTTTTATACTTGCAGTATGGACCCCGAGTAATATGTTTTCCAGGCAGCAATAATCACACATTGTTGTACTGCTCTTCTTGCTGGTTGACTGATTGATTAGCCACTCAAAGAAGAAAACAAACAACCATGAATTAGGATGTGCAATGCCAAAACCTACTTAAGTGCCTCAAAGTATGGTTTTTACAGAATGTATGACATGCCTTGAAAATGAATGAGTGAACAGTTTTGGCTCAATTCAAAATATTTTGCCATTTTTCACTTAAAAGCCAAACTATGATTACTGATGTTTTGTTAAGATTTGTGTGCATTGCCTTCAGATTAAAGAATTTTCTTCTTCTGAAAGATAAACCTAAAAAGTGAGCTTGACTCTCAATATATTTTATCATGAAGAAAGTGCACTAGTTTGATCACCTTGATATGGAGCCAATATTATAATGTGTGCTGTTACATATTTATTGATTTCAATGGCAAAATGAATATGATACTCTTTAATTCAGGTAGAAAGTAAAACCATATTTTGATTGTGTCTTGAGATGCCTGTCATATATGCCTTAGTGTAGGTGTGTTACCAACTTTCACTGTTTTCATTTTCCCTGTTTATTCATCATTGATGTGATATCACAGTTACAACCTTAATTGAAATTTAAATAATTGCATGTTAATGTGTATGGTATTGTTGTATTTATTTATTTTCTAAACATGTTAGATTGTACCACTGGAGAGAAAAGAGAATGATTGAAATGCAGGTCCTACAGGTTTACGCTCATCTATGGGCATTGTAAACTTTTGCCTGGGTATTCACTGTATTAAGTCTATGGGAAACACAGAATTCAATAGATTGACTGTTATGATACACTGTACATGAAATTTCTTTATATTTTTTGTTTTCACAACAAGATTAATCCATAAAGTTATCCAATGCTTGCAGTAAAATAAAAATCTTAAATGTATATTTTGCTTCAGATCAGAGTGCCAAAAATAAAAGGTCATATGAGAATCTGGAAATTAAACATTGAACTTTTTCACATTTTTATCTAGAAAGTTCCATGCATGCACAAATTCGGATCTACAACAAACTCTTTCAAGTCTTCATAAATACTGAATAAAAGGAATTCCAAACTGCAGGTCTGTTGTACATAAGATTGTGGACTCATATTTGTATATATGACAGAGTATAAAAGAGCTATAACATAAATACACAGCAGAGTGTTTTAAAGAGAGATGTACAGGGAATGATAGATTGATATTCTATTTTTTGTAGAGAGTATATTTTAAAAGGTATTTTAAAACGTTTTAAAGAGATTTTACACAGATGGCAGAGTTTGAAAAAAGGAAGAATTGGGCTTCAATTTCTTGTATTTTATGTTGCTTTTTAACATTCTCATAGCTTGGTAATCACAATGAAATGCTTGGAAAAGTTTTTAGCGAAGTGACATATTTTTATGATGCATTTCATGTATTGAAACCCTCCAAATATCTTGTTCTCATTTCCTCAATTTCTTATTCACAAAGTGATATAAATATTTAAAAATGATTGACTTGTTCTGTAAAATATTGTGTAGGTATAGGGCGTGTGTGTGTGTGTGTGTGTTTGTTTTGGCATTATAATCTATTATTATCGAAATCCGTCCATCGACAGTGAAAATGGCTCAAATATGTAAATATTTTGTGAACGAGTCTGTTACCGAGTGTAGTAATTCATCAAGCATCAAGGATTTGTTTATGCTGGTGCTTGTGTACAATAATATTATTATTCTAAAAGAGAATTTACTGTTGATGAGAATTTCAAACTTTGTGATCTTATTTTTAAAATATGTGTACACATTGTTCCAATATGTTTTAATGTGGAATTTATAATTGAATTGTTAATTGCGTTCTATTGATCTTACTCATTGCACATTCATTTTCTTTATTTACGTTCTTTTTCTTCTTTTTTTAAATTTTACTCTTTAGGTATACTCGAGCAATATAAAATATGAATTTTAAGAGTGGAATAACTGACTAAAATATTTTCATGCTCTTTTTAAAACAGTAAGGGATACATTTTAATAGATGTAAAGAAAAGTTTATTGAAATTATAACGAAACTAAAAAATCAGATGGCCCACCACTTCAGCCATTTGTTTAATTCAATGGGTTGAATGTGAACGTTGAAATGATGTGAAGTGTTTTTTATTGTAAGATTTACCTGATTCTTCAAACTCTGCGAAATATTATCTTTTGCAGTAACATTTATCTTCACTTGTGTGCTAGTATTTTGCAGCTCAGATCTCCGATCAATTTTCTGATTCAGCCTTGATTGAATATGTGATACGTCTTGTCGAAATGAGAGAGAAGTCGCAGATCAAAGATCCGAGTAAATCGACAAACTAATAAAAAACTCAAAATTTTGAGGAATTTTTTTTATTTATTTTCTGGTTCTACATGCTTCATCTTTGCTCTGTAAAAAAAATGAGTGAAAATGATAACGGGAAAGTGGTAAAAGCAGTTTTCGCGAGTGTTTTTTTCGGTCATAATTTTTTTTTTCCGGACATACAAGCGCACGTCCACGCTCATTTCCCCTCTCCGTTTAGCTCCACCTTAGCAACGCATGGCTTTGTTTGTTGGACGTTCATGGTCATGTGTTGTGTGATTTCTATTGGCTTTTTGTTTCGTTTTTGTGAGCGAATAGCGAACTAAACTCTCTTTAGCTGCACTCAGCTGTGCGATGCCACAATTACCTGCTGTGAATAAAGCTGTTTCATCCGGGATAGCGGAGCACGCAAACGAATGTCAAATCTAACAATCGGGTGGGGGGGGGGGGGGGGGCTACTTATTGCTTGACTTAGCTATCTGGATCCAAATGAATGTTAATTCAGCATTTTATTTTAGGGCCGCGATACTTGTGTCCTGATGGGAAATTAAAACCTCCCTATAACAAATTTGGTTCCATCAGGGAACATAGAGCACACAAAAGAGGTGACGTGATCATAATACTTCTGATACAAGTATTTAGGTTAAAGTCTGAAGACGCGTAAGAGATGCTAAATTAAAATTGAAAAAAAAATATGGTTTTAAAATTGGTTGATATTGCATTATGTGGAAACCAATGAGCTAAGGGGGGGGGAGTGGCAAATCAATCTAGTTTATAACTGCGGCTGGTATCTCACTTTTTGGGAACTACTTTGAAACAACTTTAAGACGGCTTAGAAACAAGTTTGAGACGAGTTGTTGAGACGTCGCGGAGACGTCTCCGAGACGTTTCATGATCGCGGAATCTACTTTGAGACATTTCTCTGAAACTGCTTTGAAACAGATATCAAAAGATAAAGTGTTCCATGAGTCGCGGAGACGTCTCCGCAAAAAGAATAGAAGTTTTGTTTCCGCGAAGAATAAATAGTATTAGAGACGTCTCCTGAATTACGGAGACGGATTTCTCTTCATAAATTGCCGCTGAAGCGTCTCGGAGACGTCTCTAATACTATTTATCCGTCGCGGAGACGAAATTTGTATTCTGTCGCGGAGACGTTCCCGCGAGGTGAGATAGCACCCATAGCTACTAGCAAATTTCTGCAGTTTATTTTACAAAGTAATGTGTTTAAAAAAGTAGCGTTTTACTAAACACGACGAAACAAAATACGATTTACTCTTAAAATAATTCATTTCTAAAAATTATTAATATCTTTCTTATTACTGGTAACAAGTTTGATCAATAAAAGACGAGATCGAGCAAATAATTTACGTTTTTATTTTCATTGTCTTAAGCTAACCTAGCCACTCATAAAACGTGATCAGAGAAATTCTAAATACATTCGTGAGGCGCAAATAATTTATTAAAACATTTTTGGAGGCTTATCTCTATCATATACTTATTCAAAGAATATAAACAAATGCATAAGCCCTGTACAAGAATAATTTAGTCTATAGACCATTATTATGTTTAAAATTTCCAACAGAGTTCAGATCAAATGACTCGCTTTTTTATGAGAAGAGTACGCGATTGACATTCAAAGAACGCACGCAAACATCGGAATAAAACCCAAAAAAGGTTTTAAAATAGTTTTGTTTCTAACTAATTTAGCGCCAGGATTGGTAAACACTTTTCTTAAAAGAGCGGACTTTTTCTTAAACAATTAGAAAGAAGCATGACGTTTTAATTTATTTGACGAAGATATAAACAACTAACCAAATTCAGCTTCTTCTTTTTTTGAGAAGATTGAACATCGCCGTTATTTCCGCTTGCTGCGCTTGCCTCGATCATGCGTGACGGACGAGTATTGTTCTCTGTATACCTGAATGCAGCCTCCTCATTGTCAATCGTTTCACCTTTGTACAAGTGGTTGCTAGGGCATTTCGGTGAGTACGGCGGTGACAGAGTGTTCTTATTTTTCTGGCGCGGGGTACAAAGGAAGTCAAACTTCGCAGACGTTTTTCTCTTGATTTTGATTTCCAAGAGCACAATTCTCCTCGCGTTCAGAGGCTAATATCTCCATTTCTATTTACTCTTGACAGTCGGGTTATATATCAAATTCAAGGCAATGAATCAGGGATCAATAATATCAAATAAAATGGATTTCAAAAATTGCGAGTAGTCTCTCCTTTCGACGTGACGCATCACATATTACGTAGCAAGAATCTAACTATGTGTAGCCTAGCTTCCAAACTCTTTGTGAAAGTTTCCAATACATCGATGTGTAAATGTAATGCTGCCAAAAAAAAAAAAATGTTTATTAAAAGTATTTAGGGGTCTGGTATTGAGTCTAGTATGATCAAACATTATCATTCATGATAGAAGCTTCTTTTATTAGGCTTAGTCTCAGACCCCGATAATTTTTTTTTACAAAAAACAAGATATGAAGGAAGCATCAATATGAATAATTATTTCTCAGACTTGGAGCTAGGCTAAGCCTAAGCATTGATTATTGTACATGTACATGTATATAAAAATTCTCTTATTCCGTCCATAGTCACGTAAATGCCAAAAGTGGTACATAAAAATGTGTGAACAATGCAAGAAAAACTCTTTTCGGAGTGACGATGGGTCTGCCGGAGGCAATCAATACTCTACCCACAGAGATTTTGTTCAAATACTAACAAACCCTTTGAAAGCACCGGCAAACTAAGGATTTTCTCAATTGAACCAAGCACCGCCGACTCTTTAATATGGTTTTCAAAGAAATCAATAATTTGATATATTTTAGTTTTTGCTCCCAACATGTTTTCATGTGCCATTGTGTTGCACTCGGGTGCCATATCATGCATTTTTAAGATTAATATCTTCATTCATTGTGATGTACATCGTATATATTAAATTATACCTCTTGTTTTAGTTGCAAGAGTTTTCTAAAATAAAATGAGGTATAATTTGGTAATTTTATTTCTAAATGTATACATGTAGGAACTGAGCGTGTATATGTGTATGGATATATGGTCACTCTTGTGGATATTTAAAGGACTGCATGAATATTGCATGAAAAAATATACAATTTTTAAATTAACATTTGAATACACAGCTTTCTGTTGTTGTGATGTGTTTGAGCCTGAAAATTCATAACAAATTTTTAATGTCAGTTTCTTTCATGTTTGTCATATGTTCAGAAGAGTTACTTAAAATAGTTTGCCTAATAAACAAACGATACCTTGAAAATACCTTGTAATTTTGCCTGAAACTTCAGCTTGAATTGATGATTGTGACTTCTAATGAATAGCCTTGCTAAAGCTTTGTGAAATATTCTTTCATTTTTTAAAATAATAAATTTCATCAGAATTGATCATGTAAATTGAATGAACAGTAGAATCCTGTATAGATATGTACAAATGTATAAAACACAATTTATGTAAATAGAACTCTGAAAAGGTGTGGTTGTATAAAAATAGGGAAATATATATATATTTGGGATAGCATGAATGGAGGGGAATTTATGATATATTTTGAAGAAAGATTTGATTGTTTTAAAATAGTAACATGATCCTACAGCAGTATTAAATTGAACTATTTGGAGATGGAATAAAGTGCAGGCATGGAAACATCTTTGAAGAAATGAAATCACAATGACCCCTTTAAAATATTTAACTGAACTAAGTTTAATGTTTATTTACCTCCATGTTATACTCATATGATTGTGTCAATACACATTCTATTAATTAATTGTATTTGTTCAAAGTTTATGATCCAGCTTATAAGCCTTTCAGTTATCAAGCTATATTAATACATGCATAACACACTCAAAAGAGGAGAGACATGTAAGGAACTAGTTAATTTCATCCTGTGTTGTGGATACATATGCATATTTTTACCTGTATGTGTGTTTCAAATGTTATTTTATCAATATGAAACTGATTCGAAACCAACTTGCAGGTTAGCCATGATCATCAACCATTGTAAAAGCTTAGTCCAAAATGATTTTCATTATTATCATTATGCTTTGTTGTGTTCTTTTTCGATGAAAATAGTTCAGTCCATTGGTTTAAATTCTCTCTGGTAATATGGTTAAAAGTTACACAATGATTTTTTTTTTAATCCCCAAAAACTTTTATTAGTGTATGTTTTGTTACATTAACTACCCGTCAAGTTTGTTACCATATTTTTCAAAGCACAATACAGGACTAACACAATGGGAGCTTGAGACTTGTGAAGATGACTTTTAAGACTTACTGTGTAATGGATTAATAAAATTTAAAACATAATGTGAAATATATGAAGTGTAGCAGGATTTTTCATTTTGAATCGTAATGGTAATGTTTCAAAGTTACATGTAAATGTAAAGAAACCTTGGGTGGGATAGTGCTAGAGATAAATGAGGAGAGAGAGAGGGGGGGGGTAAGAGGAATAAGAAGAGGGAGAGAGACAGCATGAGAAATTTTATGGGAGGGGATAAAGAAAGGAGATAATCACATGTAAATACGAGAGAGAAAGAAAGAGAAACTGACAAAATAAAAAAGATATGTGAAAGAGGAGAAATTAGAGATGGTAATTAAATATAGGATATAATCTTAGAAAGGGATATAAATGGGAGACATATTGAGAAAGGGGATCGAGGAGCTAACAGAGGAAAGAAGAGAGAGAGAGAACGAGAAAAAATGGGAGATAGAGTATACAAAAGGAGGGGATGAGATAACATACCAGTACTGAGAAGTGGGCAGTATAAGAGCAATTTTCAGCAGCCGGGGATCTCGACTGTCCGTCTTCAAATGAACACGGACAGTAAAGCTGCCTAGAACGTCGAGCCCTCTCCTACTTCTACTATTACTACTACTACAAGCCTTCCTTGCCTCTCATCTTCTCTGGCTAAGCCCTTTTCAGGGGTCGATCATTTCCACTTTCTTCCACTCTATTTCCTACTCTCTATCTCACCTCTTCATTCTACTCTCCTTAACTCTCCATTTCCTCTTCTACTGTCTCAACAGTCATTTTTAGGACTAACTATATGATAAACCATAAACCATGTAACAGGTGTGTCCAGCTATGCAAAGTTGTAGGCCTGTAAAAGCAGCACTAAGTTATACAAAGTTGCAAAAAGTCAGTGGTGGATACAGGATTTTAAAGGGGAAGGGGAACCCCTAAAATTTCTTATTTAACCATGTACAGTCAATGAGCAATTTTCAAATTATAATGGGGGGGGGGGGCGGGTGGCGTCTCCTGCGCCCCACCTGGATCCACTATTGAAAGTTAAGCAAAGTTGTGCACAGTTACTGAACTAGTTACTGAACCTTACCAACTTTGTGTGAAATACAAGTAAATAAACAAATAAAACAAACGGTTCTAATCTTCGAATTTACTTTGAAAACAAAGGCATCAATTGAATTTACATATAATCTATGATCATATTATAACATTCTTATAAAAAAGTCCTCTTTTTGTATTCAAGCACAAATACAATAAGAAATCACAGAAATTCTAATGAAGTGTTGCCTTGACTAATGCCACCTAAATATGCGTGATTCCCATTATTTGAGTTAATTTTATCTTACATGTATGTACCATTATTAGAATTAGAATGTATGTGATTTTTAAACTTTTTAGTGACTTTTTCCTTCCATGACAAGAAGATAAACATATATAGCAAATGTTACAGGCAGGATAGAATCAAACTCCATTGTGGTAGTTTATGAGTTCATGAATTACACAGCAAATAATCATTATAATCTTCATCAAATTGGCAATGTGAAGAGGGATTGACAAAAAAAAAAAAAAATTATGTAGAAATTATCTAGTTTATAGTGTGTACTAAACATTTTTATGTATTTTTATTAAGTCGTACTCTGTCAACACAATTTAAGATCAAACAACAAAAATATATAAATTGTACTAAAATTAAAATATAATTAAACGAATACTATTTTGCTGAAAGCCAAGGTGTATATCTTACAGGAACATTATCATTTACAGAAAATGAAATGAAAAATATATAATGTACATGTATATCCATTGGTAATTTACAACACAATGCAGTGTATAAAAATCTATTTCATCTCTCTTCCACAACAAATGGAACATTTAGTGTACAGACCTAATATAAATTGCATGTGGAAAATTTCTATATTGTGAATATATTCAATCTAAGGCTATTTCAATTTTAAGACTGAGATCTCTGTTCTTATGAATAACTTAGAAATATTACAAAATGACTTCATGTATTTATAATGCTCTATCAAAGATTTCATTTCTGCTGATCTGCAGTTCTAAAAAAAATATATTTCTCTCATCAAGTACTGATAAATTGAGTACTGAATGTAGTTACAATGTACAATATGCAAACGATGTTCAATGTTTCCATTTATTGATTCTTGATACATGTCTATAATAGAATGGTAGAAAGAAAGTAAATTATATGAAGAACTGATAAATCGAGTACTTAATGTAGTCACATTTGTACAAACAATAATAATTGTTTATTTATTTAACCTGACAAAAACAAACTGGAATGATAACAAAGTATGGGATATATTTCAATAAATAAAATGTACAATGAACAAACAAATCAAAGGTGTTTCCACCATGACCCCACCCCTCCCAACACAAAGTTTATAGCTGAGGTAAGGATCAACAAATAGTAATACCACAAAGTAATTCATTTAAAACATATTAGACATTCAACCAATGTACAAAGTATGATAAATTATCTAAGCAAGATTCCATTACACACACTCAAAATCCTACATCATGCCTCCACACACTCCAAAATCTAATCAAATCATCTTCACATGATACATACTATCCCCAAGTTGGAAGTTCATATCTCAAATGGTCCTTGAGATATCATGACAATGATTTCAATACATGGAATTTCACAAGTTGATCTCTGTGACCTTTAACATTTATCCTACATACTCCAATATCAAATCAGATCAGATGCCTATGGTGATTCATACTATAGTCAATTTTAAAGATCATATCTCAAATAGTTCTCGAGATATTGCGATAACAAACTCAATACATGGACTTTCACAATTTGACCAATGTGACCCTTGACCTATGTACTTCAAAATCTAATGAGATCGTCCTCCTATGGTGGTACATACTATCCTTAAGTTTGAAGTTAATATCATAAGTGGTTCTAAGAGATACAGCGTTAACGAGCAAACAGAACGGACAACCCGAAAAACATGATGCCTCTGGCATTACCTTTGGAGGCAGAGGCATAAAAAACTGGAACGCCAAGGGATTATCATGAACTAAATATGATCATATGGATATAGAGATCATATGGACATAGAGTTATTGTCCTTTGAACTGAAATATTTTATATACGAGGTGCTAGTGATGGAAAATATTATATACAATTAGGCCACTGTTTGTCACAAATATATTCCACGATTATGAAAAACAATGTACATTAATAATAATACAGGTTTCTTATAAAGCACTCTACAAGTAGGCCTAAAGATCACAATGTTTAGGCCCCTACATTTTATAATTGCCTCTCGTCATTTTAAACAATTATGATCCTGCAATTATAGTGCACAATATTCACTTCACGAGGAGCATTCAAACTTTCGTAGACATTCCAACGATTTTATAGGTATATAAATGGTCAACTGAATGAAAACAACTAAAATCATGCAAATGTGCTTGGTGTTCTAATAATATTGGCCACCACTGTATATAATTCCCCAAAGAAATTGGGATGGGTAAAAATGACCTTTTCCTAACTATACATTTTTAATTTGAAAAAATGGGCAAAGAAAAAGGGGTACCATCGGGATTCGAACCAGAGACCTCCTGGTTATTAGTCAGGCGCCCTACCAGCTGAGCTATAGTAAGCCCCGGCTGGGTTCGTCCCTGAAACCCGTTAATTCTTCAATGCTCGAGTGGTCAGAAGCTATTGAAACCTGGCAAAAACCCAAAGGATAGAAATCAACTTGGAGTAAATGTGAGGGATCACGGTGAAGTGATGCAGCTTTTTTAATATAAATTTTGAACAATGAAGGAAACTGACCAGAAATATATAATATGAAAAAATGAGCAAAGAAAATGGGGTACCATCGGGGTTCGAACCAGAGACCTCCTGGTTACTAGTCAGGTGCTCTACCAGCTGAGCTATAGTAAGCCCCGGCTGGGTTCGTCCCTGAAACCCGTTAACTCTTCAATGCTTGAGTGGTCGATGTTAAAAATGGTGATCTCGTAAGCATCAGCCAAAGCTACATGTAAGTGGTTTGAGTATCATATGTCTTATGCGCACATCTAATCAGGAGACCAGTCATCATTATGCTTATGCAGGGTCAAGTAGTAACATTTTTTTTTTAATGTGGGGATTGTTTTAAGTATTTTGAGGGGCCACAAATGTTTAATTTGGAGCCCCTATTTAAGTCCCTCTTCTTCAGCGCCTTAATATTTCACATTTGAACGGCTCATGAAATTTCCTTTCAGAAAATATATATACACACAACAAAAAAAGTAAGTCCCCCCCTAATCAAAATGATGTAACTTTTGAACGGGACTGTTTTGAGCAAAATAATTGGGAGGGGTTTTTCTTACACTTATTGAGTACCTTCTGTGAAAAAATGACATCGATCCCCTGAGACATGCATGAGTGATCAAAGTTTAAAGCAAAAATGGACATTTTCAAAAGTCACAAGGGTCATTTTTTGGTCTGCAAAAATCACAATTTTCTAAAATATACTTTGTACCTTGTGTTGAATTGTTTGGGTGGTTTTATAATCCAAAATTTGACCATCCAACCCCAATCCCGATACATTGCACTATTTTTCATGGATGAGTGAGCACAATTTTAAGAATTATGTTTAGACCTCTAAAAATGGTAAAATCCAACAATTCTATTTAAAGAATTGCCATCAGATATTATCATCAACATGATCGACACATTTTGTGAGAAAATGAGCCGTATTCGTCGTGTCATGGACGAGTGAGCACACTTTAAAGGTGAGTTTTGTGACTTTTGTCATGACAAATTTGCCTTTAATGTGTGTTTATTCATGCATTACGCTACGGTTTTATCTCATATTCGCACATAAGTTAGTCGATGAGTGTATAAACATAACTGCCAAATGATATTGCTCAACACCTTTTTGTTAAAAAGTTCCAGGATGCTGATTCATGGTTTGTTTTTGCCTCGGAAATTGTACACAATGTCAATGGAGAGAAAATCAAAATGTCAACAAAATTGAAATTCGGCTTAATTTCATTGATAATTTTTGTTAATTCTACTGAGAGTTTTTTCACGAAACTTGGCACACAACTTCATGGTGGTACTAACTAACAGGAACAATCGCTAAATTGAGAATCTGATAAGGCACGGGGTAGGGCTTAAGCTCTGAAATTTCTTCTTATTTCCATATTTTTTTAATATCTTCTGCTCACTGAAGCATAAAACACTGAAATTTTCGTGAAACTCAAATCGAATGAACCATCCAAGAAGGTCTGAGACAATTATCCAAAGTGAGCAATTGAATTTTAATCCACAAACGACAAAATGGCTTTTCACGTATCACGTGTTCATTGAAGCGTGAATTTTTTATAAAATGCCATAGCATGATTTGAAAAAAATTATTTGACATACATATAGCAAAACATTGTTGGTAAAAATGATTTTCATCACCCAAAAGGGAACAATACTTACCTAACAAATTTAAAAATATTCTTTTTTATTATTATTAAGTGTTCATTCAACCGTGAATTGATTGATATTGTTTAAAACACTCTCCCAGAGTACAAATTCCGTCATAATCAATAATTTTTCAAGGTAAAAATTATTAAAAAATGCAGTTTTTGCAAATTTTACATCATGCTCATCCAACCGTGAAATTTAATCCAAAAGTTATTTGATGTGTTAGAAATTAAGACCAACAAGCCTTCTGAACACATCTTTTGTTGAAAAGTTTGAATTTGCTCCAATATTATTGAATTAAAGTTATGAAACTAACCTTGTGACTTTTGAAAAGTGACATTTTTGCCTTTTGACTGTGCTCATTGAAGCATGACTTAACGAATTTCAGTAATATTCACTAAAATGGAAGCTGATAGAATTACCTACAAGCACATGTAATAAAATTCGTAAAATTCCTCTTGGTTAAAAAGTTATACCAATTTGATTAAGGGGGGACTTACTTTTTTTGTTGTGTATATTTAAAAAAGGAATTTCATCAATTCATGGAAAATAATCCTAACTTTAAATGGGCAGGATAATTTTGCACGGCTCTGGTGCAAGATGGAGTGCAATCGAAGCAAGCCTGGAGAAGGGCTGATGTAAGTGTTGTTTTATCTTATTTTCACATAAACTTGTTACGAAATTGGATTATTTGAATAGGTTATAGTGTCAGAAAGATTTGATAAAAGAAAAACTTATTCTAATGTTGAATTTAATCACTTTTATGTAGAAAGAGATTTAAATTGGTTCAAGGATGTTGTAGCCGATAAACTTTACTTTCTTAGAAGACATCATTGAGAAGTTAGTTATATGTTATTGTTATCTGTGAAAGATAATATTGAGTATTGATAATACGGAATAATGATGGAAGGTTTGCTTGCAATTTTTGACTATATTTCGAATCGAAGCAAGAATTTGCCATGGGTAAATTATATGAAAGACAAATATACAGGGCATTTTCATGTAAACATTGCCATTATTGCATTTCAAGATGGCGCCGCCCATGGTGGACATGCTTTTAGGTGCGTTTTGATATCGAAATTAGTTTGATTGTTTTGATTCCTATAGTACAAACATTGTGCTTACTGGTACAGGTGTGGGTATAATTGTATTTGAACTGAAGTTACAATTATGACTGATCTTTTTCGTTGTCAGGATTAGATGAGTAACAAAGTTAGAATAAGACAGTGAATGTTTCCTGTAGTGTAGGTGCACATATATCAAAATTGAGTGTGAGTTTAATACTAGATATTCAGAACTTAGTGAGAAATTTCGGCTTGATTCCGCTTACTGATTTAATTATTTGTCTTGACAAAAGAAATCATTATAGTACCGATTGTTGGATTTTGTGAGTGATACTTAGCATGGTTGAAATTAAAGAAGTAATGGGCCTAGTTGTTCGGAAACATAGTATATTGTTCGTAGTACAGAGAACCTAATGCAGTTGTCATGGTTACTGTATGTTTATGTTATTTATTGTTTTCCTTATAGCTCAACGATTTAATGTAAGACACTCTGCTGCTGAGTATCGCAGTGCTCGGGGTTTGGTTTCCTGGATGATGGTGGTGGGTGACCACCAGTAGCCTCTTGATTTTGGGTAGGCATTAATTAGAGGATTGTTTGTTTTTACTTTAACTTGGTGGTTGAACAAAATAACGTGCTATCGTTTTGTACATCTGACAATATTTTATTAGTAATGAAAGTTATAAAATATGAAATTGTGTTTAGAGAGTGCATGTATTTCAACATTTGGATAATTGATAGAAATAAAAACATGTACCTTTTCAGTAGCAATATTTTGGATTCATATGATAAGAAGACAAATGAGATTTGTGTCATAGTTTACATTTACAATTCATTACATGTACTTGATTTGATGCATATGATACAATGTATTTTGAATTGAATTGTTATTCATCATTTGTTATCTTATTCTATGTTATTGCAGGGTTGATTCTACAGTTGATTCTACAGTTGATTCTTTGGTTGTTTCTGGTTGATATGCTTCAATAAAGTTTTATGAAGCCAAGATCTGGTGTTCCTGAGCTTTTATCAAGTTCTCCTGTTCCCTAATACGGTACACCCCGGGTATCTAACACAACCCACCCCACGACATTAGAATGAACAAGCTTGCAAAGTTTCATACGTTTATCTCAAATACTTTTTGAGTTATCAGCTTCTTGATCTGCACTTGATACTACTTTTACTTTACACAGTCTATGGGATAGCTGACTGCGCACAGCGCGACAATTTTTGAAACTGCGCATTGCCCGATGGTCGAAACTATATAAATTTGGTGTCACAAGATGCATAAGAATCCATGCTAAAAAGTCATGAAAGCTTTCGACATCAATAATTTATCCCTAAACTTACTTCGGCAAATGCACTAGGGTGTTAAGAATCCCATAGACTTTGTGTGGCTTCGGGTGTACACCATGTACTTCTAATAACAAGATTGGCAATATGTACCGGCTAAAAGACTGTGAAATGAGGATGAGAAAGCTGGGTTTTTTTTTTGTTATATAAACAATTGCGATTAGAATTTATACTTTGGTCTTTTCTGTGGAATTTCATAATCATCCTGTGAAGCACATTGTTGATCAGGATTGGCAGAATTACTTTCAGTAGACATGGAACGTTGATCGCATCGGGAAACTTGGGAGTTTAGTGATTGAGTATAGTCTGAAGAAGAAGGAATGTCCCATGGTGCAGAAGTACTTGGCACATGGGTAGAAACGACTCCACTCTGAGGGTTTGGTGATTGAGTGAAGTCAGAATAAGGAGCATTCCATGATGGAAAATCATCTGGCTCATGAGGGTTGGTAGATTGAGAATATTCAGACATAGAGAGAGTGTTCTGAAAAAGATTCCCTGGAACCATAGAAGGGATGGTAGGCTGGAGTGCTCTGAGGGGTAGTTGATGCAACCGTAGAGGGATGGTAGGCTGGAGTGCTCTGAGGTGTAGTTGATGCAGCCATAGAGGGATGGTAGGCTGGAGTGCTTTGAGGGGTAATTGATGCAACCATAGAGGGGTGGTAGGCTGGAGTGCTCTGAGGGTTAGGTGATGCAACCATAGAGGGGTGGTAGGCTGGAGTGCTCTGAGGGGTAGTTGATGCAACCACAGAGGGGTGGTAGGCTGGAGTGCTGTAGGGGTAGTTGATGCAACCACAGAGGGATGGTAAGCTGTAGTGCTACGACAGGTAGCTGATGCAACCATAAGAGGGGTGGTAGGCTGGGGTGCTCTGAGGGTAGTTGATGCAACCACAGAGGGGTGGTAGGCTGGATTGCTCTGAGGGGTAGTTGATGCAACCATAGAGGGGTGGTAGGCTGGAGTGCTTGAGGGGTAGTTGATTCAACCACAGAGGGGTGGTAGGCTGGAGTGCTCTGAGGGTAGTTGATGCAACCATAGAGGGGTGGTAGGCTGGAATGCTCTGAGGGGTAGATGATGCAACCATAGAGGGGTGGTAGGCTGGAGTGCTCTGAGGGGTAGTTGATGCAACCATAGATGGTGGTAGGCTGGAGTGCTCTGAGGGGTAGTTGATGCAACCATAGAGGGGTGGTAGGCTGGAGTGCTTTGAGGGGTATTGACGCAACCATAGAGGGTGGTAGGCTGGAGTGTGCTTGGGGTGGTTATGCAACCATAGAGGGGTGGTAGACTGGAGTGCTTTGAGGGGTAGTTGTTGCAACCATAGAGGGGTGGTAGGCTGGAGTGCTTTGAGGGGTAGTTGATGCAACCATAGAGGGATGGTAGGCTGGAGTGCTCTGAGGGTAGGTTGATGCAACATAGAGGGATAATAGGCTGGAGTGCTCTGAGGGGTAGTTGATGCAACCATAGAGGGGTGGTAGGCTGGAGTGCGTTGAGGGGTATTGATGCAACCATAAAGGAGGTAGGCTGGAGTGCTATGAGGGGTAGTTGATGCAACCATAGAGGGGGGTAGGCTGGAGTGCTATGAGGGGTAGATGATGCAACCATAGAGGGGTGGTAGGCTGAAGTGCTCTGAGGGTAGTTGATGCAACCATGGAGGGGGTGGTGGCTGTAGTGTTCTGAGGGGTAGTTGATGCAACCACAGAGGGTGGTAGGCTGTAGTGCATGAGGGGCAGTTGATGCAACCATAGAGGGGTGGTAGGCTGGAGTGCTTTGCGGGGTAGTTGATGCAACCACAGAGGGTGGTAGGCTGGAGTGCTTTGAGGGGTAGTTGTTGCAACCACAGAGGGGTGGTAGGCTGGAGTGCTTTGAGGGTAGTTGATGCAACCATAGAGGGATGGTAGGCTGGAGTGCTCTGAGGGTAGTTGATGCAACCATAGAGGGTGGTAAGCTGGAGTGCTTTGGGGTAGTTGATGCAACCATAGAGTTATGGTAGGCTGGAGTGCTCTGAGGGGTAGTTGATGCAACCATAGAGGGGTGGTAGGCTGGAGGGCTTTGAGGGTAGTTGATGCAACCATAGAGGGATGGTAGGCTGGAGTGCTATGAGGGGTAGTTGATGCAACCATAGAGGGATGGTAGGCTGGGAGTCTATGAGGGTAGATGATGGAACCATAGGGGTGTAGGAAAGGACGGGGAGGGTGTCTGTGTGTTATGAGTAGGTGTGAGTGCTGTATATGCGTGTAGTTGTGTATTCTTAGTTTGCTGATCTGTGGGTGTGTTGTGGGCTGAGTAGTGTTTGTGTAGTTGATTATGAGGGTTTTGTTGTTTGTAGTGTACAGGTAGGTATTCTTTAGATGGAGGTGTTAAGTTTGGTGTAGGTGTGTGAACCTATGTCGAGGGTGTGGTGATAGAGGGATTTGTGGCTGAGTTGTTCTGTAGTGGCATAGGTGTGAGCTACGGGTACTTATGGGTGGTGAGGGTGAGTTGATGCAACCATAGGGGGTGGTAGGCTGTAGTGTCTGAGGGTAGTTGATGCAACCAAGAGGGGTGGTAGGCTGGAGTGCTTGGGGGTAGTTGATGCAACCATAGAGGGGTGTAGGCTGAGTGTGAGGTGAGTTGATGCAACCATAGAGGGTGGTAGGCTGGAGTGCTTTGGGGTGGTTGATGCAACCAAGGGGTGGTAGGCTGGAGTGCTTTGAGGGGTAGTGATGCAAACCATAGAGGGTTAGCTGGATGCTCTGAGGGGTAGTTGATGCAACCATAGAGGGTGGTAGCTGGAGTGCTCTGAGGGGTAGTTGATGCAACCATAGAGGGTGGTAGGCTGGAGTGCTTCTGAGGGTAGTTGATGCAACCATAGAGGGGTGGTAGGCTGGAGTGCTCTGAGGGGTAGTTGATGCAACCATAGAGGGATGGTAGGCTGGAGTGCTCTGAGGGGTAGTTGATGCAACCATAGAGGGTGGTAGGCTGGAGTGCTCTGAGGGTAGTTGATGCAACATAGAAGGTGTAGGCTGAGTTCTCTGAGGGGTAGTTGATGCAACCACATAGGGGTGGTAGGCTGGAGTGCTTGAGGGTAGTTGATGCAACCATAGAGGGTGGTAGGCTGGAGTGCTCTGAGGGGTAGTTGATGCAACCATAGAGGGTGGTAGGCTGGAGTGCTTGAGGGTAGTTGAGCAACCATAGAGAGGTGGTAGGCTGGAGTGCTT
The DNA here is from genome assembly GCA_940671915.1 of Paracentrotus lividus. NCBI lineage: Eukaryota > Metazoa > Echinodermata > Echinoidea > Camarodonta > Echinidae > Paracentrotus > Paracentrotus lividus. The sequence continues at coordinate 24,489,148 of CALNVZ010000641.1, forward strand.
GAGGGAGTTTGATGCAACCATAGAGGTGGTAGCTGGAGTGCTCTGAGGGGTAGTTGATGCAACCATAGAGGGTGGTAGGCTGGAGTGCTCTGAGGGTAGTTGATGCAACCATAGAGGGGTGTAGGCTGGATGCTCTGAGGGGTAGTTGATGCAACCTAAGAGGTGGTAGGCTGGAGTCTCTGAGGGAGTTGATGCAACCATAGAGGGTGGTAGGCTGGAGTGTCTGAGGGGTAGTTGATGCAACCATAGAGGGATGGTAGGCTGGAGTGCTCTGAGGGGTAGTGATGCAACCATAGAGGTGGTAGGCTGGAGTGCTCTGAGGGGTAGTTGATGCAACCATAGAGGGGTGGTAGGCTGGAATGCTCTGAGGGGTAGTTGATGCAACCATAGAGGGATGGTAGGCTGGAGTGCTTCAGGGGGTTGATGCAACCATAGAGGGTGGTAGGCTGGAGTGCTCTGAGGGTAGTTGATGCAACCATAGAGGGATGGTAGCTGGAGTGCTTGAGGGGTAGTTGATGCAACAAGAGGGGTGGTAGGCTGGAGTGCTCGGGGGTAGTTGATGCAACCATAGAGGGGTGGTAGGCTGAAATGCTTCTGAGGGGTAGTTGATGCAACCATAGAGGATGGTAGCGGAGTGCTTCAGGGTGAGTTGATGCAACCATAGGAGGTGTAGCTGGAGGGCTCTGAGGGGTAGTTGATGCAACCATAGAGGGGTGGTAGGCTGGAGTGCTCTGAGTGGTAGGTATGCATGCACTAGAGAGATGGTAGGCTGGAGTTCTCTCGGGTAGTGATTGCAACATAGAGGTGGTAGGCTGAGTGCTTGAGGGGGTAGTTGATGCAACCATAGAGGGTTGTAGGTGAGTGCTTGAGGGGTAGTTGAGCACATAAGGTGGTAGGCTGGAGTTCTCTCAGGGGTAGTTGATGCAACCATAGAGGGTCGGTAGGCTGGAGTTCTCTCAGGGTAGTTGATGCAACCATAGAGGGGTGGAGGCTGGAGTGCTATGAGGGGTAGTTGATGCAACCATAGAGGGTGGGAGTAGAGTGCTCTGAGGGGCAGTTGATGCAACCATAGAGGGATGGTAGGCTGTAGTGCTATGAGGGGTAGTTGATGGAATCATTGAGAGGTGGTATGGTGGGCGCTGTGAGACTGACTAGACAAGGCATACTTCTAGAACTTGCTCTCTCATGAACTGATGGATGATGTTTGTTGCTGACTGATCCAATCCAGACAAGGTAGGTCTATCAGCCCAAGACCGGAGGAGCAGTCAATGGTGATTGCTGAAAAAAAGTAAGAGTTATATACATAACAAGGTCAACCCTGACGTTCCAAAGCTACAATACATCTACACCCGTGACATCTACTTGTAAGTAAGTAGGCCTACCCAAAGCGAACAATTTGATAATTGTACTTGATTTTACAGCAACTAAATAAAAAAAGCAAATATTCAAATTTTGTTCTATCTGCATCTTGTATGTTAATAAATTTCCTATATATTAAAGTCCAAAAGATGTTGGTCATAAAGCAAGAACTTCTGAAATAACAACAAAATGCGAAAACCTACAATCTATTAAATAGTGAAAAGTGGAAGGTTTCATTACCTTATAACAGCTCGACCGGTGGGCAGAAGGCGAAGAAATGAGTTCAAGTTGTTCACAGGGTGTCCATTGTACCTGAAATTTCCATTGCTGATTTGAGGAAAACAACCCTGAAAAATAATGATGAAAAGTAGAATTATTAACTCAGTCACTGTGAGAGTGTTGCTCCTTTTCTTACTAATAATTCAATCTGTTATTTGTATTTGAAGTTATGTTTTTCACTACCTTAGAAATGGTAATGTGATAAATAAATCCCAAGTTGAATTTATTGAGAAACTAATTTACAATAATTAAAGACATATATGTAATATTTGAATCAGCATATTTGCAGTAGATACAATAAAAACAAGAAGTAGATTTAATGCATTATTTATGCCAATTTCTTTATTTATTTATTCAAATTTTTTAATGTACCTCCGTCTTCGTCGGGAGTATTTACAACAAAAAGTACTAGGGAGTGCATTCTCAGCAGGTGCATGCAGGTGGTATGACAGCTACATGTATAGTAGACACAGTTATACATGTAGAAAATTAAAGGGGGAAGTTCAGACCCAAAATAAGGTCTTTTTATTAAGAGCACAAACATTAGAAAAAAATATGAAAGTTATAAATATCTTTATGATGAAAAAAAAAATTCATTGCTATACCAAATTGGCAACACAGTCACAAAACTGTGATGTCCTAGAGGCACTACTTGCCATGCATTTTCTACATTGTTTTATGGTAGATTTTCACTTTATTTGTTAAGAAACTGTTTTCCTCATAACTTTGCACAGGTTATTTTGATGGCAATATGCCATTACATCTATAAAAATGATATAAAATCATCATCACATCTATACATATAAAAATCAAAGATTCTATGTAGGTTTTCAGTATAGAAAGAATGTTGAAACTCAGGAAAAATATCACTTTTCTTTTGATATGTCATTACAATTCTCATTTTATGAAAATGCATAGAGGCGATCAGATATTTCCATCAATTCAACTCAGGGAAGGATATGAGTAAAACCTAATCTTGACAAATAATAGAAAAGTTCTGATAAAAAAATATAGATCATATTTGGCAAGTGGTGCTCCTATGACATCATAGCTTTGTGGCTGTGTTGCCAGTTTGATATAGTGATCAGAATTTTTTGCATCAAGAAATTCTTTTTATTTATTTTTTTTTTCTTGCTTATGATATAAGAAACTTATTTTGGGTGTGGACTTCCCCTTTAATCTTACAGATACTGGACTCTGCCAATTATGTATATTTCTTCCTTGTAACGTGATGTCATTTAATCAATTTCTTTGGCCCTATTATATTCCCATCACATTGAAAATACAAAACTATGCAAATGTGATGAAGGGGATTAATAAGGTGCCTTACCAAAAGATAAAGCCGCGGCCTTCTGCGTGAACGCTGCACAGTCAGTGCAATAAAGTCAATGGAAGAATAATAGGGAAACTGTATATCGTGCCTACAAGCCCGCTGTGCGCCGTTCACGCAGGAGGCCATGGCTTTATTTTTTGGTAAGGTACCTAAGTCTGCTTTTCCTTCTCATAAAAATTCATATTTTAATGTGGTTTGGTTAATGTGATTAAAAAAAAAGAAGGAAAAAATAAACATTTACAATTCCATTTTCAATTTAACAAATTTTGATATTAATTACCCCCTCAAATGTAAAGATGTTTGCTTTATCTACTATTACTTTCAATGGTTACTATTAAATAGGATCTTATTCCCATACTAGATTATGAAAGTGTACATGTATATACCACTTGGAATGTTTCAAAAAGAGACTGTTCCGTTACTCAATGATATATATATCAACATTGCACCCTTTCTTCAATGAGCCTCCTCATTGCATGCATTATACACATACCTGTATGGCTGATGAGTTTGATCTAAATGAAGAGCTGAACTCCTCATTGAGATCCATTTCATACAGTGACAGGTCAGCCAGGAGAGGCATAGAGCAGAGAGCTACCCCAAGGTCATGTGATGAGGATGGTGATGGACAGGTGACATTATCGAGCTTAAGTTCTTTGACCTGCAATGTTAGTGGATTGTAGATATCACTCTCATACATTCATATGTAAATATTACATGCATAAATAGATCACATAATACTACTCTGAAGACATTATTCTAATTCATAAGCTGGATTGAAAATGAAGATGACTTTTTTTTCCTATAACATAATAGCTTCCATATACGTGCACTCTACTCTCAAATATATTTACATGTTCATGTACTTTATAACTCAATTTTTGTTTTTACATGACTATTATTATATTAGTGCATTATTTAAGTGCACTCTAATCTTATATACATTTAGATGTACATGAACTTTTTAACTTATTTTTATTATTATTTTTTTTTTACATGACTATTATTATTAAAAGTGCATTATTGAGGTGCACTCTAATCTCATATTCATTTACATGTACATGTACTTTCTAACTTATTTTTTTTTCTATCATTTTTATATTTTTACATGATTATTATGTTAAATTAGAACAAGAAGATGAAATGAATTAATTTAATGGAAATCCAAATGAAACCTAAATGCTCAATTTCAATATTGCAATGATCCTCCTCA
>CALNVZ010000641.1:24493762-24504270 GCA_940671915.1 Paracentrotus lividus
AGAAAGAGATATGTCTTCTATACTTATTTTTTTTCTATCATTTTTATATTTTACATGATTATTATGTTAAATTAGAACAGAAGATGAAATGAATTAATTTAATGGAAATCCAAATGAAACCTAAATGCTCAATTTCAATATTGCAATGATCCTCCTCATGCGCAACACAGGTTCAGACAGGGATTATCAACAACTACCCAACTGCACATCGCTGTTGCATGACTGGTGCTTCTCTCCTCCAACGACGAAGTCAAGTGAGCATTGTCTTCTTAGACTTTCAGAAGGCTTTTGTGTCGAGTTCCTCACCATCTCCTCTCTTCTAAACTTGAATTCTATGGCATAGTGGTGATCGCTTCTATGGTATAATGTCACTTCTCACCGACCAGCAACAGGCGGTCTTGGTAGATGGATCCAATCAACACTCCGGGATGTAACATCTGGTGTCCCAGGGACCGGTCATCGGCCCGACCTCTTCCTGTGACTATATCGCGACATCAAGACAATATCCAGTCACAATGCGCGACTCTTCGCAGATGACAGCACTCTTTATCGTGAGATCAAGCATATCGATGACCACCAGATCCTGAAAAATGATCTCAAGCAGCTCTCTAAGTGGTCTGAAGACTGGACGATGAATTTCAACGTTGGAAAATGTGCCATTCTCACAATAACGAGGAAACGAACTCCAAGCATACAACAATATCACTTGTCCAATGGACTTATCCCAAGAGTTGACCATTACAAATATCTAGGAGTAACGGTTTCTTCTGACCTTCGTTGGAACAAGCATTGCCGTCCATCCGGAATAAAGCAAGCCGTACCCTTGGTCACTCCGCAGGACCCTATCCTCTTGCAGCAAGAATGTCAAGTCCAAAGCCTACATGGCATTAGTGCGCCTCAGTTGGAGTATTGTTCTGAGGCGTGAACCACAGACAGCATCACAGTAACAAAATGCTCGAGCAAGTTCAAAGAGCAGCAGCTGCTTTGTATACTGTGACTACAGATACACCACATCACCATCTGTCTCGTGATCAGCCTTCAATGGACACCCTCACACACGCCGTATCTAGCATGCACCTCTTCCACAAGATTCATCACCAGCTTGTCTTCATGCTTTTTCCCACATTGTCATCCCTGCTACCTACTTTGGAAGACATGACCACAACTTGAAGTATGTCATACCACAAGCATCAATCGACTCATACAAATACTCATTTTATCCAAGAAACATACGGATCTGGAATAGCCTACCCAGCTCAGCAGTAAATGTTACCAAAACCATCAGTTTCAAGGAGGCTGCATTACCCTTCATCAGAACACTGCAGCCTCCTGTGGCTCTCACATAGTTTAAACATACTGGATTGTTTTTAACTTTTTTACTCGCACTGGACTTAGCATATTTTACTGTACATATATAAAGTGCTTTGTCCACCCACCAACTCACTTCATGGCACCCCTTGCGAAAACTCACCTTGTCGATCATCCCAGTATAGCATCCTTAGTGAGCTGCCAGAGGGATTACCACATCAAGTATCAAGTATTGCATGCATTATACACATACCTGTATGGCTGATGAGTTTGATCTAAATGAAGAGCAGAACTCCTCATTGAGATCCATTACATCCAGTGACAGGTCAGTCAGGAGAGGCATAGAGCAGAGAGCTACCCCCAGGTCATGTGACGAGGATGGTGATGGACAGGTGACATGAAATAGCAGCAGGGTTTTGATCTGCAATGTTAGTGGATTGTAGATGGCACTCTCATACATTTATATGTAAACATTACATGCATGAATAGATCACATAATTACTACTCTGAAGACATTATTCTAATTCATACAGCTGGATTGAAAATGAAGATGACCTTTTCTTTCTATAACATAATAGCTTCCATATAAGTGCACTCTACTCTCAAATATATTTACATGTTCATGTACTTTATAACTCAATTTTTGTTTTTACATGACTATTATTATATTAGTGCATTATTTAAGTGCACTCTAATCTTATATACATTTAGATGTACATGAACTTTTTAACTTATTTTTTTTTCTATTATTTTTATTTTTTTACATGACTATTCTGTTAAATTAGAACAAGAAGATGAAATGAATTAATTTAATGGAAATCCAAATGAAACCTAAATGCTCAATTTCAATATTGCAATGATCCTCCTCATTGCATGCATTATACACATACCTGTATGGCTGATGAGTTTGATCTAAATGAAGAGCAGAACTCCTCATTGAGAACCATTACATCCAGTGACAGGTCAGTCAGGAGAGGCATAGAGCAGAGAGCTACCCCCAGGTCATGTGATGAGGATGGTGATGGACAGGTGATCTCCCAGAGAGTCAGTTTCTTGACCTGCAATGTTAGTGGATTGTAGATGTCACTCTCATACAGTCATATGTAAACATTACATGCATAAATAGATCACATAATTACTACTCTGAAGACATTATTCTAATTCATACAGCTGGATTGAAAATGAAGATGACTTTTTTTTTCTATAACATACACTGTAATAGCTTCCATATAAGTGCTCTCTACTCTCATATACATTTACATGTACATGTACTTTAAACTTAATTTTTTTTTTTTACATGACTATTATTATAATGAGAGCATTATATAAGTGCACTCTACTATCATATACATTTACATGTACATGTACTTTATAACTTTTTTTAATATGACTATTATAAGTGCATTATATAAGGGCACTCTAATCTCATATACATTTACATGTAAATATATACTTTATAGCTTGTTTTTTTTTTTTTTTTTACATAACTATTATGTTAAAATAGAACAAGAAGATGACATGAATTAATTCAATGGAAATCCATATGAAAACCTAAATGCTCAATTTCAATATGGCAATGATCCTCCTCATTGCATGCATTATACACATACCTGTATGATTGATGAGTTTGATCTAAATGAAGAGTAGAACTCCTCATTGAGATCCATTCCTTCCAGTTTCAGGTTAGTCAGGTGAGGCATAGAGCAGAGAGCTACCCCCAGGTCATGTGATGAGGATGGTGATGGACAGGTGATCTTCCAGAGAGTCAGTTTCTTGACCTGCAATGTAAGTAGATTGTAGATGTCACTCTCATACATTCATATGTAAACATTACATGCATAAATAGATCATAGAATTACTACTCTGAAGACATTATTCTAATTTATACAGCTGGATTGAAAATGAACAGGACTTTTTTTTCTATAACATAATAGCTTCCATATAAAGTGCACTCTACTCTCATATACATTTACATGTACATGTACTGTATAACTCTTTTTTTTTTTACATGACTATTATGATAATAAGAGTATTATATAAGTGCACTCTACTCTCATATACATTTACATGTACATGTACTTTATAACTTATTTTTACATGACTATTATAAGTACATTATATAAGGGCACTCTAATCCCATATACATTTACATGTAAATATATACTTTATAACTTTTTTTTTTTTTTTTTTTTTTTTATTTCTTTTTTTACATAACTATTAAGTTAAAATAGAACAAGAAGATGACATGAATTAATTTAATGGAAATCCATATGAAAACCTAAATGCTCAATTTCAATATGGCAATGATCCTCCTCAATGCATGCATTATACACATACCTGTATGATTGATGAGTTTGATCTAAATGAAGAGCAGAACTCCTCATTGAGATCCATTCCTTGCAGTATCAGGTTAGTCAGGTGAGGCATAGAGCAGAGAGCTACTCCCAGGTCATGTGATGAGGATGGTGATGGACAAATGAGCTTAGAGAACCACAGTGTTTTGATCTGCAATGTTAGTAGATTGTAGATGTCACTCTCATACATTCATATGTAAACATTACATGCATAAATAGATCACATAATTACTACTCTGAAGACATTATTCTAATTCATACAGCTGGATTGAAAATGAAGATGACTTTTTTTTTTCTATAACATACACTGTAATAGCTTCCATATAAGTGCACTCTACTCTCACATATATTTACATGTACATGTACTGTATAACTCAATTTTTTTTAACATGACTATTATTATAAGTGCATTATTGAAGTGCACTCTAATCTCATACATTTACATGTACATGTACTTTCTAACTTATTTTTTTATTATTTTTTTTTTACATGACTATTATGTTAAATTAGAACAAGAAGATGACTTGAATTAAAGGGACTCGTAATTGATAAAACATGGGGAAATCACCTTATCTCGGATGAAATAATAACATTCCAATCAGAGCCTGAGGCGTGTTGCGTAATCTTCAGCGCCAACCCGTCTGGAGCTAATCCGGTAAATCCTTCATGGCTAGACTAACTAACCAGAAGTCCGAAGTAAATCTAATCTATGTTTTGTTTTTGAAATGGAGTATTATACAAGTCCTCTCTTTGAATTAATACGAAGAGACCCGTTAAGACTATAAACTAATCCGAAGTTACTGACCCTATTCACTGGCTGAATTCGGTAAAATTCGTCATGTTCGTGCTGTTCGAATGTTAATCCCCAGTAGGCCGACCATTGCGTAAGCCTCACTGTAGATTGTGTATGAGTCAATGGAGCTCAAGAAAAACGCGCATTCCCCACGATCTCCGACTTGCGAGGGGCTTTAAATTAATGGAAATCTATATGAAAACCTAAATGCTCAATTTCAATATTGCAATGATCCTCCTCATTGCATGCATTATACACATACCTGTATGGCTGATGAGTTTGATCTCAATGAAGAGAAGAACTCCTCATTGAGATTCATTTCATACAGTGTCAGGTCAGTGAGGAGAGGCATAGAGCAGAGAGCTACCCCCAGGTCATGTAATGAGGATGGTGATAGACAGGTGACATATGCAAGATCCAGTGTCTTGACCTGCAATGTTAGTAGACTGTAGATGTCACTCTCATACATTCATATGTAAACATTACATGCATAAATAGATCATAGAATTACTACTCTGAAGACATTATTCTAATTTATACAGCTGGATTGAAAATGAACAGGACTTTTTTTTTCTATAACATAATAGCTTCTATATAAAGTGCACTCCACTCTCATATACATTTACATGTACATGTACTTTATAACTCTTTTTTTTTTTTACATGACTATTATGATAATAAGAGCATTATATAAGTGCACTCTACTCTCATATACATTTACATGTACATGTACTTTATAACTTATTTTTACATGACTATTATAAGTACATTATATAAGGGCACTCTAATCTCATATACATTTACATGTAACTATATACTTTATAACTTTTTTTTTTTTTTTTTTTAATTTCTTTTTTTACATAACTATTAAGTTAAAATAGAACAAGAAGATGACATGAAATAATTTAATGGTAGGGTTGGGCGAATCTCAACTTTTTTTTTCAAACAAGTTGTTTCTATAGTAAAATTCGACGTAGAAACTGAAAATGACAAATTTTTTTGCATACGATGACGTCTTACGTCGCTAAAGTGCAAAAAACCAAAATGGCCGCCAAAATAGCGTATTATGCCCAATTATCATACTTTGTAGAAGTATAAACCACTTTTATTGCGTTTTTATATGTCTTTTGGGTGTCAGGGAACCCAACATGATTAATCCAACATGATTAATCCTACCTAAGTTGACTGTTAGTGTAGTTTTTTAGTTAGTTTCAGTCAATATCAAGCAAAAATCACCTCATATCAAAATCACTAATTAACACCTATAACCATACTAGGTACATTTGGTCATGATAAAAGTGTCAGATTTGAGCTTTTAAACCAACAAAATCCATAAAGAAACAAAATAAAACCGGTTTATACCTATAAATTGTGTGATGAATGGGCAAAATACACTATTTTGGTTTTTTGCACTTTAGCGACGTCAGACATCATCGTACACAAAAATCATTGTCATTTTTGGATTCTACATCAAATTTGACTATAGAAATAACTTGTTTAAAATAACTTTTCAGAAAAAAGTCATTATTTGCCCAACCCTATTAATGGAAATCCATATGAAAACCTACATGCTCAATTTCAATATGGCAGTGATCCTCCTCATTGCATGCATTATACACATACCTGTAAGGCTGGGGAGTTTGATCTCAATAAAGAGCAGAACTCATCATTGAGATGCATTCGATTCAGTGTCAGGTCAGTCAGGTGAGGCATTGAGCAGAGAGCTACCCCCAGGTCATGTGATGAGGATGGTGATGGACAGGTGATCATCCGGAGAGCCAGTTTCTTGACCTGCAATGTTAGTATTGTAGATGTCACTCTCATACATTTATATGTAAACATTACATGCATAAATAGATCATAGAATTACTACTCTGAAGAGTAGAAGTAGAACTCCTCATTGAGATCTATTCCTTCCAGTATCAGGTCAGTCAGGTGATGCATAGAGCAGAGAGATACCCCCAGGTCATGTGATGAGGATGGTGATGGACAGGTGACATCCAATAGCAGCAGTGTTTTGATCTGCAATGTTAGTGGATTGTAGATGGCACGCTCATACATTTATATGTAAACATTACATGCATGAATAGATCACATAATTACTACTCTGAAGACATTATTCTAATTCATACAGCTGGATTGAAAATGAAGATGACTTTTTTTTCTATAACATACACTGTAATAGCTTCCATATAAGTGCACTCTACTCTCATATATATTTACATGTAAACACAACACAAAAAGAAAGTTCCCCCTATTTCAGATATCAATAATTTTTGAACTAGCAGGAATTTAAAAAATCTAATTATATGTCCATGTAGGGAATTTAATTAGCCACAATGGGAGCAAATTTTAGGAAAAAATCATCAAGTCATGCTTCAGTGAGTAATGGTTGAATGCAAAAATGTCATTATTGAAGTTCGCAAGCCTAATATGGAAACTTTGATTCAATGATAACGGACCCATTTTCAGATTTTAAACATTTTACACGTCAGAATGTATGCAAAACGTGCTTCCCAATCTACGAAAACCAAACTTGCGTCAAATTTTACGGTTGAGTAAGCATGCAGCCAAAATTGCCCAAATTGTGATGTTTACTTCTTTGTCATGGTATAATTGATCAAATATGAGGAAATTCCTGTTTTGGAAGTGTATACAACCAATATCCATTCATTCATGGTTGAATGAACCCATCAAACAACAAAAAACTAGGCCATTTTAGAATTACGAAAATGCATTGCAGTAATTTTATGCACTAGAAAGCACCTCAATAACATTTTTGGGTTGTATTTATATTCTTTGGGCACTTGTCAATGATCCTATGGCATTTATTTACAAATTCATGCTTCAGTGAGCACGTGAGACAGGAAAAGCCCTTTTCTCACTCATGGACTAAAATTCAAATTCTTACTTTGATTCAATATAACAATTCTTTTTGGGGAGCACTTTTGATTTTATTTTCACAAAAATCCCGATGTTTCACGCCTCAGTGGGCACAAGATACAAGAAAATCATGAAAATGAGAAGAAAGTTTGGGGCTTCGTCATGGTTCAGTGACTTTTTCGAATACGTAATTTGAATCAAGATCATGTTAGCTAGAGATCAGTTGAAGCTGTGTGCCAAGTTTCGTGACATAACTCACAGTAGAATTAACAATAATCATCAGTGAAATTGGCCGAATTTCACATTTGTCAGGTATTGATTTCCTCCTCCATTGACTTTATGTACAAAGGTTTAACAAAAGTTTAACAAAAGTGAAATTTGGCTTATTTTAATTGTCAGTTTTTGTCCATTTGACTGTGAATTACTTTTTGAAACTTTGCACATAGCTTCACCTGGTCTCTAACTAAAATGATCTTTATTCAAATTACGCATTTGAAAAGTCACTGAACCATGACGAAGTCCCAAACTTTCTTCTCATTTTCATGATTTTCTTGTATCTTGTGTCCACTGAGGCGTTAAACATTAGATTTTTTTTATGAAAATAAAATTAAAGGTACTCCCCGAAAAGAATTGTTATATTCAATCAAATTAAGAATTTCAATTTTAGTCCGTACGTGAGAAAAGGGCTTTTCCAGTCTCACATGCTCACTGAAGCATGAATTTGTAAATAAATGCCATAGAAACATCGATACGTGCCCATAGAATATAAATACAACCCAAAAAATGTTATTGAGATGCTTTCTAGTGCATAAAATTACTACAATGCATTTTCGTAATTCTAAAATGACCTATTTTTTGGTTGTCTGATGGGTTAATTGAACCGTGAAATAATGGATATTGATTGCATACACTTCCAAAACAGGAATTCCATATTTGATCGATTATACCATGGCAAAGGAGTAAAAATGGCAGTTTGGTCAATTTTTGCTGCATGCTCACTCAACCATGAAATTTGACGCAAATTTCTTTTCCGTATACTGGGAAGCACGTTTTGCATAAATACTGACGTGTAAAATGTTTAAAATCTGAAAATGGGTCTGTTGTCATTGAATCAAAGTTGCAATTTTAGACTTGCGAACTTCAAAAAAAGACATTTTTGCATTCAACCATTGCTCACTTAAGCATGACTTGATGATTTTTCCTAAAATTCGTTCCCATTGTAGTTAATTAAATTCCCTACATGGACATATAATTAGATTTTTAAAATTCCTCCTGGTTAAAAAATTATGGATATCTGAAATAGGGGGAACTTCCTTTTTGTGTTGTGTTTACATGTACTTTCTAACTTATTAGGTGGTATGTTATATACATACCACCTCTTGTTATTGTCTGAATCTTCCTTTTTTTTTTTTTTTTTTTTTTTTTTTTTTTTTTTTTTTTTTCTTCTCTTTATTTTTTGTTCTTCTGTACAATTCTTGTAGACACGATAACTCAAAAAATAATCCATTAAATTATTTAAATTATTTCAAACTTTCAGCAATGATAGATCATCATGAAATCTGAGCACTGAAATCTTTTCTAGCTCATTAGCATAATGTGATGTCATCTAGATGCAATTTTGTAAAATCACATTATCAATCATAACTTCATAACTAATCATCATTGATCAATCATATTTAGTACACATAAACTTCAAATTGAAGCGCATCTTTTAGAACTTAATGCGTGCGCGTAAGTACGCGCATTAAGGAATTACGCACGCGCAAGAATTTAAAATGTTCACAACAATTCGACACCATAAACACTATGTTTAGACTATTTATAACGAAATGATCGTCTGTTCAAGTTGGAACTACGCGCACGCGAATTTTGTCAATTTTGTCAAAATATGCCATTTTTGGCCAACTGACCTAATCGTTGGCGTAAAAAATTGTCGCCAAATTAGTCGTGGCTGGTCTTAGATTAAAGAGCATCACGTTCCAAACAAAAAATAATTCGACAGCCTATTTGATAAATGCTTGTAACAGGTTGAAAATTTTCAAAAACCGGTGTGTCAAAATCTAAAAATGCTCAAAATCACCCCATATTTATACAAAGTATGTTTCAGGCCATTTCAAGAATTTTGAAAATTTCCACGTGTAAGCGCCCGTGCGCGCACTTTGTAAATCGCGTAAAATTCCGGGTTTTTTTCTTGATTGGCAATTTAGACACTTCTCTTAGGAGTTTTTATATATTTTAAATCGTTTCCAGCCGACCATACAGACGCACGCGCTCATCAAATTTCAATTTCCGCGCGTGCGTCAATGGGGCAATTAACGTAAAAACATAACAAAACATAAGTCTTTAGAATCCTCCAAAGCTCGTCCGAAAGGTCAAAACCCTTTTTATTTTTTCACATGTTCTGAAAGTTTATTAAATAGTAAATATAATCCACTTATAAAATGTGGGGTCTAAGGAATAAAACATCGGCATTTTCTCATGCTAACCCAAAATTTCATTTTTTTTTTTCAATCCAAATTTAGTTATTATCAGCATAAACATTGGTTGATTTTCTCACAAATGCTTTTCATGTTAAGGCTGAGACAGTTCCCAAACAGTCGAATTGTAAAAGGTAATTAAATGTCAAATTCATCATATTACACAATTCATTTTCTTCTTTTTCAAAAAGTTTATTTCACTCTCTCTTTCCGTTTCATTTTTGTTCTCTCTCTCCTGTAGCCAATTGCTGAATACTTTTTTGCATTACACATACATATCAGTACATACCACCGATAATTGTACGCATTACAATTATAAAGCTCTAGTTTTTTTATTATTTTTTTTTTACATGACTATTATGTTAAATTAGAACAAGAAGATGACATGAATTAATTTAATGGAAATCTATATGAAAACCTAAATGCTCAATTTCAATATTGCAATGATCCTCCTCATTGCATGCATTATACACATACCTGTATGGCTGATGAGTTTGATCTCAATGAAGAGAAGAACTCCTCATTGAGATCAATTCCATGCAGTAACAGGTCAGTCAGGTGAGGCATAGAGCAGATTACTACAGCCAGGTCATGTGATAAGTTCCATATATGGTCGATTCCAGCGAAAAGTGTACACGGTGTTTTTGATCATGTTCAGGCCAATAAAAAAATCCAAAAAAATGTAGGAACCTC
>CALNVZ010000641.1:24514456-24538111 GCA_940671915.1 Paracentrotus lividus
TCTTATTTTTTATTTTTTTTGGCATTTAAGAAATATCAATCGCTCCAAAATCGGTCATATAAAAGAGAAATAAATTGCCTACAGACAGAAACCAACCTTTGATGGAATTTCAATACGTAAAAATGAGTAATAGCCCAAACAAGTTCATTTTCATATTTTTTTCAAGAAAAATGAATGAATTAGATTTATACTTCCACATATAAAACTGCGAACGAATTTTTAATTGTATCTATTTAGAAAATTGTTGAAATATATGCACTAAAATCTTGTGAGAACTGCAGGTATCGTATTATTATTTTAACAAAAAGTGATATCAGTCCTGAAGTTCGTGATCGAATTTTTGCCGAAAATAACATTCTGGTCAATATCTCTGGAAAGCTCCGTTACACGTTACGTTATTACTCTATTAGAATGGGTATTGGTGTCTTAAAATTAAAAAAACCATCTTTCATCTAAACCCTAACTTCATTGTATCAAAGAAATGATAATGAATCAGGTATCAGTCTAGGCATATGTCGAAAAAATTCGGATTATAAGCATCGACTTAAATCGCTTAGTATCTTAATAGTAATATTACTTATGAAAATCAAAGGGGAAAAATCTTTAAACTGATAATGAATGACTCGATAGTACTGTCTCTCCTCTGCCATGTCCTCTGTACGGTGCTCTACCTAGATTAATACGCTTTACTTCCTCCTGTGGAGCAAAGGCTCTACGCTATCTGTCTATTCAACATGACTTTCTCTCATCTCTCGTCTACCCACTCTCTCGCTAGCCCGGAATTTTCTAATCCTTTCCTATTGACTAGATGGCCAAGAGTTCTATGAAAGAATCAGGTATCTAGCAGATGCCTTAACTAGACTGCATTAGTGTGCCATGCTAGTCGCGAATATTTTTTGGGTGTCGGGAGGGAGATCTTGGCGGTGGGATTGGAAATTGAAAAGATGCCTTTCAGACAGGTTAAACTTTCGAGCGCGATCCGAAATTTGCTTATAAACGGGTATATTTCTACCTTATAATTTTTTTTTAAAATTCTTTCTACGAGTGATGATCACCTCCCTTTTAGTAAATAATTCTGTGAGCACGAAGCGTAACGGTAAATTAATTTACATTTTCATTACTTCACTTGTGGAGTCAGGAATCCAGTCCATGGGCCTTTTTATGAAAATTTTTAACTCATAATGACCTGAAAGTAGTGTATTTTCTAACTTATTTTGACCTATATACTTACGGATCCGTACTTAGGACTGATAAACTTACGGGAATGCCGCCCGCACCTTCCGCCACCCCCCCCCCTGGATCCGCGCCTGGTGTTTAAATTGAAAAGTGGAGTTGCCAGATTTGACTTGCGAGCGCAAAGGCGCGAACAGAAATTTTGGTTATAATTGATTAAAGGTTAGTGTATTTTCTAACGACATTTGATCCTCTTATGCTCACGACCGTAATTAGGATTTGTATAAGGTTTAGATATTTCGAAAAGTAAACATTTGCAGGATTTAACTTTGCGAGCGCCGAAGCGCGAGCCGGAAATTCTGCTTTTAATGGCCTGAATACGATATGTTATATGATACAGTTTGGTCTTTTACATCTTTCTGTTTCTTTTAATTCTTTCACAAGTTGATTGAATCACGTCCCTTTGTTAAAAAAAAAAGTGAACCTTGCCAGTGCAAAGAGCCCTTTGCCTTTATTTCAGGCGTATTGTGCCTCATATCTATTTTTGATAGTCTCACAAGACGGATGAACAAAACTCCAAAGATACGAACGCAAAGCGAGTGAAAGGAAATTACACAAAATCACATGCAATGCTGTTTGCATTTGAAAGACATTCTTTTTGACCTTAATTCAGCTTTTCGAACGGGACGTGAACATGGAGAGCGCCGAAGCGCGAGGCTGAAATTTTTTGCTTTTTTTCTTTTTTTTAGGACTCCTAAAACAACAAGATGACCAATCAACTACTTGAAAAAACTGAAATGTGAGCATTGAAGCGAGAGGAAAAAAAACTTTATTAATGACTCGTATTCAATCTTTATTGTAATATTTCCTGAAAACAGGATGAAGGATGGGGAGGGGGGGGGGTGCTGCAGCCCCCCCCCATTTTTCAGTAGATATTTAAAAATACTTTTCCTCATGTTCAGGCTACATCACTTTTTAATCACCTCACCCCTCAAGCCCTTCAAAAACGCTTCCAGGTCTCGAAAATATGATTTGATGCGAGAGCCAGTGAAATATGCAGCAGACCTATCCAAAAAAAAAAGCGATTTTAAGCCTATGTTTTTTTAATTATATAATTGCTCCATGACATTTTGAAAATTAGGTATATAAGTAGGTCAATGTTAAGAATTCCGTTCACACCCTGTTTTCTTCTTTCCTTTCTCTTTCTCTCTCATCTCTCTCTCTCTTTTTATTATTATTTTTTTTGTCAGGGCGGACCCTACTCGCCAGCGCGGGGGGAAGGGGGTAGGGGGGATCATTCGATCCCCCGAAACCCCTCCCCCCTAGTTACAGGCCTCGAAAAAGGAATGGATCTGTTTCTCAAATTCACTTTGCACTCACTTTTATTGTTTACTACCTTTCCAGTATCCAGGCGTAACTAGGGGGGGGGGGGTGACGAACCCCCCCCCGGTTTAGAGAGCAGGTGTCCGTCCGCCTGACAAGAATAAATGAAAATAATATAAAAAAAATTGAAAAAATGGTTAAAAAATATGTTATTTAATTTGTTTGGCTTATTCAATTTTTTGCGGGGCCAACTCGAACGACCTAAGCCTACCCCTTAGATTAATATTTTTTTGAACACCTACCCCCTCCCACCCCCCCCCACTTTTCGTGCGGTACGTGACGTGGAAATATTTTGATGTACCTTTTTACTCGCAACCGGCTTGATGTAAAAAAATTGTTGACCTTTTTTGTCCCACTTTTGCAGATTTCGAACCCTCCCGTAAAAAATCCTAGTTACGTGCCTGTGATATACACATAATATAAACACATGAAATCCACAATATACACTTTAAACAACTTTTGGGATGTATTTTGGAAATGCCTCATACCCGTATGTTTATATACTAAAAACAATCAAATAAATATTTCTTTACTTGTAGATCTTTAATGCTATCATTATTCTATTGCAGAAACCGGCGGCTGATTGGGTTTAAAAGTCAAAGACATTTTATTTATAGAAGACACCATACCTTTTTTTCCATACGTCCGTTACGGAGCTTTTTAGAGATATGACTGATTGCCGTTTTCAGCGAAATCAAGATCACGACTTTAAGATGATATAACTTTTTGTTAAAATATAATAAACGAACCTGCATTTCCCACAGATGTCGTGGCACATATTGGAACAATTTTCTAAAAATAGTTACACTTGAATTTTCTTTACGCAGTTTGACAAACTGCGAAGTATAAATTTTGATTACATTCTTTTTTGAAAAAATATTTTATAAATGAATCTTTTGGGTGAATATTAATTTTACCCCTTCTAAATCATCAAATTGGTTTCAGCTTGTAAGTAATTTATTCTCTTTTATATGATCTGAAATTCGGGGCGATGGATACATTATCAATTTGTTTGTAAACTAAGAGGAAGGGGCGCTATCACTCTACGCAAATCAAACGCTGCCATAGACATTTTTGTATTTTGCACAGTTTTTTCACTTTGTTTTCTTGATTATGGCGGGCAACTACCTTTTCAAGAAATGATCAACTTGAATTAATTACGTTAAGAGTCTTTTTTTTTTCAAAAATAGGAATAACTTACTGCAAAGGGGAAAAAAGTCCTGTCACTTGTGTCATCGCAAATCCTAATCAGATCAAATTCCTGTTACCAATATGGCAAATTTTGCTTCTCAAAATAGCTCATACGCCACATATTATCTTGCTGGATAACGCATAATTATATAACAGCTTAATGATCAAGCCGTTTTTAAAAGCTTGAATTCTCACCTTTCCAGAGATGGTAAATTTCATTCGATTGGTTTAAAAAAAGGTCCTGTCACTTTGAACATTATCACAAAAACGAATCTTTACTCGATGGTCCAATATTTCCGCATCCTCACATGCATATCGCATGTGGACGGCGTCTTCGCAAGATGTGACAAGATCACTATTTATACAATAATCGTTAGAAATCAATCTATGTGAAATAAGATTTCTGATTACAACTTTAGCACAATGGTGTTATAGGCTTGCCAAAATGTATTTCCCCAATCTGGTCTGAAGCATCTACCTACGAAAACTATGGATAAAAGTTCAATTATTTATTTCATGTCCATGAGAAATTAGCCGAACGGATCGACTGACCAGACCAATTTACCACAGGAAGTTTTCTTAGGCGAGTTTTTGTACGCTAGTAATAATTGCATGCAGTTGTCAATCGGTCCGCTTCCCGCCGTTATAGCGCGGGTTTGTGACGATTATGTAGAACCGTATAATTTTCTGCTCGCTCAGTTGTATTTCCACTTCCACTAAACTCATGAATGTAATGTTGCGTTTCCCCTCCTCAAATAATGGACGCGTCTTTATGTTAAGATTTAATGTCATACGTTAGGTTGACATTTCACGTGGAGTAGAATTGATATGGTTCCTCCACATGATATCCCCCCAAAATTATTTGTCATAAAAAGGGCAACAATTTGGACGCCCCCTTAAATTAAGAGGTGATCGCAACAACTTTCGAAGAGCACACCTCTGAAATATTGTGTCCAAGGATATTTTCTTTCGAAAAAACAAGGTGTGCTTAGTTTGTACAGTAACAACATTTGAACCTTCAATTTACGGGTTGGATCTCCCCTTATTAACACTAGAAAATATTCCAAAGGAAAAACTACATTAGTACAGAATGGTCCAAGACACTATGGTCTTGTATACACAGACATGTGCCGTGTGAATCAGTCTCGGGAAGAAACTAAATATTCTCTTTTGTTCTTTGACTTTAGATGTTTGACCTCTGACCCTGAGAAGCGACCTGACATTGTGGGCGTGGCTGGTCTTATAGCGGACATGATAATGCGTCACATGGATGGCCTGAGGACCAGTCAAATCAGTCTAGAGAAGAAACTGGAAAGAGAACGAAAGAGAACGCAAAGGTAGGGTAGTAATAATTATTATCATAACTTACTTAAATAGTGCCGTCCATCTAGTAATAGACCAGTTTACTAACATATTCAAATTGTATACTTATTTGCCTGAGGCTTGCCTTATATAGCAACAACTAATGTATACAAACTGGATTCCAAGTATTGTAGTTCATGCTTTTATTACAGGTTGTTTGAATACCTTGTTACTATATTGCCAGGAAAGAAATATGGATAAATTATAATAACTAAGTAAACTGGTCTATTGAATACTGTTTGTGCTTTATCTCAAAGTAGATGTATGTATTTGTAAACCTTTATGATTTGTATTTGTAAGGGAAGTTTCATTTACAAAAGCTTCAAGAAAAAAAAAGTGACAATCTGGCCACATCAGCCTTAAAAAAGTTCAATTTGATATAAGGCCGTTTATAGAAATGAAAAAATGAAATTCCCCAAATATTGCCCCCTTGAATTTCCTCACCTAAAATTTGCAAAAAAAAAAAGAAAAAAGAAAAGAAAAGAAGCTTATACTGCATTACAATTGCAGGAATCTTTTATGTGAAAAATTTAACAAAGCATGAACATAATAATTACATGCATACATACATCTAATTAATAAAATTGGTTAAGTCGTAAATTTGGCATATTACTTACATTTAATATGAATATTTTTCATATTTTGTAAGTAAATGCATATCCTCTCTGCAAAAGGCACTACCATGAAGCGACGCGGAACATGCAGAACTATCATCGGTTATTCTTAGCTTCACAAGAGAAGATTGATCGTCTAGCAAACCTTTCTGGCAGCGGAGGAGCAGTCAGCATCAAGAGTGACTCGGAGATCAAGTAAGATAATCCTTTGGATAGGACTTAGAGCAGAAGGTCCCTTATTATTTTCCTGGTTATTCTTCTAGTTCTACTTATGACAGGAGGGCTATACACTGTGGTTATAATTTTACTTGCACCTTGTAAATATACACCTTTTACCTGTCATTCTGGACATCCCCATGTTACCTCACTCATATTTACACCGGCAAGAATTTTCAGTAGTGAAGTACATGTAGGCAGATTATCTTGAAGAAGAAGAAGAAAAAGAAGCCTTTTCTGTATCAATTAATTTAAAACTTTGTTGGAGATGAGCTTATTTTGCTACAACAAACATTTCTTATTGATACCAGCCCGAGTATAATTGGAAATAGCCTACGTCAGGTTAACTGGAATAAATGAAATTTATGTGAAGAAAATAAACTGTTGATATTCACTTTGAGCCTAATTCTTTCTCTTCTTCTCTTTTTAAATTGTACACAGTTCAATTTATTGTCAAATCATCAAAACTTTTCTTTTTTACCTAAAAACCAAGTCTGTCTTTTCTAGACTGAAATCCAAACTCAAATTTATTGAAAGCTGTCATTTTGAAACAGTTTGATGCAGTTCAGTTGATTAGCAAATTACTAAACCTTTTACTTAGTTATCTAAACATCAAGTCTTGTCTTTCCTTTGTTCTTTTTATCTCTATCTCTCATAGTGATGTATTTGAGTCATGTGATGAACTATCAAGTACGGCGGGTAGTCAAGCAGACCTTGGTCCTATCAGGCCTAAACACATCTCAGTCGATACTGACAAGAGCGCAGGTAAGAATCACTTTCATACCAAATCATGATAGATATTGTAGGATTTTATGTTTGACTCGTCTCATGTTAATATATAAAGGTTATGGCAGGCAAAAAAATCTATTAAACATGTTAAATGAACAACACCAAGGCCGCCTCACATTTTTCGATCTGCTGCGCTATGTTTTTTTTTTTTTTGATGAAAAACTTGAAAACTTTTACTATTCCTCTAATGCTAGAATTGAAATTATGAACCATCTTTGTATAAAGGGAAATTTATTCCAATTCGCAGTGACGTCATAGCAATCTTGCGATTTTATTTGGACTTTGCTCGTTATTAAAGGCTTGCAGTTGAACAAAATCTTAATTTAATTGTTCCTTTTCAAGTTTCGAACCCAAGACAACATAATTTTACATGTGTCATATGTCAAAATTAATGTAAAATGCCATTTGTTCCAAAATCATGTCGCATCAGATCGCACAATGTGAGGCGGGCTTGAGACACACTTTGTATTTCATGGAGCTGTACTCTTTTGTTTTCTTAATATAATTTATTATTCTTGATTTTGACATCATATGTTTAAAAGCAGGCAATTTATTTATACGAGTACCCCTGAATAGTATTATCTCAGTCTTGAACTAATCTAATTATTAATATTTTCTTCTCCCATCATGCAACATTCTGATCATTTTGTAATGCATGCCAACTTTACAAATTTATTTTGTAAATTTACAAACATTCATACCACAATACTCTTTACGACATTCATACCAAAATATGTAACAACGTATAGTATGTGGTTAGGTACATGTACTGCTTCTAATGATGATTTGTACTTTTTATTGTTTTAGAGAGTGGTATAGAGGAAGATGATCCCACAACTTGTGATAGTCTAGACAGCAGCTCAGGTAGCTCAGTCTTAGGTGAGTGTTTTTACACCAGTCTTCTCCTTTCCATGCATGGAATATATTACCAAAATGTATAACAATATTATGTTTATGATGCAGTAACCGTAACAATGATTGCACTCTGAATATTTTGTGCTGTCTTTTTGAAGGAGAATAACATTCTTTTTCCCATTCAATGCATGAAAAGTTTGATCTATAAAAAAAATAATATACAATCTATTAACCGTAACAATAATTGAATGCTGAATGCTGAATATGTTGTGCTGTGCTTTCAAATAAAAAAAAAAAAGTATTAGTAATTGGAATATATGAATAAAAGCATTTATTTTGGAAGATATTATTCCTCTAATGTTTAGAAGAGATAATTGTGGTATAAAGTTTGCAGTGTATCACTCATATTTACTAGCATGATACTAGATGATTGTATATAAAAAATAATAATCACATAATCATCACATAAGATTTATATTGAAGTTATTTTTTGATGTGGTTTATAACAGTTTGCCCTCTCCATCTCTGTCTCTTGTCTGGTTTCCAATCTCTTTCTATCTGTCATTCTTTCTTTCATTCTGTCTGTCTATCCCTCCCCCTCTCTCCTATCTATTTCTCCATCATACCTTCTCTATCTATCTCTTTATATCTTGCTCTGTCTGTCTGTCTTTCTTTCTACTTCAATATCTCCACCTTTACTCTCTCTCCCATTTGTCGCCATATACATATGTCCTCCATTTATTCCCTCTCTCTTTCTCTTTCTCTCTATCTATCTTTTATTCCTTCTATCTCACCCTTCCTCCTATCTCTCTCTCTTTTATGTCATATGCTCTGCATGCACCATTCACACATTCTCTCTGTCTCTCGTTTACACTCCCTATACTTACATGGTTTGCTGTATATAGGCTCTAGCCTAAATTCCACCACCAGTCATGGTCATGCTGTGCCCCGCCCCCCAAACTCACCCCGCCCCTCCGTTCCTATTATCATCAAGAGACCCTTCACGGCAGAATCACCAGGTGTGTTGCCCTTCCCTCTCACATTCTCCATTTTAAAATGAATCACTGTTTGATCCTAAAATTGGCACAAATTATATATTTTTAAAGAAATTTTTGCAACCTCAAAAAAAAAAAAGAAAAAAAGAAGAAGAAACATACAAATACATATGTCAGCTCATGATACTCTATGAAAATTAAAAAATGTATAGAAAATCTTGCCAATTTGCGCACTGTCATAGTGATTTTACATTTTCTTCGTGTTGCCAATTGAAAGATTTCAATTATTATTTTCATGTAATCTGTTCTTAATTCACAACCATGTAATGTAACGGCTCAAATAAAAATTTTCTTTGGGAGTGATTTTGCTCATCTGTTGATGCATATTTTGAAGTTTCAAAGATAATGAAACAAAGCACAAGAATAATAGTAAAACATCAATGCAAATTTTTGTAGCAGTCAACCTAGTGCATCAGTTGCTGTCAGGGAAGAGGAAACCTACCTTTACATTGCATCCCAGCAAACTGATGTAATCGGATGACTGGTAAAAACATGTCTTTAGGAAACAAATCAAGTGATAAATTCAAATAGTAATAATGATCAAAATAAAGGTAAACAGAAAACATTGTTTTAGTCGGAGTGATTTAATATTCTAAGTTTTAACACTTCATGATACTGTCTACCTTGTTCTTTTAAAACAATCAACTGCCAACAAGAAAATTTTTTTCTAACTCTACATTCCCTTTTTTCCTTTTCACTCACCGCAGCAACGAAGGGTCTCTTATCACCGAATGAGATTCCATCAGGTTCATTGACCTTTAGACCATCAGCTACGACCCTCCATAGAGCCTTCAGTGGATCCTCTATAGAGACACTCAAACGACAGAATTCATCCGCCAACCAAAGAATGCGCCCTCGTAAGTCCACATTTGACGTTGTGTGTTCCTTGTGTGCATTTTGTCATACTGCAAGTTGCGACATTTAATTAGGAATACGTTGTCATTGATGTTTTTAGTTTTCATGCCACCATCATTCAATCATTCATGATATGAATATTTACGCCATATACATTTTGCTGCTCGAGAATTCTTTTGCTGATTCCTTATAATGATCACCCCTAAAACATACAGAGTTTTGATCAATTTCAAATTTGAAAAAAATCACTCTGATTGGTTCACAGTGAGACTTTTATACAAGAAGTCTATGAATCAAGGATATGGTTTGTCACAGCGTGCAATGGTACAAGACGTATGGCACCAAAATCGCATGGCTAATGGAACTAAAATGCATTCTAGATGACATAGTCATTTAATGAATATCATGTGACCAAAAACTTTCCAATCAAATGACAAGGATCTATAATATCCTTTTTCCATAGCATCTGCAGCAGCCACGCTAACCATCTCGCCTCGCAAGGTACGTCAGATCAGTGATCCGGTCTTGAAGATTCTTCACCTCATCCACAAGCTCATCTTCATCTGCCAGCTGCCACCAACACTTGCCCCCAACCCTCGTCGGAAGGTCATAGAACGATTTAAGAGGGCCCTCTTTGCTCCACAGAGCAATTCGGTCAATCTCAAAAATGAACTAAAAAAGGTCAGCTTCAAATGCAATGTTCAATGTCTTTTTATATAATCATATAAACAGTTGATACTAGCCCTCGTAGTAAGGTTATTGAGTAATCAGCATATTAGCATAATCTCCTAAGTGAATTTGAAACTCTACGTTTAATTTGTGCATGGAAATTTTTGCATTAATATGACATTTTAAGGCTTGTGTGTACCTGATAGTCATCCAGAAAATAAAGTGTTTGCAGAATGGTCAGAAACAGAAATGTATTTCTGTGGAATATACCATGTGTACAGTTCACCACTCTAAAGTATTTGTTGTCGTGATGTAAATTTCAAGTAACCATGTGTTGTTTACTTACATTAATGAATCTTAAAGCGTATAGCGCTGAACAAAATTGACAAACAAAATGAATTGGGGAAACCAAAACAAAGCCAGAAATTTGTATCTATCTTTGATATTTCACAGTATGCATGTACACCAATATACATCTAAATTTATTTCAGGTTATCTTGGGCTCGAGAGAGTTGATAGATTTGAACCTAGGAGTCGGTGAGACAGCGCTTCTACTCCGACAGGCGAACCAAGAAGAAGCTTGCTATCAGGTCACTGGTGAAATACCAGGTATGCATGAACATCATGTCCCTCCCTCCCATTTCCTCCCTCTTCCTCTCTCACTCTCTAACTCTTTTTCTCTTTCTCTTTCTCTTATCAATTCCCTGGAGAAAAAAAATCTACTAGGAATTATGCGGTAATAGTTGTTTTAAAAATTTTGTTGGTCTACTATCATATCTTACATGGTTTACTAGAAAAATAAGGCAATCATGTTTACAAATAAGTTCAGACATTTGATAAACCTCAACATTATGATGCTTTTTGCCAAAAGGGATTTTACAGAATATACAATATTTTTCATTTTTCATATGTACATGTTAATTGTATTTCATCACCATAATTTGTTACCATTAGTGTTAAAATTACAATTCAGTGTAACATTAAGAAAACATGATGAGTGTAAAAACATTTTCCAAGTTGAAACCAAGATTAACTGCGCATGATATGATAGTAATTGAGTTTGTGTCCTGTCTTTGCAGCACATGTGCATTTGCCCGTAGATCCTCATGACTCGGACATAGGGATCACGTATGAACAGATGCAGAACTTTATTGAGAGTGTGTTAGCAGAATGTGGTTACTACAGCATGTCGCCACACGCAAGGTAAATGTCTTATCTTGTCTATAAAACTCCTTTCTCTGTATCCCCATGGCTCTGTAACACAAATGTTTGCAGTCAATTGCAGTGGCCAATGAAAATCATTGTTGCATGTGCTGTTTGTTCATAAGACTGACCATTAACCAATGGGAATGGTTCTTTCCAGTATGCAGTTAATCCCAAACCTTTGTGTTAGGGGGCCCATACTGCATATTGTTCTTTGAAGTCTTACGACTTACAGCAGGTCTTTAGTATGTAATTAAACTTACAAATCAAGATCATGATCGGTCAAAGGTCTCACTTTCTACAGAATTCCTTCTTCTTTTTTTTTTAAAGAATAATTTAGTAGATACAATCATCATACAATCATTATTGCATGTAAATCCTGTGGATCATTAATTATATGCTTCATTTTTGTTGCTTTATTTAATTTACAGGAGAAAATTACCACTGGGACCTATAGGTGGGGCACCCCTAATGGTACAGAGGATGGCTTCCTTTGACATCTGAAGATTCTTCCTGACATCATCTGTTTCTAAAGGACAATGGAAAGTGTGTATGCCTCAGAGCTTCAGAAAAAATTGTATGGGACCAACCCCTGTAGGGGAATCCTATGGAAGGGAAATCTGTTACAGATGTATGTTGTTGCTTCTACTGTCTTACTCGAAGGCTTCTTTAGGATGTGCAGATCTGAAGGGACAGTGTATTAAGTGTTGTACGAAGAGCTTCAAAGGAAGATCTCACAGGACCAGCAAGAAGAATCCTAGGAGAGGCAAGCCTCCTGATGAAGGATTAATCATGTGAAAGCTTGATGGTCCATTGTCTTGTCAAGATCGGTTGGTCAAAGGTCTGTCACAGATTCCCATCAAAGAATGTCCTTGCCTACCAATGCAATGGATTGAACAACTTCCATCCTGAAGTGACAATATTCCTGCTATGGTTGTACATGTACCTTTAAAGTGTGTCAAGATGGGTCAACTTTCTAGGGTTTTGTCTAATTTATATTGTGTCAACAATCTAAATATTAGCCATTCCCTACCTTAATGGTGTGACTTTCAAATATATATGTTGCAATTTAATTTCAGCTTAGGAGTAATCCACTTCTACATTACAGTTGGTATCGGCTATTCCCTGCAGTAATGGAGAGACTTTCAAAGCAATAAGATACAAATTCAGATTCGGAATAGTGCATAATGGCATCCTGTAAGTAAAGCCCATATGACATTTATCCACGGCTCGTATGGCTTGTAAGAATCAGCTGTTTTGCCAATGTTTGTACGATCCACTGTGTATGAACAGTTGTTTTATACTTGCAGTATGGACCCCGAGTAATATGTTTTCCAGGCAGCAATAATCACACATTGTTGTACTGCTCTTCTTGCTGGTTGACTAATTGATTAGCCACTCAAAGAAGAAAAAAAACAACCATGAATTAGGATGTGCAATGCCAAAACCTACTTAAGTGCCTCAAAGTATGGTTTTTACAGAATGTATGACATGCCTTGAAAATGAATGAGTGAACAGTTTTGGCTCGAATTCAAAATATTTCGCCATTTTTCACTTAAAAGCCAAACTATGATTAATGATGTTTTTGTTAGATTTGTGTGCATTGCCTTCAGATTAAAGAATTTTCTTCTTCTTAAAGATAAACCTAAAAAGTGAGCTTGACTCTCAATATATTTTATCATGAAGAGAATGTGCACTAGTTTGATCACCTTGATATGGAGCCAATATTCTAATGTGTGCTGTTACATATTTATTGATTTCAATGGCAAAATGAATATGATACTCTTTAATTCAGGTAGAAAGTAAAACCATATTTTGATTGTGTCTTGAGATGCCTGTCATTATATATGCCTTAGTGTAGGTGTGTTACCAACTTTCACTGTTTTCATTTTCCCTGTTTATTCATCATTGATTGTGATATCACAGTTACAACCTTAATTGAAATTTAAATAATTGCATGTAAATGTGTATGGTATTGTTGTATTTATTTATTTTTCTAAACATGTTAGATTGTACAACTAGAGAGAAAAAGAAAGTGATTCAAATGCAGGTCCTACAGGTTTACGCTCATCTATGGGCATTGTAAACTTTTGCCTGGGTATTCACTGTATTAAGTCTATGGGAAACACAGAATTCAATAGATTGACTGTTATGATACACTGTACATGAAATTTCTTTATATTTTCTTGTTTTCACAACAAAATGAATCTGTAAAGTTATCCAATACTTGTATTAAAAAGAATTTTAAATGATATATTTTGTATCAGACCAGAGTGCCGAGAATAAAAAGTTCATATGGGAATCTGGAAAATTAAACATTGAACTTTTTCACATCTTTATCTTAGAAAGTTACCATGCATGCACAAATTGGGATCTTCAACAAACTCTTTCAAGTCTTCACTAAATACTGAACAAACTGAATTCCAAACTGCGGGTCTATTGTACATAAAGATTGTGGACTCATATTTATGTATATATGACAGAGTATAAAAGAGCTATAACATAAATAAACAGCAGAGTGTTTTAGAGACAGATGTACAGGGAATGATAGATTGATATTCTTATTTTTGTAGAGAGTATATTATAAAGAGGTATTTTAAAACGTTTTAAAGAGATTTTACACAGATGGCGGAGTTTGAAAAAGGGAAGAATCGGGCTTAATTTGTTGTATTTTAGGTTGCTTTTCAACATTCTCCATATCTTGGTAATCACAATGAAATGCTTGGAATAGTTTTTAGCGAAGTGACATATTTTTGTAGATACATTTTATGTATTGAAATCCTCCAAAATATCTTGTTCTCCTCATTTCCTCAATTTCTTATTCACGAAGTGATATAAATATTTATAAAAATGATTGACTTGTTCTGTAAAATATTGTGTAGATTTGCCTCTAGGTATAGGGCGTGTGTGTGTGTTTGTTTTGGCATTATAATCTATTATTATCGAAATCCGTCCATCGACATTGAAAATGGCTCAAATATGTAAATATTTTGTGAACGAGTCTGACACCGAGTGTAGTAATTCATCGAGCATCAAGGATTTGTTTATGCTAGTGCCTGTGTACAATAATATTATTATTCTAAAAGTGAATTTACTGTTGATGATAATTTCAAACTTTGTGATCTTATTATTTACAATATGTGTACACATTGTTCCAATATGTTTTAATGTGGAATTTATCAATTGAATTGTTAATTGCGTTCTATTGATCTTACTCATTGCACATTCATTTTCTTTATTTACGTTCTTTTTCTTCTTTTTTAAAATTTTACTCTTTAGGTATACTCGAGCAATATAAAATATGATTTTAAGAAGTGGAATAACTGACCAAAATATTTTCATGCTCTTTTTAAAACAGTAAGGGATACATTGTAATAGATGTAAAGAAAAGTTTATTGAAATTATAATGAAAGCTAAAAATCAGATGGCCCACCACTTCAGCCAATCGTGTTTAATTCAATGGGTTGAATGTGAATGTTGAAATGATGTGAAGTATTTTTTAGTGTTAGATTTACCTGATCCTTCAAACTCTGCGAAATATTATCTTTTGCAGTAACATTTATCTTCACTTGTGTGCTAGTATTTTGCAGCTCAGATCTCTTATCAATCTTCTGATTCAGCCTTGATTAAATATTACACAGCAAGAATCTAACTATGTGTAGCCTAACTTCCAAACTCTTTGTGAAAGTTTCCAATACATCGATGTGTAAATGTAATGCTGCAAAAAAAAAATGTTTATTAAAAGTATTTAGGGGTCTGGTATCGAGTCTAGTATGATCAAACATTTTCATTCATGATAGAAGCTGGTTTTATTAGGCTTAGTCTCAGACCCTGATAATTTGTACAAAAAACAAGATATGAAGGAAGCATCAAGAAGAATAATTATTTCTCAGACTTGGAGCTAGGCTAAGCCTAAGCATTGATTATTGTATTAATGTATATGTACATGTATATAAAAATTCTTTTATTCCGTCCATAGTCACTTAAATGCCAAAAGTGGTACATAAAAATGTGTGAACGATGCAAGAAAAACGATTGGTCTGCTGGAGGCAATCCATACTCTCCCCACAGAGATTTTGTTGACAAAAAAAAAAAATCATATGCTGACAAACCATTTGAAAGCACTAGCAAACTGAGGATTTTCTCTATTGAACCAAGCACCGCCGACTGTGTGCTTTAATTTACATGGTTTTCAAAAGCAATCATTTAATATATTTTAGCTTTTCAGTTCCCAACATGTTTTTATGTGCCATTTATGATTATGTTGCACTAAGGTGCCATGTCATGGAGATTAATAGCTTCATTAATTGTGATGCACATCATATATATTTCATTATACCTCTTTGGTTAATGCAAGTTTTCTAAAATAGAATGAGGTACAATTTGGGTGTATTATTTTTTTTTAGATATATTGCATATTTAATATTAACAATAAATACCATCTAAATACACAGCTTTCTATTGTGATGTGTTAGAGCCTGAAAATTCATGGCAAATTTTTAATGTTAATTTTTTTCATGTTTGTCTTATGTTCAGAAGTGTTACTTCAAATAGTTTGCCTAATTAACAAACGATACCTTGAAAATACCTTGTAATTTTGCCTGAAACTTCAGCTTGAAGTGATGATTGTGACTTCTAATGAATAGCCTTGCTAAAGCTGTGTGAAATATTCTTTCATTTTTTGAAATACTAAATTTAATCAGAATTGATTATTTAAATTGCGTGAACAGTAGAATCCTGTATAGATATGTACAAATGTATAAAACACAATTTATGTAAATAAAACTCTGAAAAGGCGTGGTTGTATAAAAAATAGGGATATATATATATATTTGGGATTGCATGAATGGAGGGGAATTTATGATATATTTTGAAGAAAGATTTGATTGTTCTAAAATAGTAACGAGATCCTTCTACAGTATTAACTTGAATTATTTGGAGATGGAATAAAATGCAGGCATGGAAACATCTTTGAAGAAATTAAATCACAATGACCCCTTTCAAATATTTAACTGAACCAAGTTTAATGTTCATTTATCTCCATGTTATACTCATATGATATGATTGTGTCAATACACATTGTATTAATTAGTTGTATTTGTTCAAAGTTTATGATCCAGCTCATAAGCCTTTCAGTTATCAAGCTATATTAATACATGCATAACACACTCAAAAGAGGAGAGACATGTGAGGAACTAGTTAATTTCATCCTGTGTTGTGGATACATATGCATAGTTTTACCTGTATGTGTGTTTCAAGTGCTATTTTATCAATATGAAACTGATTCGAAACCAACTTGCAGGTTAGCCATGATCATCAACCATTGTAAAAGCTTAGTCCAAAATGATTTTCATCATTATCATAATGCTTTGTTGTGTTCTTTTTCGACAAAAATGGTTCAGTCCATTGGTTTAAATTCTCTCTGGTAATATGGTTAAAAGTTACACAATGATTTTTTTTTTATCCCCCAAAACTTTTATTAGTGTATGTTTTGTTACATGAAGTACCCGTCAAGTTTGTTACCATATTTTTTAAAGCACAATACAGGACTAACACAATGGGGGCTTGAGACATGTGAAGATGACTTTTAAGACTTACTGTGTAATGGATTAATAAAATTTAAAACATAATGCGAAATATATGAAGTGTACCATGATTTTTCATTTTGAATTCGCAATGGTAAGGTTTCAAAGTTACATGTAGATGTAAAGAAACCGTGTTACTAGAAAACTGTGCAAATGGGGTGGGATAGTGCAAGAGATAAATGAGGAGAGGGGGGGGGGGGGGGGGGGGGGGGTAGAGGAATAAGAAGAGGGAGAGAGACAGCATGAGAAATTTTATGTGAGGGGATAAATAAAGGAGATAATCACATGTAAATACGAGAGAGAAAGAAAGAGAAACTGACAAAATAAAAAAGATATGTGAAAGGGGAGAAATTAGAGATGGTAATTAAATATAGGATATAGTCTTAGAAAGGGATATAAATGGGAGACATATTGAGAAAGGGAATCGAGGAGCTAACAGAGGAAAGAAGAGAGAGAGAGAACGAGAAAAAATGGGAGATAGAGTATACAAAAGGAGGGGATGAGATAACATACCAGTACCGAGAAGTGGGGAATAAGAGCAATTTTCAGCAGCCGGGGATCTCGACTGTCCGTTTTCAAATGAACACGGACAGTAAAGCTGCCTAGAATGTCGAGCCCTCTCCTACTTCTTGTACTATTACTACTACTACAAGCCTTCCTTGCCTCTCGTCTTCTCTGGCTTAGCCCTTTTCAGGGGTCGATCATTTCCACTTTCTTCCACTCTAGTTCCTACTCTCTATCTCACCTCTTCATTCTACTTTCCTTAACTCTCCATTTCCTCTTCTACTGTCTCAACAGTCATTTTTAGGACTAACTATATGATAAACCATGTAAGAGGTGTGTCCAGCTATGCAAAGTTGTAGGCCTGTAAAAGCAGCACTAAGTTATACAATGTTGCGAAAAGTCAGTGGTGGATACCTAAAAAATTTCTGATTTTGACATGACTGTACAGTCAATGAGCAATTTTCAAATTATAATGGGGGGGGGGGGGGGGGGGCGTCCCCTGTGCCCCCACCTGGATCCACCATTGAGAGTTAAGCAAAGTTGTGCACAGTTTCTGAACCTTACCAATTTTTCGTAGAATATTAGTGGCTTCCCATGAAAAAAAATACACAAAAATACAAAAAAACAAATACAAGTAAATAAACAAATAAAACAAACGGTTCTCATCTTCGAATTTACTTTGAAAACAAAGGCATCAATTGAATTTATACATAATCTGTGATGTTATAACATTCTTATAATGTATAAAAAACATTCTTTGTAAAGCGCCACTAGTGTCATGCATGACGGACCTGAGCGCTATATATGAAGCCATCATTATTATAATTTATTATTATAAAAATTCCTCTTTTTGTATTCAAGCACAAATACAATAACAAATCACAGGAATTCTAATGAAGTGTTGCCTTGACTAATGCCACCTAAATATGCGTGATTCCCATTATTTGAGTTACTTTTATCTTACATGTATGTATCTTTATTAGAATTAGCAGGTACATGATTTTTAAACTTTTTTAGTGACTTTTTTTCTTACATGACAAGAAGATAAACATAGCAAATGTTACAGGCAGGATAGAATCAAATTCCATTGTGGTAGTTTATGAGTTCATGAATTACACAGCAAATAATCATTATAATCTTCATCAAATTGGCAATGTGAAGAGGGATTGGCAAAAAAAAAATTATGTAGAAATTATCTAGTTTATATGTGTACTAAACCTTTTTATGTATATTTATTAAGTCGTACTTTGTGAACACAATTTAAGATCATACAACAAAAATATATAAAAATTGTACTAAACTTAAAATATAATTAAAAGAATACTATTTTGCTGATAGCCAAGGTGTTTATCTTACAGGAACATTATTTACAGAAAATGAAATAAAATAAATATAATGTACATGTATATCCATTGATAATTTACAACACAATGCAGTGTATAAAATTTATTTTATCTTTCTTGCAAAACAAACAGAATATTAAGTGTACAGGCCTAATATTAATTAAACCTGGATTTTTTAAAATATTGTTAATAAAATTAAATGTAAGGCTATTTCAGTTTTCAGACTCAGATTGCTGTTAATATATTTACACCATATAGATATTACAAAATTATTATTTACCATGCTCCATCAAGGATTTCGTTTCTGATGATCTGCAGTTCCATATAAAAGTATATTTCACTCATCGAGTACTGCTAAAATGAGTACTGAATGTAGTTATAATGTACAATATGCAAACAATAATCAATGTTTCCATTTATTGATCCTTTAACAAATTTATAGGTCTGTTGGAATGGTAGAAAGAAAGTACGGAATATATTTCACCTAAGAAATTATTTACGAGTTGAGTACTGAATGTAGTTACAATGTGCATTGTATGCACAATGACTAGTGTGTACATTTATTGACTCCTAACACATATTCGGGATGGCGGAAAGAAAGTATTGCATGTATTTTCAATGACTAAAGTATTAATAAATAAAGTACTGAAGGTAGTGTCAAGGAACAAACACTAATCTTTGTTTCCATTTATTGAATCCCCTGACACATAGAAACTGGAATGATGGGAAGAAAGTATGGAACATAATTCAATGAATAAATTTGAGTACTGAATGTTGTTACAAATGTACAATATACACACAAATCACTTAGTGTTTCTATGAGCCCACCCCTCCCCCCAATATGGGTAAGGGTTGGGTATGGATCAACAATAACTGATTTTAAACATATCAAACACTCAACCAATGTACAACGTATGATAAACCATCTACAATGTAAACACGATTCCATTATGCAAGCTGAAAATCGGCTTTAAAACCAGAAGGCCAAGGGATCAGGAACTAAATATCTGATCATATAGAAATAGAGTCATTGTTTGCACTAAAATCTTTATATATGGTACTAATGATGGAAAATAGTATGTACAAGTAGAACTTCACTGTTAGTCACAAAGGTGTAATATTAATATAATATGAATAAACCTTTGTGATGGGAAAGGATGAGGTATTTTAAAAGTAGTGTCATTGGAGAAGCCAATACATCGGTTGGCTCTAGTGTCCCAGGTAATATAACTACATGTATAAGAGGTTATATTGAAACATGAGGGACACGACATTTGGACTGATAGAAGGGCGCATATCTTTGCACTTGTAGGTTATGAATGGATCATGACTACCATATTATGTATAATGTAGAAGTGGCATGTGTCATTACCAGTTGTATTTGAATTTTACAATTGGTCTTGGAAATTATGATTAAAAAACAGTGCGCGAGTGACACAACAGAAAAAAAGACATGGGTTTCTGACCATCATTGGTTATGGTTGGATTTGTGCCCAAGTAGATCTCTAAGGGTACCATAAGTGCTGGTATATGTATATGAATAGTGTACCTCTCTGACATTTATTGTGCTTATCAATCATTCCCTCTCTGTGGAAAATGGTCCACCTCTATGTGTCGTGAGTGACACGACATCCAAAACGTGAGTGACACGACCATGTTAGAGTAGTCCATGAAAATTACTTTAAGCAAAAAAAATCTGACAAAAGTGATTGGTATAAAGAATAAGAGGCATTTAAAGCACCATAGTCCCATGCGTGCAAATTCCTGTTTGCTCAATTATTCAGCGTAAGAAAATTGCATCACATAATGTTTGTATTGTAAAGAAGCATTTGTGTTGATTTCAGATCCTACTTTGCATTTTCAAAGGCACAGCGCCACATTAAAATTTCAGCTGAATGTCCCACTTAGTCTTAGTCTGAATATGACCAAGAGCATTAAACAGTTGTTTAATTGGTTTCTGTTATATAAACAAAGGAATGTCTAATTTGAATGAGCTAATTTCAATAAAGAAAATACTAGCTACATTGAACATGTGTAATTTATTGCAATTTGAATTCACACTTTGGTCTCTTCTCTGGAATTTCATAATCATCCTGTGAAGCACATTGTTGATCAGGATTGGTAGAATTATTGCTTTCAAGAGACATGGCACGTTAATTGTATCCTGAAACGTAGGAGTTTGGTGATTGAACATAGTCAGAAACAGATGGAGTGCTTCGAGCTTGATTAGCTCTTGGCATGTGGGCAAAACCACCTCCAATCTGACCCACTTGTTGATAAAATGTTGGTGTGTAATGTTCTATCAACATGGTAGGACGATGATATCTTGAAACATGAGGATTAAGAAATGGGGGCTTAGAAAGAGGGCAAAGAGCAGCGTTGTGATGCTGACTAGACAAATGTACACTGGTAGAACCAACTCTGCTCTGAGGGTTAGGTGATGGAACCATAGAGGAAACAACTCTGCTCTGAGGGTTAGGTGATGGAACTATAGATGGACCAACTCTCCTATGAGGGTTAAGAGATGCAACCATAGAGCGTTGGTAGGGTGGTACACTGGTAGAACCAACTCTGCTCTGAGGGTTGGTTGATCGAGTATAGTTAGAAATAGAAGGAGTGTCCCATGATAAATAAGTACTTGGAATGTAGGGAGAGCCAACTCCACTTTGAGGGTTCGGTGATTGAGCAAAGTCAGACATGGAGGGATTATTCTGAAAAAGTTTCCATCTAGGCACACTTGTTGTACCAACTACACCCTCTCCCCATTGTTGAAAAAGTGCAGGTGTGTGATATCCAGTTGACACAGAAAGATCATGCACACTGGTAGGAGCAACTCTCATAGTGCTCTCAGGATTAGGTGATGAAACCATAAAGGGTTGGTATGGTGGGGTAATGTGAGGCTGACTTGACCAAGGCACACTGGTAGAACCAACTCTTCTCCGAGAGTTAGGTGATGGACCCATAGAGGGTTGGTATGGTGACACACTGGTAGAACCAACTCTGCTCTGAAGGTTAGGTGATGGACCCATAGAGGTTTGGTATGGTGACACACTGGTAGAACCAACTCGGCTCTGAAGGTTAGGTGATGGACCCATAGAGGTTTGGTATGGTGAGACACTGGTAGAACCAACTCTGCTCTGAGTGTTAGGTGTTGGAACCATAAAGGGTTGGTAGGGTGGCACACTGGTAGGACCAACTCTGCTCTGAGTTTTAGGTGATGGAACTATAGAGGGTTGGTAGAGTGAAGTGCTGTGAGACTGACTAGACCAAGGCACACTGGTAGAACCTACTCTGCTCTGAGGGTAAGGTGATGGAACCATAGAGGTTTGGTAGGGTGATACACTGGTAGAACCAACTCTGCTCTGAGTGTTAGGTGATGGATCCATAGATGATTGGTATGGTGGAGTGCT
Source organism: Paracentrotus lividus (assembly GCA_940671915.1). NCBI lineage: Eukaryota > Metazoa > Echinodermata > Echinoidea > Camarodonta > Echinidae > Paracentrotus > Paracentrotus lividus. The sequence goes on from CALNVZ010000641.1 coordinate 24,536,664, forward strand.
GTGAGACTGACTAGACCAAGCCACACTGCTAGAACTTGCTCTCTCATGAACTGATGGATGATATTGTGTTGCTGACTGATCCAAGCCAGACAAGGTAGGCTCATCATATCCCAAGACTGTAGGGTTAATCAATGGAGCATTCCTGAAAAAGAGCAAGATGTAATACATGTACATGTACATGTAAATGTACATAATAAGGTCAATACTGTTCTTTTAAAATGCTACACTACATCTACTTGTAAGTAAGTCGGCCTAAGCCAAGCGAGCAATTTGATGAAATGTAATTTGATCTTTAGAGCAACTAAATAAAAAGTGAATGTTCAAATATTTCTCTGCTCTATCTGCATATTGTTATGTACTATATTTCCTATACAGTGCGTATAAAAAAAAATGCAACAAGATTTAATTTTAAAGTTGTGAAGATTGTGTTAGTTTTACACCAAAGTGAGTAGTAACACGTTAAAGCCATATACTCCTCTTTCCAACGATATCTCATTTACCGGTATTCATACAAGGTCAGGGATGGCTGAGTTATCATTCTATTTGGACAATGGGACAAAGTAGAGTCCAAAAGATGTTGGTCATAAAGCAAGAAATTATGAAATATCAACAAAGTGTGAAAACCTACACTCTGTTTAATATTGAAAAGTGGAAGGTTTCGTTATGAGTCATAATAATTTTAGGTGAATATAATATAAATGAAATGAATTTATGTAAGACTATATGAATTGTATATATTGTATAAGTTGTAATGAATGAAACAAATATTGGATCTATGAAGTAACAATACAAACAATACATAGGCTTATTATATATGTGTATCAATATTATTGGAAAAATTGATCGATTGGGGTAATAATATTGATGATCACCATAATAATTAAGCTACAAGAATGAGGGTAATGATAATATTAATGATATGTTATCATGTTGACTATAATGCCTATAATAATAGTAATCATATTGAGGATTGAATTTCTGAAATAATGTCAAAACCCTTACTTTCTTCTAAAATTTAAATAACAATTGACAACGCAAGTGCAGAGCCAATAATCACTTCTATCGCTATATTACTTCTGCATTTATCTGTTTCCTTTATTGTATTGTCTTGTACTCATGTATTCTCTTCTTATCTTTGTTTAATCACCAGTGGAAACCAAATTTCTATGTAACGATGTTTTCAAAGACCAAATAAAATATCTTGTATCTTGTATCTTTACCTTACGGTACCTCGACCGGTGGGTAGAAGGCAAAGAAATGAGTTCAAGTTGTTCACAGGTTCTCCATTGTACCTGAAATTTCCATTGCTGATTTGAGGAAAACAACCCTGAAAATAATGATAAAAAGTAGGATTATTAACTCATTCATTGTGAGAGTGTTGCTCATTTTCCTACTTATTATCAAATTTGTTATTTGTATGTGTACATTGTAGTTTTGTTTTTCACTAC
>CALNVZ010000641.1:24546791-24577432 GCA_940671915.1 Paracentrotus lividus
GATTTATTTATGCTTAGAAATCCATTTTACAACATATCCATACTTTTTTTTTTCACTTTTAGTGGCTGGTACAAAAGGAAGTCTAGCCACGGGGGATCTTTCTGCGTTAACACTTCACCAATAGTGATTTAATCTTCATTTCAAATGCTTATAACTTTAACAGGGTAGGTTACATTTCATACTAATACATTAATACAAAATGACGTCATAACTTACCACTTGCGTGGGTACAAAACTCTCACCGTTGGTTTATGTATTCGTACTAGAAATAACTGCTTCTCAGTACGTCGAAATATTGATTTTCACATAAGCAGAATAACACATTGAAACATTCGAATACTGCTTGTAGAAAAACAAATGAAGAAACTTGGCAAAGTCTCAAACTGAAAGAAAATAAGGAAGCAAAAATGAAACGTCTGCTCTCCTTAAAATCATACAACGCAATGCCCCTTTACACGCTGAAGCACGCAAATCAATTTTCATTCGGCGTTGTCTATTTACATAATAATCAAGATCGTTTTATCGCGCTTTGCCTAACAAAGCAACAACCATTTCGTAAGTTAGTCTAGTTTTGAAGACCCTTAAACAAAACTAAAATATGAAAAATCTTCTAAATAAGGCAATGTCTTTACTTTAGCGGTCTTAACCGTGACAAGTACCATACATAAAGATTTTAGTGAGAACAATGACTCTATTTTTTTATGATCAGATATTTAGTTCATGATCCCTTGGCCTTCTGGTTTTAAAGAAAATTTTCAGCTTGCATAATGGAATCGTGTTTACCTTGTAGATGGTTTATCATACGTTGTACATTGGTTGAGTGTTTGATATGTTTAAAATGAGTTATTGTTATCCATACCCAACCCTTGCCCATATTGGGGGGAGGGATGGGCTCATAGAAACACTAACTGATTTGTGTGTATATTGTACATTTTGTAACAACATTCAGTACTCAAATTTATTCATTGAATTATATTCCACACTTTCTTCCCATCATTCCAGTTTCTATGTGTCAGGGGGTTCAATAAATGGAAACAATGATTAGTGTTTGTTCCTTGACACTACCTTCAGTACTTTATTTATTAATACTTAAGTCATTGAAAATACATTCAATACTTTCTTTCCGCCATCCGGAATATGTGTTAGGAGTCAATAAATGTTCACACTAGTCATCATTGTGCGTACATTGTAACTGCATTCAGTACTCAACTCATAAATAATTTATTAGGTGAAATATATTCCGTACTTTCTTTCTACCATTCCAACAGACCTATATATTGTTAAAAGGATCAATAAATGGAAACATTGATTATTGTTTGTATATTGTACATTGTAACTACATTCAGTACTCATTTTAGCAGTACTCGATGAGTGAAATATACTTTTATATGGAACTGCAGATCATCAGAAACAAAATCCTTGATGGAGCATGGTAAATAATCATTTTGTAATATCTATATGGTGTAAATATATTAACAGCAATCTGAGTCTGAAAACTGAAATAGCCTTACATTTAATTTTATTTACAATATTTAAAAAAATCCAGGTTTAATTAATATTAGGCCTGTACACTTAATATTCTGTTTGTTGTGCAAGAAAGATAAAATAGATTTTATACACTGCATTGTGTTGTAAATTATCAATGGATATACATGTACATTATATTTATTTTATTTCATTTTCTGTAAATAATGTTCCTGTAAGATACACACCTTGGCTTTCAGCAAAATAGTATTCTTTTAATTATATTTTAATTTTAGTACCATTTTTATACATTTTGTTGTGTGATCTTACATTGTGTTGACAAAGTACGACGTAATAGATATACATAAAAAGGTTTAGTACACATATAAACTAGAAAATTTCTACATGATTTTTTTTTTTTTGCCAATCCCTCTTCACATTGCCAATTTGATGAAGATTATAATGATTATTTGCTGTGTAATTCATGAACTCATAAACTACGTACACAATGGAATTTGATTCTATCCTGCCTGTATTATTTACAATGTTTATCTTCTTGTCATGTAAGAAAAGTCACTAAAAAGTTTAAAAATCATGTACTTTCTAATTCTAAGAAAGATACATACATGTAAGATAAAAGTAACTCAAATAACGGGAATCACGCTTGTTTAGGTGGCATTAGTCAAAGCAATACTTCATTAGAATTCCTTTGATTTGTTATTGTATTTGTGCTTGAATACAAAAAGAGGAATTTTTATAAGAATGTTATAACATAGATTATATGTAAATTCAATTGATGCCTTTGTTTTCAAAGTAAATTCAAAGATTAGAACCGCTTGTTTTATTTGTTTATTTACTTGTATTTGTGTGTATTTTTTGCATGGGAAGCCAATAATATTTTACGCAAAGTTGGTAAGGTTCAGTAACTAGTTCAGTAACTGCACAACTTTGCTTAACTTTCAATAGTGGATCCAGGTGGGGGTGCAGGGGAGCCCCCCCATTATAATTTGAAAACTGCTCATTGATTGTTCATGTTAAAATCAGAAGTTTTGGCAGCAACCCCCTCCCTTTCAAATCCTGTATCTGCCACGCCACTGAATTTTTCGCAACATTGTATAACTAAGCACGGCAATGTAGCTGGACAAAATTTACTGTGATGTGGTTTACAGTTCACCATGTGGTTAGTCCTGAGAATGACCGTTGAGAGAGTAGAAGAGGAAATAGATGTTGAGGAAAGTAAAAATGGAGAGGCGAGACAGAGAGTGGCAACTAGAGTGGAGGAAAGTGGAAATGATTGAGTCCTGAACAGGACTAAGCCAGAGAGAATACAAGAGGCGAGGATGGCTTGTAGTAGCAGTAATAGTAGAAGTAAAAGTAGAGAGAGCTCGACGTTCCAAGTAGGTTAACTGTCAATTTTGTGGTGCAGTCGGCCAAGCTTCCCGAAATTGTTCTTCTTCCCCACTTCATTATGTTACCTCTTCCCTCTTTAATATATCTCCAATTTCTCTCTGTCTCTCCCTCTTCTTTCCTCTGCTGGCTCCTCGATCCCCTTTCTCAATCTGTCTCCCATATATATCCCTATATCCTCTATTTCATCATCTTCTCTCTCCCATATATCTTCATTTTCTCAGTTTTTTTTCTTGTATTTACATATAATTATCTCATTTCTTTATCCCCTCCCATATATTGTCTTGTCTTTCTCATGCAGTCTCTCTCCCTTTTCTTATTCCTCTATCCCCCTCTCTATATCTCCTTCTCTCATCTTTTATCTCTCACACCATCCCATCCCACACATTTGCACTGTTTTCAATAAAACTTTTTCTTCACACCTAGGCCTACATCCAACTTGGAAAGCTTACCTTTGCACTTCACAACAAAAAAATCAAGCCACACTTCATATATTTCACATTATGTTTTTAATTTTATAAATCCATTACACAGTAAGTCTTAAAAGTCATCTTCACAAGTCTCAAGCCCCCATTGTGGTAGTCCTGTAATGTGCTTTAAAAAAATATGGTAACAAACTTGACGGGTAGTTCATGTAACAAAACATACACTAAAAGTTTAGGGGATACAAAAAATAATCATTGTCTAACTTTTAACCATATTACCAGAGAGAATTTAAACCAATGGACTGAACCATTTTCATTGAAAAAGAGCAAAACAAAGCATAATGATAATGATGAAAATCATTTTGGACCAAGCTTTTACAATTGTTGATGATCATGGCTAACCTGCAAGTTGGTTGCGAATCACAGTCTTTATATTTATAAAATAACACTTGACACACACATAACACATACAGGTAAAAATATGCATGCATATGTATCTACTACACGGGATGAAATTAACTAGTTCCTTACATGTCTCCCCTCTTTTGAGTGTGTTATGCATGTATTTATATAGCTTGATAACTGAAAGGCTTATAAGCTGGATCATAAACTTTGAACAAATACAATTAATTAATAGAATGTGTATTGACACAATCATATCATAATCATATGAGTATAACATGGAGGTAAATAAACATTACACTTGGTTCAGTTAAATATTTGAAAGGGGTCATTGTGATTTAATTTCTTCAAAGATGTTTCCATGCCTGCATTTTATTCCATCTCCAAATAATTCAAGTTAATACTGTGGTAGGATCTTACTACTATTTGAGAACAATCAAATCTTTCTTCAAAATATATCATAAATTCCCCTCCATTCATGCTATCCCAAATATATATATATTTCCCTATTTTTATACAACCACGCCTTTTCAGAGTTTTATTTACATAAATTGTGTTTTATACATTTGTACATATCTATACAGGATTCTACTGTTCACGCAATTTAAATGATCAATTCTGATGAAATTTATTATTTAAAAAAATGAAAGAATATTTCACAAAGCTTTAGCAAGGCTATTCATTAGAAGTCACAATCATCAATTCAAGCTGAAGTTTTAGGCAAAATTACAAGGTATTTTCAAGGTATCGTTTGTTTATTAGGCAAACTATTTGAAGCAACTCTTCTGAACATATGACAAACATGAAAGAAATTGACATTAAAAATTTGTTATGAATTTTCAGGCTCAAACACATCACAACAACAGAAAGCTGTGTATTCAAATGTTAATTTAAAAATTGTATATTTTTTTCATGCAATATTCATGCAGTCCTTTAAATATCCACAAGAGTGACCATATATCCATACACATATACACGCTCAGTTCCTACATGACTTTGTGTACATTTAGAAATAAGATAATCAAATTATACCTCATTTTATTTTAGAAAACTCTTGCAACTAAAACAAGAGGTATAATTTAATATATACGATGTACATCACAATGAATGAAGATATTAATCTATAAAATGCATGATATGGCACCCGAGTGCAACACAATGGCACATAAAAACATGTTGGGAGCAGAAACTAAAATATATCAAATTATTGATTTCTTTGAAAACCATATTAAAGAGTCGGCGGTGCTTGGTTCAATAGAGAAAATTCTCAGTTTGCTGGTGCTTACAAAGGGTTTGTTAGTATTTGAACAAAATCTCTGTGGGTGGAGTATGGATTGCCTCCGGCAGACCCATCGTCACTCCAAAAAGAGTTTTTCTTGCATTGTTCACACATTTTTATGTACCACTTTTGGCATTTAAGTGACTATGGACGGAATAAAAGAATTTTTATATACATGTACATATACAATAATCAATGCTTAGGCTTAGCCTAGCTCCAAGTTTGGGAAATAATTATTTTTCTTGATGCTTCCTTCATATCTTGTTTTTTGTAAAAAATTATCGGGGTCTGAGACTAAGCCTAATAAAAGCAGCTTCTATCATGAATGATAATGTTTGATCATACTAGACTCAATACCAGACCCCTAAATACTTTTGATAACATTTTTTTGCAGCATTACATTTACACATCGATGTATTGGAAACTTTCACAAAGAGTTTGGAAGCTAGGCTACACATAGTTAGATTCTTGCTGTGTAATATTTAATCAAGGCTGAATCAGAAAATTGATGAGAGATCTGAGCTGCAAAATACTAGCACACAAGTGAAGATAAATGTTACTGCAAAAGATATTATTTCGCAGAGTTTGAAGAATCAGGTAAATCTCACAATAAAAAATACTTCACATCATTTCAACGTTCACATTCAACCCATTAAATTAAACAAGATTGGCTGAAGTGGTGGGCCATCTGATTTCTAGTTTTCGTTATAATTTCAATGAACTTTTCTTTTCATCTATTACAATGTATCCCTTACTGTTTTATATTGCTCGAGTATACCTAAAGAGCAAAATTTAAAAAAAAAAAAAAAAGAATGTAAATAAAGAAAATGAATGTGCAATGAGTAAGATCAATAGAACGCAATTAACATTTCAATTCCACATTAAAACATATTGGAACAATGTGTACACATATTGTAAAGAATAAGATCACAAAGTTTGAAATTATCATTAACAGTAAATTCACTTTTAGAATAATAATATTATTGTACACAAGCACTAGCATAAACAAATCCTTGATGCTCGATGAATTACTACACTCGGTGTCAGACTCGTTCACAAAATATTTACATATTTGAGCCATTTTCAATGTCGATGGACGGATTTCGATAATAATAGATTATAATGCCAAAACAAACACACACACACACATGCCCTATACGTAGAGGCAAATCTACACAATATTTTACAGAACAAGTCAATCATTTTATAAATATTTATATCACTTTGTGAATAAGAAATTGAGGAAATGAGGAGAACAAGATATTTTAGAGGTTTTCAATACATGAAATGCATCTACAAAAATATGTCACTTCGCTAAAAACTATTCCAAGCATTTCATTGTGATTACCAAGATATTGAGAATGTTGAAAAGCAACCTAAAATACAACAAATTAAAGCCCAATTCTTCCCTTTTTCAAACTCTGCCATCTGTGTAAAATCTCTTTAAAACGTTTTAAAATACCTCTTTATGATATACTCTCTACAAAAATAAGAATATCAATCTATCATTCCCTGTACATCTGTCTTTAAAACACTCTGCTGTGCATTTATGCTATAGCTCTTTTATACTCTGTCATATATACATAAATTGAGTCCACAATCTTTATGTACAATAGACCCGCAGTTTGGAATTCAGTTTGTTCAGTATTTAGTGAAGACTGTAAAGAGTTTGTTGAAGATCCTAATTTGTGCATGCATGGTAACTTTCTAGATAAAGATGTGAAAAAGTTCAATGTTTAATTTTCCAGATTCTCATATGACCTTTTTATTCTTGGCACTCTGATCTGAAGCAAAATATAACATTTAAGATTTTATTTTACTACAAGCATTGGATAACTTTATGGATTAATCTTGTTGTGAAAACAAGAAAATATAAAGAAATTTCATGTACAGTGTATCCATCATAACGACTAATCTATTGAATTCTGTCTTTCCCATAGACTTAATACAGTAAATACCCATGCAAAAGTTTACATGGCCACATATGAGAGTAAACCTGTAGTACCTGCATTTTTCAATCATTTTCTTTTTCTCTCCAGTTTTACAGATTAACATGTTTAGAGAAATTTCTCAATACATCAATGCCATACATGCAGGGATCACATTTACATGTAGTTATTTGAATTTTCAATAAATGTTGTAACAGTGATATCACAATATCACAACATTCGCATAAATCCATGCCATATACACAGGAATCACATTTACATGCAGTTATTCGAAATTCATTGAATGTTGTTACTGTGATATCATACACAAATGAAAATACAATGAAAGTTGGTAACACACCTATGCTAGTAAGGCATTTATGACAGGCATCTTGAGACACAATCAAAATATGGTTTTACTTTCTACCTGAATTAAGAGTATTATAACAATTTCAATATTCTGAAATCAATAAATATGTAACAGCACACATCAGAATATTGGCTTTACATCAAGGTGATCAAACTAGTGCACTTTCTATTCATAATACAATATGCTGATAGTCAAGTTCACTTTTTATTTTTATCTTGGAGAAGAAGAAAATTCTTTGATATGAAGGCAATGCACACAAATCTAACAAAAACATCAGTAATCATAGTTTGGCTTTTAAGAGAAAAATGGCAAATAATTCAGAATTTGAGCCAAAATTGTTCACTAATTTTGTGAATTTTTCAAAGACATGTCATGCATTCCGTACTTAGAAGCATTTAAAGTAGGTTTTGGCATTGCTCATCCTAATTCAACGTTGTTTGTTTTCTTCTTTGAGTGGCTAATCAATTAGTCAACCAGCAAGAAGAGCAGTACAACAATGTGTGATTACTGCTGCCTGGAAAACATATCACTCGGGGTCCATACGGGAAATATAAAAACAACTGTTTGCCAATTTTTGTACACAGCGGATCGTGCAAACATTGGCAAAACAGCTGATTTTTACAAGCCATACGGGCACCAGAGAGATATTTGATATAGGCTTTTCTTGTACAAGAGGCCATAAAAGCATTATCCCAAAACTGAATTTGTATCTTATTGCTTTGAAAGTCTCTCCATTACTGCAGGGAATAGCCGATACTAGCACCCTAACACACAGTGATACCAACCCTTCAGGAGTTGCCTGAACTCTCATGTAGAAGTGTATTACTGTGAAGCTTGATATGCAACATTGCTTTGAAAGTCTCTCCATTACTGCAGGGAATAGCTGATACCAGCACCCTACACGCAGTGATACCAAGCCTTCAGGAAGTGGCCTGAAGTCTCATGTAGAAATGTATTACTGCAAAAGTTGATATGCAACATTGCTTTGAAAGTCTCTCCATTACTGCAGGGAATAGCTGATTCCAGCACCCTACACACATTAACATGACCAAACGTCTAGGAAGTTGCCTGAACTCTCATATAGTAGTGTATTACCTCGAAGCTTGATAAGCCACATTGCTTTGAAAGTCTTCCCATTACTGCAGGGAATAGCTGATTCCAGCACCCTAACACATAGTAGCATAGCCAAACCTCATAAAGAAAATTGAACAAACTGTTATGTAGAAGTAGGTTACTCCTAAGCTGAATTAAATTGCAACATATATCTTTGAAAGTCACTCCATTAAGGCAGGGAATGGCTAATATTTAGATTGTTGACATAATATCAATTAGACAAAACCCTATAAAGGTGACCCACCTTGACACACTTTAAAGGTACATGAACAACCATAGCAGGAATATTGTCACTTCAGGATGAAAGTTGTTTAATCCACTGCATTGGTAGGCAAGGACATCCTTTGATGGGAATCTGTGACAGACCTTTGACCAACTGATCTTGACAAGACAATGGACCATCAAGCTTTCACAGGATTAATCCTTCATTGGGAGGCTTGTCTTTCCTAGGATTCTTCTTGCTGGTCCTGTGAGATCTTCCTTTGAAGCTCTTTGGACAACACTTAAAACACTGTCCCTTCAGATCTGCACATCCTAAAGAAGCCTTCGAGTAAGACAGTAGAAGCAACAACATACATCTGTAACAGATTTCCCTTCCATAGGATTCCCCTACAGTGGTTGGTCCCATACAATTTTTTCTGAAGCTCTGAGGCATACACACTTTCCATTGTCCTTTAGAAACAGAAGAATGTCTGGAAGAATCTTCAGATGTCAAAGGAAGCCATCCTCTGTACCATTAGGGGTGCCCCACCTATAGGTCCCAGTGGTAATTTTCTCCTGTAAATTAAATAAAGCAACATGAAGAAAATAATTAATGATCCACAGGATTTACATGCAATGATGATTGGTATCTACTAAATTATTCTTTTAAAAAAAAAAGAAAAAAGAAGAAGGAATTCTATAGAAAGTCAGACCTTTGACCGATCATGATCTTGATTTGTAAATTTAATTACACACTAAAGACCTGTTGTAAGTAGTAAGACTTCAAAGAACATTATGCAGTATGGGCCCCCTAACACAAAGGTTTGAGATCAACTGCATACTTGAAAGAACCATTCCCATTGGTTAATGGTCAGTCTTATGAACAAACAGCACATCCAACAATGATCTTCATTGGCCACTGCAATTGACTGCACACATTTGTGTTACAGAGCCATGGGGATACAGACAAAGAAGGAGTTTTATAGACAAGATAAGACACACTTACCTAGCGTGCGGCGACATGCTGTAGTAACCACATTCTGCTAACACACTCTCAATAAAGTTTTGCATCTGTTCATACGTGATCCCTATGTCTGAGTCATGTGGATCTACAGGCAAGTTCACATGTGCTGAAAAGATAGGAAACAAAGTCAATTACTATCATATCATGTGCAGTTAATCTTGGTTTCAACTTTTAAAATATTTTTACACTCATCATGTTTTCTCGATGTTACACTAAATTGTAATTTTAACAATAATGGAAAAAAATTTGGTAATGAAATACAATTAACATGTACATATGAAAAATAAAAAATATTGTATAATCCGTAAAAATCCCTTTTGGCAAAAAGCATCATAATGTTGAGGTTTATCAAATGTCTGAACTTTAACATGATTGCCTTATTTTTCTAGTAAACCATGTAAGAGATGATAGTAGACCAACAAAATCTGTAAAACAAATATTACCGCATAGTTCCTAGTAGATTTTTTTTTTCTCCAAGGAATTGATAAGAGACAGAGAAAAAGAGTGAGGAAGTGAGAGAGAAAGAGGGAGGAAATGGGAGGGAGGGACATGATGTTCACGCATACCTGGTATTTCACCAGTGACCTGATAGCAAGCTTCTTCTTGGTTCGCCTGTCGGAGTAGAAGCGCTGTCTCACCGACTCCTAGGTTCAAATCTATCAACTCTTTCGATCCCAAGATAACCTGAAATAAATTTATATGTATATTGGTGTACATGCATACTGTGAAATATCAAAGATAGATACAAATTTCTGACTTTGTTTTGGATTCCCCAATTCAATTTGTTTGTCAATTTTGTTCAGCGCTATACGCTTTAAGATTCATTAATGTAAGTAAACAACACATGGTTACTTGAAATTTACATCACGACAACAAATACTTTAGAGTTGTGAACTGTAAACATGGTATATTCCACAGATATACATTTCTGTTTCTGACCATTCTGCAAACACTTTATTTTCTGGATGACTATCAGGTACACATAAGCCTTAAAATTTCACATTAATGCAAAAATTTCCATGCACAAATTAAACTTAGAGTTTAAAATTTACTTAGGAGATTATGCTAATTTGCTAATTACTCAATGACCTTACTACGAGGGCTAGTATCAACTGTTTATATGATTATATAAAAAGACATTGAACATTGCATTTGAAGCTGACCTTTTTTAGTTCATTTTTGAGATTGACCGAATTGCTCTGTGGAGCAAAGAGCGCCCTCTTGAATCGTTCTATGACCTTCCGACGAGGGTTGGGGGCAAGTGTTGGTGGCAGCTGGCAGATGAAGATGAGCTTGTGGATGAGGTGAAGAATCTTCAAGACCGGATTGTTAACGAGTAGTATGTGGGTGTAATGGATATGACATCAGTGAAGAATCACATATGGAGGCTTGGATGGACATTTAAGGTTTATGTCTAGAGCACATTTTATTAATGCGTCTTGCTGTGACTTGAGATGTTATAACAAGTGAGGTATTACTGTATCCTCACACAGTACATTCTTATTCCCATGAGTGGCCTGTTTCAAATCTGTCATCAACAGGTCACTACAGTTCATGGCACTAGACTGTTTGTAAACATTACATTAACATGACCTGATTATATAGTCTTTGCTCAAGTCTTCTCATCGCAAAGACTATTACATATTATAATTAAACATGAGACATCACCAATCACCACACCTCCCTTTCTTTAAAGAAAGATGAAATCATTTTTATCTTTAACTGTTGATGAGCATGCATATTCTAACATATATAAATTTTGCTTTTATGCATGCAGTCACATCATGTATTTTTATTCAACTGAGTCCAGTGTTTCATTTTAACTGAGTCCTTGTTCTTGATGATATCTGCATTTAATAAATCCGGTGTTTCGCTGACTTTGTAATTTGTAGGTGTTTCCAATTTCTTTTGGTTATTGAAGTTTCACATGCACTATAGGCTACTTTAAAAGTCCAATTATGTTTAACTAACTCTATCCTACAAAAGCTCAGAGCGAAAGGTCCCTTGTTTATTCCGCTCTGGTTTCTATTTACAAGTCGCGAAAGTCATTCTTCGTATTTACAAGATTATCTGAATCGAAGCTCGAAGGTCCTGCTATCAGTTTATAAAGTTAGTTCTGTAGCTTCGCGCTTCGATCTTGTAGTCATCACATCGTTGATTAGATCGTTGGTTCGTGATCCGGCTTCTTTGTGATGGCGCGATGTTGGTCATCTCATCTGCTGAGTCATCGAGATCATCCAGGTCTTCTTCCTCCTTTGAAGATAACTAATCATAATGCCTTCTTTTTCAGACATTTAATTTCTATCATGCTCCAGTGCTTTCAAACTGATACTGGGCAATATTATTTTGTCTAAAACTCCTTTGTTTTGACCTAATTTCTGGCTACCCATTTTCCATGTGGTACCAAACAACACTGTGATTTGTTTTACTTTTACAACATCAGCATTTAATTTATCACACAGCTTTTGTGACTAATAAACAGCCTTAACAAGAAAGGTCTTTCTTTTAAATACAAAATTCAAGTTGCAATTCGTTTACTACCTTAGCAACTGATTTTTAAAATTTTCACAATTTTGAGGTTTCTTTTCTGTCCAAAAGAATCGCCTCTACCTGACATCACGGGCACTGGCATTGCCTGAACCACTTTAACATGCCATCTTACCAGTCCTCGAAGTACATCTCTCAGACTTTCGGTTATTAACCTAGGTCACTCCGGCATAGGTTAAAGGTTACCAGTTAACGCATGTTAAGGGGGCGATGACCAATTTCTTTTCAATCATCCAAAAATAAGCTCAACTTTTCCAGTTGTAAGTTCTATTTTTATTTATATTTTTCCTTTCCTCTGGGGTAGACTTTAACCCTCTCGGAATTTTTGCCTTTCTTTTCAAAGCTTTTATCTATCCTTTCTAGGATTTAAATCAACATTTACAATATCTACTTCCTTCACATAACATTTTCCATGTGAATACTCTGGAGTTCAATGACTCTCTACTTGTAAACTTTTCCAAATTTACTTAAATATACTCAAATTTCCACTTATATGACTTTGTGGATTTCCACTTCAAATCTCTAGGATTTCACTAATTTGGCTACATTGCCGTTTCACTCTGTTAATATTGTGGTATCTTTTCAACCATTAGCTCTTTATTTCGTGTCTTTTCAACGATGAGCTTTTTTATCGCTTCTTTTAACGTCTTACAATTTTTAACATAGCTTTTCTTTTAGCTATCATATTGGTATCTTTTCAACCTTATAGCTCCTTCTTACGTGCTTTAAACGATGAACTATCTTGTTTATTCGTTTCTTTCAACGATAAGCTATTTTTTTTCCAGCTTTCAACAATAGCAATATTTTGGTATCTTTTCAACCTTCAGCTATTACTTTGGTTTCTTTTCAACCTTTAGCTATATTTTCTGGTATCTTTTCAACCTACAGCTACGACTTGGTGTCTTTTCAACCTTTTTCAAGTTTTGGTGTCTTTTCAACCTATTAGTGTTTTGGTGTCTTTTCAACCTTATTACTTTGGGTTTCTTTTCAACCTCTTGTCAAATTCTGGGTTTCTTTTCAACCCTGGGCGTCTTTTCAACCCTTCTGCTACGTTTTAAAATTTTGGTTTCTTTTCAACCATTACTTTAGCTCTTCCTTGGTTTCTTTTCAACCTAGCTAAGTTTTTAAGTTGGGTTTCTTTTCAACCCTGCTACTTCTGTTTCTTTTCAACATTAATGTAGCAATTTCTCCTCAGCTTGACGTAGCCGACTAAGCTGACCACACTGTGTTAACAATAGGCTTCTATATATGATTCTAGTAACAACATTCAGCTCAATTGTTTAAACACAACTCTTACTCACATGAACAATGTTAATAATTAGCCTTTTCTTAAATGCAGACCTTATACATTTAGCTTAATTATTTAAACACTTCACTGCAATGAGTAAATCTTTGTATGCACTGTTCTGCCTACTCTACCCTTTTATTTTCTAGAAATCTTGGGCACAGAGCTCCTACACACAGTCATACAAATTCTAGACATACTGGCTATAATATAGCTCTTTACTCTTACAGCATTCTCTCAAATAAAATCATTAACATGATATTACGAAATGAATCTGGCCTGAGTTTTTCGGCTTGTCCATCCTGGTAGTACATCAGACTCTTCCAGCTCTGTTTCATTCCAAAACTGTGACTTCTGATCCTCTCCAAGTCAATTAAAACCTCCATCTCACTGATAATCCATTAAAATATATCCCACTTCTGACACCATGTAAACGAGTAGTATGTGGGTGTAATGGATATGACATCAGTGAAGAATCACATATGGAGGCTTGGATGGACATTTAAGGTTTATGTCTAGAGCACATTTTATTAATGCGTCTTGCTGTGACTTGAGATGTTATAACAAGTGAGGTATTACTGTATCCTCACACAGTACATTCTTATTCCCATGAGTGGCCTGTTTCAAATCTGTCAACAGGTCACTACAGTTCATGGCACTAGACTGTTTGTAAACATTACATTAACATGACCTGATTATATAGTCTTTGCTCAAGTCTTCTCATCGCAAAGACTATTACATATTATAATTAAACATGAGACATCACCAATCACCACACGGATCACTGATCTGACGTACCTTGCGAGGCGAGATGGTTAGCGTGGCTGCTGCAGATGCTATGGGAAAAGAATATAATATATAATGCCTTTTTAATAGTAGATGCTTGTCATTTGATTGGAAAGTTTTTTGGTCACACGATATTCATTAAATGACTATGTCATCAAGAATGCATTTTAGTTCCATTAGCCATGCAAATTTGGTGCCATACGTTTTGAACCATTGCACGCTGTGACAAACCCTATCCTTGATTCATAGACTTCTTGCATAAAAGTCTCACTGTGAACCAATCAGAGGGATTTTTTTCAAATTTGAAATTGATCAAAACTCTTTATGTTTTAGGGGTGATCACCATAAGGAATTAGCAAAAGAATTCTCGAGCAGCAAAATGTATATGGCGTAAATATTCATATCATGAATAATGGTGGCATGAAAACTAAAAACATAAACGACAACGTATTCCTAATTAAATGTCGCAACTTGTAGTATGACAAAATGCACACAAGGAACACACAACGTCAAATGTGGACTTACGAGGGCGCATTCTTTGGTTGGCGGATGAATTCTGTCGTTTGAGTGTCTCTATAGAGGATCCACTGAAGGCTCTATGGAGGGTCGTAGCTGATGGTCTAAAGGTCAATGAACCTGATGGAATCTCACTCGGTGATAAGAGACCCTTCGTTGCTGCGGTGAGTGAAAAGGAAAAAAGGGAATGTAGAGTTAGAAAAAATTTTCTTGTTGGCAGTTGATTGTTTTAAAAGAACAAGGTAGACAGTATCATGAAGTGTTAAAACTTAGAATATTACATCACTCCGACTAAAACAACGTTTTCTGTTTACCTTTATTTTGATCATTATTACTATTTGAATTTATCACTTGATTTGTTTCCTAAAGACATGTTTTTACCAGTCATCTGAGTACATCAGTTTGTTGGGATGCAATGTAAAGCTAGGTTTCCTCTTCCCTGACCGCAACTGATGCACTAGGTTGACTGCTACAAAAATTTGCATTGATGTTTTACTATTATTCTTGTGCTTTGTTTCATTATCTTTGAAACTTCAAAATATGCATCAACAGATGAACAAAATCACTCCCAAAGAAAATTTTTATTTGAGCCGTTACATTACATGGTTGTGAATTAAGAACAGATTACATGAAAATAATAATTGAAATCTTTCAATTGGCAACGCGAAGAAAATGTAAAATCACTATGACAGTGCGCAAATTGGCAAGATTTTCTATACATTTTTTAATTTTCATAGAGTATCATGAGCTGACATGTGTATTTGTATGTTTCTTTTTCTTTTTTTTTTTTCTTTTTTTGAGGTTGCAAAAAATATATAATTTGTGCCAATTTTAGGATCAAACAGTGATTCATTTTAAAATGGAGAATGTGAGAGGGAAGGGCAACACACCTGGTGATTCGGCCGTGAAGGGTCTCTTGATGATAATAGGAACGGAGGGGCGGGGTGAGTTTGGGGGGCGGGGCACAGCATGACCATGACTGGTGGTGGAATTTAGGCTAGAGCCTATATACAGCAAACCATGTAAGTATAGGGAGTGTAAACGAGAGACAGAGAGAATGTGTGAATGGTGCATGCAAAGCATATGACATAAAAGATAGAGAGATAGGAGGAAGGGTAAGATAGAAGGAATAAAAGATAGATAGAGAGATAGAGAAAGAGAGAGGGAATAAATGGAGGACATATGTATATAGCGACAAATGGGAGAGAGAGTAAAGGTGGAGATATTGAAGCAGAAAGAAAGACAGACAGACAGACAGACAGAGCAAGATATAAAGAGATAGAGAGGGAGAGAAGGTATGATGGAGAAATAGATAGGAGAGAGGGAGAGGGATAGACAGACAGAATGAAAGAAAGAATGACAGATAGAAAGAGATTGGAAACCAGACAAGAGACAGAGATGGAGAGGGCAAACTGTTATTAACCACATCAAAAAAGAACTTCAATATAAATCTTATGTGATGATTATGTGATTATCATTTTTTATATACAATCATCTAGTATCATGCTAGTAAATATGAGTGATACACTGCAAACTTTATACCACAATTATCTCTTCTAAACATTAAGAGGAATAATATCTTCCAAAATAAATGCTTTTATTCATATATTCCTATTACTAATACTTTTTTTTTAATTTGAAAGCACAGCACAACATATTCAGCATTCAGCATTCAATTATTGTTACGGTTAATAGATTGTATATTTTTTTTTTATAGATCAAACTTTTCATGCATTGGATGGGAAAAAGAATGTTATTCTCCTTCAAAAAGACAGCACAAAATATTCAGAGTGCAATCATTGTTACGGTTACTGCATCATAAACATAATATTGTTATACATTTTGGTAATATATTCCATGCATGGAAAGGAGAAGACTGGTGTAAAAACACTCACCTAAGACTGAGCTACCTGAGCTGCTGTCTAGACTATCACAAGTTGTGGGATCATCTTCCTCTATACCACTCTCTAAAACAATAAAAAAGTACAAATCATCATTAGAAGCAGTACATGTACCTAACCACTACTATACGTTGTTACTTGGTAACATATTTTGGTATGAATGTTGTAAAGAGTATTGTGGTATGAATGTTTGTAAATTTACAAAATAAATTTGTAAAGTTGGCATGCATTACAAATGATCAGAATGTTGCATGCTGGGAGAAGAAAATATTAATAATTAGATTAGTTCAAGACTGAGATAATACTATTCAGGGGTACTCGTATAAATAAATTGCCTGCTTTATATGATGTCAAAATCAAGAATAATAAATTATATTAAGAAAACAAAAGAGTACAGCTCCATGAAATACAAAGTTGTGTCTCAAGCCCGCCTCACATTGTGCGATCTGATGCGACATGATTTTGGAACAAATGGCATTTTAACATTAATTTTGACATATGACACATGTAAATTATGTTGTCTTGGGGTTCGAAACTTGAAAAGGAACAATTAAATTAAGATTTTGTTCAACTGCAAGCCTTTAATAACGAGCAAAGTCCAAATCAAATCGCAAGATTGCTATGACGTCACTGCGAATTGGAATAATTTCCCTTTATACAAAGATGGTTCATAATTTCAATTCTAGCATTCAGAGGAATAGTAAAAGGTTTTCAAGTTTTTCATCAAAAAAAAAAAACATAGCGCAGCAGATCGAAAAATGTGAGGCGGCCTTGGTGTTGTTCATTAACATGTTTAATAGATTTTTTTCCTGCCATAACCTTTATATATTAACATGAGACGAGTCAAACATAAAATCCTACAATATCTATCATGATTGGTAAGAAAGTGATTCTTACCTGCGCTCTTGTCAGTATCGACTGAGATGTGTTTAGGCCTGATAGGACCAAGGTCTGCTTGACTACCCGCCGTACTTGATAGTTCATCACATGACTCAAATACATCACTATGAGAGATAGAGATAAAAAGAACAAAGAAAGACAGACTTGATGTTTAGATAACTAAGTAAAAGGTTTAGTATTTGCTAATCAACTGAACTGCATCAAACTGTTTCAAAATTGACAGCTTTCAAAATTTGAGTTGGATTTCAGTCTAGAAAAGACAGACTTGGTTTTTTAGGTAAAAAAGAAAAGTTTTGATGATTTGACAATAAATTGAATCTGTGACAAATTTACAAAGAGAAGAGAGAAAGAATTAGGCTCAAAGTGAATATCAACAGTTTATTTTCTTCACATAAATTTTCATTTATTCCAGTTAACCTGACGTAGGCTATTTCCAATTATACTCGGGCTGGTATCAATAAGAAATGTTGTTGTAGCAAAATAAGCTCATCTCCAACAAAGTTTTAAATTAATTGATACAGAAAAGGCTTCTTTTTCTTCTTCTTCTTCAAGATAATCTGCCTAGTTCACTACTGAAAATTCTTGCCGGTGTAAATATGAGTGAGGTAACATGGGGATGTCCAGAATGACAGGTAAAAGGTGTATATTTACAAGGTGCAAGTAAAATTATAACCACAGTTTATAGCCCTCCTGTCATAAGTAGAACTAGAAGAATAACCAGGAAAATAATAAGGGACCTTCTGCTCTAAGTCTTATCCAAAGGATTATCTTACTTGATCTCCGAGTCACTCTTGATGCTGACTGCTCCTCCGCTGCCAGAAAGGTTTGCTAGACGATCAATTTCTCTTGTGAAGCTAAGAATAACCAATGATAGTTCTGCATGTTCCGCGTCGCTTCATGGTAGTGCCTTTTGCAGAGAGGATATGCATTTACTTACAAATATGAAAAATATTCATATAAATGTATTAATATGCCAAATTTACGACTTAACCAATTTTATAATTAGATGTATGTATGCATGTAATTATTATGTTCATGCTTTGTTAAATTTTTCACATAAAAGATTCCTGCAATTGTAATGCAGTATAAGCTTTTTTCTTTTCTTTTTTTTTTTTTTTTGTTGCAAATTTTAGGTGAGGAAATTCAAGGGGGCAATTTTTGGGGAATTTCATTTGTTCATTTCTATAAATGGCTTTATATCAAATTGAACTTTTTCAAGGCTGATGTGGCCAGATTGTCACTTTTTTTTCTTTAAGCTTTTGTAAATGAAACTTCCCTTACAAATACAAATCATAAAGGTTTACAAATACATACGTCTACTTTGAGATAAAGCACAAACAGTATTCAATAGACCAGTTTACTTAGTTATTATAATTTATCCATATTTCTTTCCTGGCAATATAGTAACAAGGTATTCAAACAACCTGTAATAAAAGCATGAACTACAATACTTGGAATCCAGTTTGTATACATTAGTTTTGCTATATAAGGCAAGCCTCAGGCAAATTATATAAATTTGAATATGTTAGTAACTGGTCTATTACTAGATGGATGGCACTATTTAAGTAAGTTATGATAATTATTATTACTACCTACCTTTGCGTTCTCTTTCGTTCTCTTTCCAGTTTCTTCTCTAGACTGATTTGACTGGTCCTCAGGCCATCCATGTGACGCATTATCATGTCCGCTATAAGACCAGCCACGCCCATAATGTCAGGTCGCTTCTCAGGTCAGAGGTCAAACATCTAAAGTCAAAGAACAAAAGAGAGTATTTAGTTTCTTCCCGAGACTGATCTGAAGTGCGGTCAGCCCATTCACACGGCACATGTCTGTGTATACAAGACCATAGTGTCTTGGACCATTCTGTATAATGTAGTTTTTTCCTTTGGATATTTTCTAGTGTTAATGATATACTGTTCGTTAAATAGTTGTACAAGTGGGGTTTTTTTTTCTGAGGATAAAACATGGTTTCTCTTTTTGGATTAGCCTTCATATGTATACTCATAGGCTTACTGCTAGTGTTCACATTTTTCTGCGACAGAAATACAAATAAATTAATTTGTAACAAATTCTGTGATAATTAATGTTCATGCCATTTTACAACTATTATATAAAACTTTCATGCATGATATGATCAATAACCTAACTACATACATGTATACCAAGAGATATATAATATTATCATTATATTTTTAGATTCAAATTCTCTATTTTACCTGCCAATAGTTGTGATCACAAGTTCTGAGTATTGATCCGCAGGTACAGGTTCATAGTCAGCTTCTACAATCTTGCAAAGATACAACAGAGAGAAGTAATATAACTTCACATTGGAAACATAATGATACAGATATTGACAATACTGGTTGAATATTTTGACTTTTCTATTCCAATTTTATCAGCTTTTTATAATTCCCCACCCTTATTATTCTATTTTTAAGAGGAATAAGTTATTAGTATTGATGACTGGAGCCACCAACATGGGTTAATTTACACCAATATTTTAGGGAATGCAGATTACAATGTCTGTTTTTCTTGACATAACAATTTGAAATCCTTGGTGCGCAGAAAATTTGTAAGTAAAGTAAAATTTGACTTATTCTTCACCGTGAAAAAAACATGTCACATAAGATTTCCTTATTCATTCACACAGATCTAAACATTATAATTTTTTTATATGACTACAATTATTCAACAAATTACTTTTCATCAAATTTGTTGTGCAGTGAATATTGTCTTACCTTGCTAGCGAGTGCCAGCATGTTGGAACTATAGAATGGAGGTTTGAGAGTTGACATCTGATATAAGATGCATCCAGCTGCCCAGACATCAGCCTTCTCACCATACGGTGTAGACTGCACTATCTCAGGACTGAGAAAGAAATAAGATTTAAAAAAAATAACATATTGATACTTGGTTACATAACTATATTGACCGAGGGCTAGTAAGAAATCCTATAAGATGATGCTTTAATTGTAGATATAGAATACATCCGGCTGCCCATATTTCTCAAACCCTGAAAGGAAAAATAATATTGACTCATTTTTGTCACATGTATAATTTATTCTTTCCATTCAATAGACAAAACATAAAAATTGCAAAGTTGAACAAGTCTAAGACATGAGTACATTAGCAAGTAAATGTTAAGAAAAAAAATCTAAAACAGACTTTTTGTTTCCATTGAACACATTTTCTTTTTAAACCTATGCTAGAGAAATGTATCCTTGCTCAGAGAGAGAGCAAGAGAGCGAGGGAGAGAGAGAGAGAGAGAGCATTAAAATTAGGCAAATTAAATATCATACCATTAATTCTAATTTGCTTTTGCAGGACACTCATATACATCTGCCACATTCAACCCAGGTGAGGTAAATGGGTACCTGGCATAAATTTATTCCTTGAAATACTAGAGTGCCGTGATGGTGGTCATGCTAAAGTCAGGGTAATAACATGATGCACCAGGAGTGTCTAATCTGGCAAACATGGCATGCTACAAATTGCCATTGGTATTATTATGTAACTCAAAATTGAACAGTCGTTGTTGATGAAAAATACTCACCAACTGTATAGTATGGTTCCTACCACTGATGTCATCTTACTTGCATCAGGTTGTCTGGCTCGGGCAAGACCAAAATCAGCTGCAACGTCAAACAATATCCATGTATTATAGATACCACGTATACATATGTGTGTTACACATTGATTTCCAACAACATGGCAAGAAATGGAATCCTCCACAAAAATAATTAATGTCAGCTACATGTAAAATTGTATCTGCTTAATGTACGCACATCTTATTTTTTTCTTTAAAATGAAATAATTTGACCAGCCATATTTGTTCAGTTCCTAATTTCTAAGGTCGTCTCATGATATTATGAGGACTACCAATTATACTATGTTATGGAATGACAAATGGAAATAAAATCAGTTGAAAAACCTGCCAGCAATTCAGCACAAAATTAAGAATGTTATTGCACACTCATGCCCCTCCCCCCCCCAAAAAAAAAGAAACACCATTTCACGAAAGGAAAGGACATATGTATGAATTGTTTAAATACTTGACAAGATAAATTAAAATGCACACTGCAATGATATCAATGCCTGTATTAAATAAATAGCTTATGAAAGTTTTCATGATAAAATACTTACTGATAGTAACTCTATCCCTCTCTCCAAGCATGATGTTATTAGGGGTCAGATCTCGATGGACAATCTTCTTCTCTTTATGTAGATACCTCAATGCTAGCACAATCTAATTAATAAGATATATATAAAACATATAGATAGAATGGCTTTGCATATCATGGATGATGTAATACTTTCTTTTTCACATTAAATTGAACAGTTGCTTTGTATACTAATTCCACAGATGTTTTTAACCTTTTTAAGGACAAACAAAGAAAAACAATATCATGCGCTGACAGAGCCTTTAGTGTAGGCCTTCCAGAGGTTTTTGTTTTTTAGTATAAAAACATCAACACATAGCGTCAGTAACTAAATTACTTACCTGAATAAATATATGCCATATTCTCTCCTCGGAGAAAAGCTCATTCTTTTCTTTCAACGAGTTGAAATGTTCATAATGTGGGGCTCCCTCTATAAGCTCCATTACAATGTACATCTTCTCAACTTGAGCTGCAATAAAGAAGAAAAAAGGGAATTAAAGTTAATTCTTAGAATTTGTAGTGAGGCATCTTTTTAAGAAAAAATCTTTAGAAGTCATGATGATTTCATATGTCGTCACATGAATTTAATTTCAGGCCATTCTATGTTTGATTAAATAATGAAAAGTAAATGAACTAAAAATCATGGCAGAGATATGCAACCAAGAGACATATCAACAAGACCTCATGTCTCCCTCTCTCTCATAAAAAAATACTGGAAAAAGCATTATAACCAATGAGATCATGTCTACCCTTCAACATGCAGCAGTCGCTTCATTTTGGGGTAAGATATCGAAGATTATTACTTGACAGATTATATACACGCTGAATATTTCGCGGTGGTTTCATTGTTCATGAATTTGCGACTTATTGAACAAGAAAATTTCCACTTCCTGATATTTCTGTACAAAGTAAAGGCAAATACAATAAATTCACAACAAAATACTCTGAGATTCCCGTCATGAAGCAAAATCACCAAAATATATGGCACAAATAGTATCTGGAACTTTACATAAAAAAGCGATTGGCACAAAAATTTGAGAATGCCTTGTTAAATTGCTCAATATTCAGGAATTACTTGGCTGTTACCCGTCATCTATACATGCTCAACTTACGTTCTGTAAATGTCTTGTAATAGCAGACAACTTTTGGATGTCTCATGTGTTCTTTGAAGTTATAAGGTTCTTCTTTCAACTTACGTTCTGTAAATGTCTTGTAGTAGTGTTCTTTAATAATGCTCAGTTCACTAATGATACTCTCGATGCTCTTCTCCTTCTCCTTAGCTGTTCTACCCACAGCAGGGTTGTTGTAAGAAATCTCCTTCAGAGCTAGGAAGTTGCCTCCAGCATTCTTCTTCACCTGGGAAAATGATGTCAAACAAATCATCCATAAATGTTCTATTTGTCCAGGTTGATATTGACTGTTACGAAGCTTGGAAATTACACATTAATGGCCCTTATTTTCATTGCATTTCTTTACCTAGGGACTGTTCTGAACTTAATCAGGTAAAGCAAAATTAATATTAGATCATTTGCTACTGTTGGAAAGACTAAGTGTGCATACTCATGAAAGAACAGGTGAAATATCTGCATTATTCAATGCAGCACAAACCATGGTCATGTTAATGAGGAATGGAGTGATGTTCATGATTGACAGACTGAATAAATAGTTATTGCTCAACTTCACACAAAAGCTCACTTTATCAATTTTGACAAAAAAAACAGTTCCAATATGTAGATGTTCATAGACCAGATGTCCTGAGAAGGACAGAGTTAACATCTAGGATGCAACATAACAAATGCTTACCTTGTAGACACTACCAAAAGCACCTGTTCCTCGATGCTCATAGACAAGATATCCAGAGATGGACTGGACCAACATCTTTAGGGCGCATCGTATCAAATGCTTACCTTGTAGACACTGCCAAAGCTCCTGTTCCTAGATGTTCATGGACCATGAATCCCGAGATGATTCATATAAAAATCTAGCATGCAACGTACATGTAATAAATGCTTACCTTGTAGACACTGCCAAAGGCTCCTGTTCCTAGATGTTCATAGACAAGATACCCTGAGATGGACTGATTGGGCTCCTTGTTCTGATTCGTCTCCTCAAAATTCACCTTGATGGTGTCAAGCTGCTCAGCCTGAAAATAACCCAACAAAACAATATCAAAACCATTCATACGATATACAAAAACAACATAAACGTTACTCTTGGAAGACTATGGAATGTAAACGAACAACTTAAGGGGTTTTTTTTCCCCCTCAACCATCATCCTTTTTTTTTACAATGAAAATTACTTACCTACAGCAGCAAACATTAAATGCTTCTTTGATTCAAACATATTAACAGGGCTCCCCAATGACCTTTCCATTAGGTCTGTATCACATTTCCTATAATTGGAGTGCAGAGTATCCCTATTCAAAGTTAGAAAATTTGGATTTTGAAAGAACAAATTTTGATGGTGCCCATGTGTAAGAGGCACTTTGGTTGTGTGGAACAATATTTTAATCGTACATGAATGGCATATCCTGTAAGGATATCAATAGGCCAACAATACACAAGAACTTCACTCTAGAGGAGGTATAGATTTGGATGTGTGGGTGGGGACAAAATTGATTTGTAGATGAATGGTAAGACTTGAAAAAATATCAACAGGCCAAACAATTCACAATATATCTTAACTCTCTGGGATGTATAGATACTGTGCGTGTTATTTTTTTAAACTCTCCGTAGTAATAACTTAAGGAGTAAATCTGAAACATTTACTTAGCAGGTAGTGCAGGAGCCATCTCAACAAGGCTGCTTGTAGGTATTGATTATCTCTCTGAAATGACCAACACAATGAACCTTCTTCAAACAGATCTGGAGGAAAGAGCCGTTTGAAGAGCCTACGATTCCTCTTCCATACTGAACAGAAACGCTCAGGTTCGAAATGAATTTCTGTAAGGATAATAAGAAATGAGAGAATGATTTCTTATACAAATATTCTTTTTAAATAACAATTATTAATTCTCAGGATTAGCCAAGCTTTTATGAATGAGAAATGATGATTTGAATTTGGCCACATTGCAGATGTTGGGTTTTTCATATCGGCAATGGCATCATTGGTTGATCTGAATATAGAATTCAGATACAGATTCGCTATCGGCTATTCTAGCAATGAAGTATACTACGGACAATTCGTATAGGAAAGCACTTGTATTAAAGAGTATATAGATTGTAGTACCCGGTCTTAACTTTTAGTTCTGGTCAAAGAGTATCTATCTCTGTTCGAAGTGATATTTTCATAAGAACAAAAATGATAGAAAATGGGTGATTGCCAAAAACTGGTTTACCAAGTGCGTACTTAGTTCTGTGTTAATTTTCAATTGTTACAAGATTTCAAAACTGAGTGATCTTGTCATCCAATGAGAGCTAACTTTGGGTAGATACACTTTGGTATTATCATAACAGAATATGAGTTACTCTTTGACACTGAAATTGAAATTGTTGATAACATAAGTTATACATTTTTTACTACAAGCTGTCAAATTTGAGTATAATTTTTTTTCTGGGACTCATTGTATAATTACATTATTTAAAGCACCTCAAAATAAATTTGAGGAACGCACTATTATTTATGCAAAATATTTCTTTCTAACTGCATTTAGACTAACCTGTAGAGTTTGTAGTGCTTCATTCTCAGCTTTGTTGAAGTTTTCTGAGGAAAGATATGAGCATACCCACACTATATGATACCATTGGTTCTGGACTATCCTGCTGTGCATTGGTATCAATTATGGACCATTCAGTCCAGAGTGCACAGCGATGCCTATTGAACAAAAGAATAATTAAAACAATATTATAAACAACGTCACATTCAGGAATTGAATGAAATTTAGAATTCCATGAGAATTGCTCCAGCAAGAAAAATTAACTTACTGTAAATGCAATACACTCAAATGACTTATTTTAACCTTTAGTTTGAAAATATTTACCCAACCCTACGAAAACCCAAAACTTACTTAAAAACTCTATTGTAACGGCTACATCTTAGGAGAAATAAAGCATTGTCGCCAGAGTAAAACCATGTTGTGTCAATACAATTTAATATAGCAAAAAGTTTGTTCTGAGACTGAAAAATAGAATTTTAACAGCATTTGTGTAGCTTGCAGCCATTTACAAGAGTGTCCAGTTGTTGAAGGTTTGCATTAAAAAAAAGACAACAAACAAAACAAAAATATCTGTCATTCACCCATTCTTTTTTTAAAGCTTAAGTTATACTCGAAATGGACAATAAGATGATTTGTTAATAAAGCTCACCTGATTTCAAAAAATAATGTAATGCTCCAATTTGCAACAATCTCCTCCCTGTAAAAGATAAATGTAATTTGGTTGCTGTTTAGCAATACCAATCTTGGTGAATTTCATTTTTGGTGAGATTACTTGAAACAACTGTAATCTAATAAAAAGCATTTAGGAACACATATTTTCATCTTGACTTTTATTTTAAAGAATTCGTACATGTATGGCTAACAACATCATAATTAATGTCTTATCACAATGTACTGATGTGGTCAACAAGGAAATTTGTAATAACTTTTGCAAATTATTTATTACTTACTAGGATTTTGTGATCATTCCTTGCAAAAAGTTTTACTAGCTACTGGAAAATTTGTGATCATTCTTTGGAAAGTATTTAACTAGCTTACAAAGAAATTTGTGATCATTCTTGAAAAAGAATTTAACTAGCTTACAAAGAAATTTTGTGGAATCATTCTTGGAAAGTATTCTACTAGCTTACAAAGAAATTTGTGATTTACCCTCACAAAAAAGTATTATATAGCTCACATGAGCTTTTGAGTGTCACTCTGCAACTTTTATCATTTTATCAGATACAGAAGACTATCTGCAAATGCGGAACAATAATAATTATCAAAATTAATGATATTATTCATTTCTCCTACTATAGAAAAAGAAAAATACTTAATAGGCATCATAAATAATTTTAAAGAGTTGCAGGTGTCTTACATTTTCATGGACAGGGAATGAAGTGAGTGGATGTCTGCCTGATGAGCTGGCACTGGGCAAGAGCTTGGGAAGACCTCTATAGGCTGAACTCACGATCGCTGGAAAATATACAGGAAAAAATAACATCATTTATCATATTGGTCAAGCTTTAGAACGTTTGAAATAATCAATGAGATTATATAAGCCTATCAAACTACTAAAATTAATCGTTAGTGCTTTGGTTGAATATCAGAAATTCAAATTATAATTTAAGTTTTAAGATTTCTTAAATATTTCTCTACTATGCACTTGCAAAAGACATACTATCGTGTATGTATTACTCTGGGATTCATTATAAGTTAATTTATACCATATGGGTAAATGCCAATGAATGTATTTCTCTGAATAATCATTGTACATAAATAATAACTTCATTGAAAATACAGAAACGACTCCTGAAAGTGAAATGTAATATTCTAAATATCCATTTCACAAAATGGACAAGTCATAAACTTTCATGCAAAATAGAAATTGACTCTGCTGTTCTATTAGACTAACCCGCCTACAATTACTTCTCCCACCCCCACCCCCGAACAACTTACCCCTTAAATCCATTAACCCTATTTATAGGGGGTTAATTGTCCAGGGTGGTGTTATCCTGGTACAACAACCTTTGCAATGGCACATTATTCTCTTAATATCCCATTTTGGTATGAAATATGATATGAACATATTAATAATTATATATGAGCATAGTATTTATGACCCCGGTATGGTCTACAAATATAACAATGAATCGAGGATCTGGTTAAAATATTCGCATCGAAGGAACATCAAACATAGTACTATTCTCTCGAGGGCCATCGGCCCGAGAGAGAATCAGTAATATGTGATGTTTCTGAGTGCGAAATAGTTTTAACCTGTTCTGAGAATGAGTCATTGTATATTTTTTTATATCCTTCACTATAAATACATTCCTTTTAATTTTTTTTAATGAACAAAATTATATAGTCTATGCTTACCTTTCTTCTGGATCCAATAAAATATTTTTTCAAAAAAAAAAATCGTCTGTTAATGTATGGCACCTGGTCAGTGCAGCTTCGCCGAAAGTTTCCCGTGGCATGCAAGTGGAGAATTCAGGTAAAGGCTAGAGTAGCAGCGCTTGCGTTGCGTTGCGCAACTCGTGAATAGGGTGGGGGGGGTCGGAAACGTATAGTCCAGTTTTTGCCTAGGGGAAAAATGTACTATGCGGTTAACGGGTCAATGAAGAAAAACGAACTATTTCTTGGAGAAACGTTTTCTTAGTTAAACTATTTTTTCTCCTTGTGTACACTCTCATGCAAACAATCTTAGATAAGGGATTATAATAATTACTGGATGATTATGAACACATAGTAATACTTACTGTAAGAGAGCAAGAAGTAGTGGAATTCCCCCATGACTTTCTGACATCATTACTTGATCTTGGTCCTGAGGCTAGCCTGAACTATGCCGGCATACCTGCAATCAAAATACAATTGGGGTTTTTACATTTACTTCATATCAAACCTTATGTTTGTTTATTTATGTCTCATGCATTAAACCTTTGAAGCCAAATTATTATTATTTTTTTAATTTTTTTTTTATTGTTTTTAAGGGCAACATTAACAGTGGCTCTATCAAGGATATTTAATCTCTGAAAAACTATTTTAAAAAAATAGCCATTAAAACAAGCATTTACAACCATCATGGGTGACATTGATAGATACATGTATAAGATGCAACAAGACAACAGATATACAGTCTGTGTCAGAAAATGTGTACAGTCGAAAAAAAAAAATATTAAAGGTGTGCAATATTTTCAAATAATGTGCGTATGTGGTATCAAAATAAAGCAAAAAGATTTTTCCCTGCCTGATACGCCTTGTTCTGTATAATTTGGCTTTTGTAAAACAAAAGTTAGCGTAAAATTTTTGTTGGCGACGAGGAACAACTCGAATATTGAGCATTTAATGGCCATTGTGCGAAACCTATACACAAAGGCATGGGAACGGCGTGGCGAAAAATGGATTTTTCTTGATTGTCAGAAAACTAGTCATCATCTAAAACTAAAACACCAATTGAATGAAAAAATTGCAGAAGAGTCTGATTTTCCTGCTTTACACAAAAAATATCAAAACAATACTCAGGTTTGTGATTAATCTTCATACTAATAGAAAAAATGTGTTCCACTTGTACCAGTTTATTTGACACAGACTGTAGAAAGAAAGCAAGTTAGGAGAAGCTACCGCATATTGTAAAACTTTTGAAATAATTTCTTTTTAGCATGTTTTGAATATTTTTGGGCAAAGCTTACAGCATAATTGGAAAACTTATTCATGTTTTGTTTTTTGTTGGTTTTTTTCAGACATATTTCCTCTTCTAATGCTAAGGATGTTCATTCCTTTATACATGGCCTTTTAATAATGTGGAGAACATGTACGCACAAAAGACACAAGAAAGGCATTCTACAATGTAAAACTATATGCCTTTGTCGCAGTTTGTATGTCATGTAGTATCCAATATTTTCAATTTCATTTCAATTTGCTGGTCACATTGATCAGTAGCTAATTGGAATAGTGATCCATCCCACACAAGGACTTTTGGATTCGTAATAAACTCAAAAGACAACAATTAAAATGACTTCAGTGAGCTATTTAAATATATAAAATATATATGTGTGAAGTCTTGGTTCATACTAGTCATTTATTAGCAGGATGTTCAAGGTTATTTAATCAGATTATCATCCTACCAAAGACTGGTGTGTTATTGAGGAGAAGATAAGCAGATTGGAAGTTCTTAAATACCTCTAAACTGGAGTGTCCCGCCATGTTGAACTAATTTTGCCTGTATTTACATTTAACAAATTCTTGATCTTTGAACGTAAATATTTAATTCATAATTTCATACAAATAGTTGGATGTTCATAAAGCTTAAATAATAACAAATGTCCCAGCATAAAAAATGTTACTCTATTATCAAGCAAGGAAAGAGTTGAAGCATCCTGTACGTAAGACCTTTGGGAAGGAAATTTTTCAGGAGTCTATGGGTAATTAACTATCAAGGCTAGTCTTAAAGCTAAGCTAGAGTTCTTAACAAGCCAAAATAATTTGAGACAAATCTCTGAGATATGTCCTCACATTGTTCCATTAACATTAAACATATGCCTACACAAGATTATATTCACGGTTACAGGCGACAGGACACATCCGCAGTAGCAGAACATGCCTGGGAGAAGCAACACCTCCCCCCCCCTCCGATTGATGGTTGTATCATTGCGTGCCAAAGAGAGCATTGGTTATCACGAAGTAATTAAGGAGGCTATAAAAAAAAGGCCCCCCCTGGAACACTTGCAACGAATATGGATTGGGTAAAAACATAAATTTACGCATTTGCCACGCACCATTTCGTTCCAGTGTGGAAACGCATTCGTGGCACGTTTGGGAGGATGCAGGCAATGCGGACAATGCGTGAAATGCTAGAGCAAAATTTTAAAATGTTTAAAATTTGGCACGACGAAATATTTTCGCGGAACTCTTACGTGAACTATACGAAAACCTATTCGCAAACTTGTCGTTCCAGCGCGTGTCCAATGCGTGGCAATGCGTGTCCATCGACTATTGTTACGCAGTTCACACGATAGTTCACGACTAGTTCATCGATAAGTTCCGGCTAAGTTGCGCAAGACCTGCGCATTACTGCGCAATTACTTCCAGAACAGTTCGGCATGACAGGTGCATGGTCCTGCGCATGCGCAAATGGCCACACGACGACAAAGAGAATATAACGAAGAAGGTGCGGTTGCGTCGGTATGCACGTAAAACGGTGTAGTACTGGAAAATGCATGTGTTTTTTAATCAGTCGAGCGCATGCGCTGAGGAATTGGCAACGTGTCAATTGCTAACGGGACTGCACGTGGAGCG
>CALNVZ010000641.1:24577532-24603516 GCA_940671915.1 Paracentrotus lividus
ACCCCGCCCCTCCGTTCCTATTATCATCAAGAGACCCTTCACGGCCGAGTCACCAGGTGTGTTACCCTCTCCTCTCACATTCGTCATTTTAAAATGAATCACTGATCCCATATCAATTCTAGTTGTAAACTTAAGGGG
Source organism: Paracentrotus lividus (assembly GCA_940671915.1). Taxonomy (NCBI): domain Eukaryota; kingdom Metazoa; phylum Echinodermata; class Echinoidea; order Camarodonta; family Echinidae; genus Paracentrotus; species Paracentrotus lividus. The sequence goes on from CALNVZ010000641.1 coordinate 24,577,671, forward strand.
AAGAGGGCGCTATCACTCTACGCAAAGCGAACGCGGCCATAGACTTTTTGTATTTTGCACAGTTTTTTCACTTTGTTTTCTTGATTATGGCGAGCAACTACCTTTTCAAAGAAATGATCAACTTGAATAAGTACGCTAAGAGTCTGAATGTTTCAAAAATAGGAATAACTTATTGCAAAGGGGAAAAAAGACACTTGTGTCAATTCGAAATCCTAGTAAGATCAAATTCCTGTACAATATGGCCAATTTTGCTCTCAAAATAGCTCATGCGCTGCATAGTCATCTTCCTCGATTACGCATAATTATATTACACCTTAATGATCAAGCAGTTTTTAAAAGCTTGAATTCTCAGCTTTCCAAATATGGTACATTCATTTCGATTGGTTAAAAAAAAGTCCTGTCACTTTGAACATTATCACAAACGAATCTTTACTCGATGGGTCAATATTTCCGCATATCACATGCATATCGCATGTGGACGGCGTCTTCGCAAGATGTGACAAGATCACTATTTATATCAATAATCGTTAGGAACATCAATCTATGTGAAATAAAGATTCTGATTACAACTTTATAGGCTTGCCAAAATGTCTTTTTCCTCAATCTGGTCTGAAGCATCTACCTACGAAAACTATGATAAAAGTTCAATTATTTATTTCATGTCCATGACTAATTTCCTCGAACGGATCGACTGACAATACGATTTTACCGACAGGGAAGTTTTCTTAGACGAGTTTTTGTACGCTAGAATAATTGCATGCAGTTGTCAATCGGTCGCTTCCCGCCGTTAGCGCGGGTTTTGTTGACATTAATGTAGAGCCGTATAATTTTCTGCGCCGCTGAGCTGCATGTATGTCCACTTAACTCATGAATGTAATGTTGCGTTTCCCCTCGTCAAATAATGGACGCGTCTTTATGTTAAGATTTAATGCCATACGTTAGATTTACATTTCACGTAGAGTAGAATTGATATGTCAAATTGGCACAAATTATATATTAAAAAAAAAAAAAACTTTTGCAACCTTAAAAAGAAATCAAAGCTATAATTATGTATACTTCAAAATGTTAGTGTATTAATGAAAATTACAAAATTTGCGCAATGAATTAGTGATTTTAAATTTTCTATGTGTTGCCAATTGAAAGATTTCCATGATTATTTTTATTTAACCTGTTCTTAATTCATTAACCATTTAATGTAATGGCATTAGTTTGCAACTCAAGTTAGGAAATGACTTTAAGGTCTATATCATGAATACTCAGTCTGCAACACACATTCAAGAGGGGAACCTCTCTCTCTCCCTCCTTTTCATTTACACAGGGAATGGGTAGAGCGTGTTCCCACAGAGCACATTGTCCGACGTGTGCTGATCTGTTTGAGGCTGTTCTTACGAGATCAATCCTATCAGAAGACCCTATTTGAACTTGGTGGTGTTAAAGTACTCTCACAGGTATGTTGTTAAAAAGTAGCCAATTAGTATCATTCAGGGGCCGCGGAGCGTTTTTGAAAGTGGAGGGGCTGAGCCGAAGTGGGGGGGGGGCCGAACAGGCTAAAAATCACAAATGTATGGTCATTTTTGCATTTTTGTACACGATGGCTGAAAAAAGTGGGCCCCCCCCCCGGCTCCGCGGCCCCTGTCATTGTTACATGTACTTCTTGCATTAAAGTCTCATTCTAAGCCAATGAGAATGGCTGTTTCAAAATTGCACTCATTCATAACTATTTAGGTTACATGGAATTTTATTCTCAGGGTAGACATTAACTAGGATAGCCTCTTCACATGAAGTTAATGATGAACCTTACTGATTACATTTGAAGTGGCAATGTGGCAGGATGGGTGAAATTTATCTTGGTTGGTTCATTGATTGGTTTATTTCACCTGACTTCTATTATATAAGTAGTTGCTAAAGCAACAAGGAGGCTTATGACTTTGAAGTTTTATATCTTGTATAGTAAAGATTAAAATTGTTGTACTGTCTTATACATTTTTTGGATAGAAAAATAAGACTAATATGGTTTGACAGTTTCTGTCAAAATGTTTTTATTGACAACTCCAGTAGTACATGTTCATTAGTGTAGTGTGTACAAATGTATTTTAAGATCTATATTTTTTGTATCTTCTAGAAATTATTAACAGCAACAGAGAACTATCTAAACAGAGGTGATTCCGAGCCTTTTATGGTTGATATTCTCAAAGAAATGTCAAGTAAGTAAATTGCCTTTTGATTTCGTTCCTTTTTCTCCCTAACTTTGCTACTTTTCCCCTCCCACTCCCTTCCTTCGCCCCCCCTCTTTCCCTTCTCAGTCTATCTTTTTTTTCCTTTTTTTTTTAAATCTTCCGTGTATTAACCTGTGGTAGATATGTCCTTTCTCCAGGATCAAGTAATTTTCCAACTGAATCCTGGTGGAAATTTCTACTGTTAAGTTATAGAACAAAAATAAACTTCACCATTGATGAAGTATTGTAATTTGTCAACGATGTAATCATGGAATATTTTTAAATTGTAAACTTGAAATTTATCAGTCCTTGGACTGCTTTTTTAGTATTTTTGATAAACGAAATTGAATTGATTTGAATTGTATATTCTCCGCTGCCTGAATGTTTTTTTTTTGCAAACGACTTGCAGAGTTATAACTTTTGTCCACAACTTTTGTTTTTGTTTCAGATATTTTCCAGAAGCTGTCCGGCAACGTCAAGCAAAGAGACTGGTTAATAGCATGTGGGGATCACAAGGTGTGTTACATATTAGTGTGTGTGTAACAGTCCCGCATTGTTGCAATAATTAATATTATTACAGCTCTACTTCTGCTGCCTCAAACACTCTCCCATTCATTCTCCTCCACTTGTGTCTTGAGAGTAGTCTGAGGCATGCCATGTCATCACGTCAAAATCGTTGTGGAAAGGATATCATATCATGTTATATATTTCTTGTTCAGTATTAGATGAAATAATTTTATGAGAAGTCCGTGAAATGTAGGCCTATGCATTTACCTGTAAAAAATAGTTGTTGATATCTGAATGTAGATCTTGCTTGACATATGTTGTATGTGTGTCCCTACCATCTGCAAATAATAAAAATTAAGATATCTGATTGAGGTGATAAGAGGATGCATAAAATGTTCAGATTTCAATTTACTGTGAATATATTATTGAAGTGTGCGAATTTGGAAAAAAATATTGCAATGTTCAATTTTTTTATAGAATGATAGTAGGAATTGTCTATTAGAAAATTGAAAGGCGATAACAAGTGGTTTTAAAACTTAAAGTCAAGCACTGAATAAAGTTACCATCTAGCTGAAGGAGTTGGAAAGTAGGCTTTGGGTACTTTACTTTAAAAGAGATAATAAATGAGAAAGATTTGATAATATATATCATCTCCTTGTTCTTCATATTACTACTACATATTATTATTATTATTGTTATTATTATTATTATTATTATTATTATTATTATTATTATTATTATTATTATTATTATTATTATTATTATTATCATTGTTATTATTATCATTATTATTTATTATATACATATTATTATTATCAATCTTTTGTACAGCCATTAGTGATGTTACTCTCAGCCAGTGATGTCATGGTTCTTCATTGTTCTCTCTATGCTCTCATTGGTATGACACAAAGGTAGGCTCATTATAATATTTATAATTTGACTTATAATACTGATAGTGTTGTATACATATGTGACCTGCCAGCTGAGTTGATTATAACTGAGTTGATTATGACTTGAGAAAAAGAGTTATCAATTATGTCCTACATGTATGAAGAATACATCTGCTTCTCCTGTTATTTACTCTTTTTTGCTATTTGCAATTCATTATTAGTTTTGGAATTGAGGAGAACTCATCTGTGTGCAGACACTTCTATGGATACTCAAAACTATGCTATGATGCATTATATTTACAATATTCTACCCACGTACTAAAATTTATTTCAATATGATTTACTAAAAATCTTTATTTGTTATTTTATGTTCTATAGCCCTGAGCCGAGAGCTGTAATAGGAGAACTATACTGTGTGGAGACACTTCTACGGATACTACAAGACTATGATATGCTCTCAATAAAGTAAGTTGCCACCTTTCTCACAGCATAATCAGCAATGAGAATAAATATTTGGTGACTGAATAATCACCATTGGAAGCTTTAGTACTCTCAGAGGCGGCGGAACGAATTTGAAAGTGGGGGGTCACGATGGAAAAGGGGCACTTTATCTGAAAAAGGGGCACTTGAGACCAGAGGCTTAAAAAAAGAAAATTATTCAGATAAATAGGGGTGCGCAGAAAAAAAATTGCCTTTAAATTTGTGCTTTAAAAAATTGTAATGGCTTTGTATTTTATTAATGATAAACAAATGGAATGCGAGCCGAAAAAATTGAGATAATTGTTCATTATAGACCCTATATAGTATCCGCGAGCGCGAAGCGCGAGTTTAAATTCGTTAGCTGAAAATTTGAGTTAATTTATTGGAATTAATTGTGCATCATATACCCTATTAATTATCCGCGAGCGCGAAGCGCGAGTTGAAAATCATGAGCTTAATAACGGAGTTTATTGTGCATTATAGACCCTATTTAATAATATCTGCGAGCGCGAAGCGTGAGCCGAAAATTTTGAGCTCAAAATTGGAATTAATTGCGCATCATAGGCCCTAGACCCTATTAAGTATCCGCGAGCGCGAAGCGCGAGTTGAAAATTATGAGCTTTACATTTGAGTTAATTGTGCATTATAGACCCTATTTAGAGTGTGTTCAATGTCCAATTTCAAATTTATACTCCAACATGAATCATGATACAAAGTGCAATTACAAAACGCTGATATAAAGAAAAACAAAGAGGGTGTTCTTTGTCCCCCATCCCCGGTCGTAAAAATGAACGTGTTTCAAATCTCAATTTAAATTTATACGCCGAAAATTTAAACGCCGAAAAAGATGCGTTTACAAACACAATCAGCTTCAATTTTACGACCTTGAGCATCGCGATTGCAACGAAATGCGACATTGATTGAGTTTTCAAACGTGTTTAAATGTGCTCTCGCAATGGAAGCTTCCGGTGCAATTGAAAAAAGGAGAAGATATTTGTTTTTTGAGAGTGGGGAATTTAAAGACGATCGACGTATAAACACGTTTAAATTTTGGACACTGAACGGTGCACCGTTGATCGCGTTTGTGTTTGAGTTTTGTGATTGCGTTTTGTATCATGATTCATGTTGCCGTATATATTATAAATTTGAAACTGGACATTGAACACACTCTTAGTATCCGCGAGTGCGAAGCGCGAGCCGAAAATTTGGGTTTTAAAAGACATATGGAGTAACAAGGGGCACTTTTTTGTATTGAAGTGCCCCTTTTTAGTAATAAAAGTGCCCCTTTTTAATATGAAAATGGCATTTTGTTAGCTAAGAAAAGGGGCACTTTTTAGTCATGAAAAGGGGCACTTTTAGGATGGATGAAAAAGTGGGGGGTCACAGTGCCCCCCTGCCCCCCTGGTTCCGCCGGCGTCTAAAGTTTAGTAGATGGGTTCTTTTTAATGAATTTACATAGATCAACAACCTTTTCAAGAAGGACTTCACAATTATTTTGTTACCAAAAGCCTTCCAATGTGGTGAATTGTTTTTGTTGGTGCAAAGTTTGGAGATGTGTTTATTATCAGTAATTGGTCATGACCCTAGCTTTATTTTGCCTAGTATTGTGTTTTGTATTAATCCGTCTTTAAAGTCTGTATCAAATAAAATGGTACAAGTGGAAAACATTTTTTTTTTCATAGTATGAAGATTAATCACAACCTGGTATTGTTTGGTATTTTCATAAAGCAGCAATATACATTTTTCTTCTGCTATTTTTTTCATCACATTTGGTGATTTATTTTTTGAGATATGACTAGTTTTCTACAATCAAGAAAAATCAATTGTTCAGTGCTGTGTATCATAAAGTATGGTTTTTTACTCTATTTATGTTTCTTATTTTCTTTAAAAATTATTTCTTAGACTTGTTCATAGTCTGCTGAAGGTGTTATGTAGAGATGGTTGCCAAGAATATTTCTTTCTTCTTAAAATTCATATTACAGTACTTTTGTAATTCCAAGTGTCGTTTTTAAACCAATTAATTTTTCTTCTCATGTTTCTTAGACTTGCTGCCAGCCTTTTGAAGGTATTATGTCTTGAAGAGCAAGTTAGAGAGCAGGTTAAGATCTTTGATGGTATGCCAATCCTCCTCAGTATTCTACACTCAGACAACATCAGTCTACTATGGAATGTGGTAAGTAAAGCCTGTTTCTTAAGACTAGCCTTGATAGTTAAGTACCCATAGACTCCTGAAAAATATCCTTCCCAAAGGTCTTAGGTACAGGATCGTCAACTCTGTTCCTGTTGATAATAGAGTAACATTTTTTTATGCTGGGACATTTGTTAGTATTTAAGCTTTGAACATCCAACTATTCTGTTATGAAATATGAATAATATTTAGTTCAAAGATCAAGAAATTGCTAAATGTAAATACAGGCAAAATTAGTCGATCAGTGATGGACACTCCAGTTTAGATGTATTTAAGAACTCCAATCTGCTTATCTTTTCCTCAATACACACAGTCTTTGGTAGGATGATAATCTGATTAAATGAACCTTTGAACATCCTGCTAATAAATGACTGGTATGAACCAGGACTTCACACATATATTTTCTTATATATTTATATAGGTCTCACTAAAGTCATTTTAATTGTTGTCTTTTGAGTTTATTATGAATCCAAAGTCCTTGTGTGATGATCACTATGTCCAATTAGCTACTGATCAATGTGACTAGCAAATTGAAATGAAATTGAAATTATTTATACTACATGACATAACAAACTTGACAAAGGATACATTTTTACATTGTAGAGATGCCTTTCTTGTGTCTTTTGTGTACAGTACTCAACATATTAAAAGGTCATTTTTAAAGAATGAACATCCTTAGCATTGGAAGAGGAAATATTGTCTTGAAAAAAGAAAAAAAAAACATGGATAAGTTTTCCCATTATTGCTATAAGGCTTTGCCAAAATATTCAAACATGTGAAAGAAATTATTTCAAAAGTTTTACAATAAGCAGTAGCTTCTTCTAACACTGCTTTCATTCTACATGTATTCTATTGTTTTGTTGCATCTTATATCTATCAATGTCACTGTGATGGTTGTAAATGTTGTTTTACGGGCTATTTTTTGATAGTTTTTCAGAGATTAAAATATCCTGAGAGGGCCACTGTTAATGTACCCTTAAAACTCATGAAAAGAAAAATCACCCCTCACTATCCAAATATTTGTGACTCTTCCATCAAAAGATTATCAAATTGCAAATCACTCATCATCAACTGTGACAAAGCATTATATTAACACTATCCCTTCGTCAATCATGTGAATATGATTTGTATATTCTACTGCTTACAAAATTTGGGGTTCAAAGGGTTAATGATGAGCATAAATAACAAACAAAAGGTTTGATATGAAGTAAATGTAATAACCCAATTGTATTTTGATTATCAGGTATGGTGCATAGTTAAGCTAGCTCAGGACCAAGATGCAAGTAATGATGTCAGAAGTATGGGGGGAATTCCACTACTTCTTGCTCTCTTACAGTAAGTATTACTATGTGTTCATAATCATCCAGTAATTACTATACCAGGGTCATTAATACTGTGCTCATATAGTCTATATAATTGTGTTTATATTATATTTCATACAAAATGGATATTAAGAGAATATGTGCCATTTGCAGAGTTGCATAACAGGATAACTCCAACCTGGACAATTAACCCCCTATAAATAGGGTTAATAGATTTAAGGGGTAGTTGTTCAGGGGTGGGGGGGGGGGGGGGGAGAAGTAATTGTCTAGGGGGTAGTTGTAATAGAACAGCAGAGTCAATTTCTATTTTGCTTGAAAGTGTTATGACTTGTCCATTTTGTGAAATGGATATTTAGAATAGTACATTTCACATGCAGAGTCAATTTCTGTATTTCATGAAGTTATTATTATATGTCCATTATGTACAATGGATTTACAGAGAAATACATTCATCAGCATTATACCCATATGGTATAAATAACTTATAATGAATTCCAGAGAATACAAACACGATGTATGTTTTCGCAAATTGTCATAGTAATCATGGAGAAATAGTAAGAATCCTAAAACTTAAATCATAATTGATATAATATATTCAACCAAAGCACTAACGATTAATTAGTAGTTTTGATAGGCTTATATAATCTCATTGATTATTTGAAACGTCTAGCATGACCAATATAATTAATATGTTATTTTTTTCCTGTATATTTTCAGCGATCGTGAGTTCAGCTCTGATAGAGGTTCTTCCCAAGCGCTTGCCAGTGCTAGCTCATCAGGCAGACATCACTCACTTTCATTCCCTGTCCATGAAAATGTAAGAAACCTGCAACTCTTTAAAATTATTATGATGATATAAGTATTTGTTTTCTATAATAGGAGAATGATATAATATCATATTTTTGATAATTATTATTGTTGCGCATTTGCAGATAGTCTTTGTATCTTGATAAAATGATAAAAAGTTGCAGTGACACTCAAAAAGCTCATGTGAGCTAATTAATACTTTTTGTGAGGGTAATCACAAATTTCTTAGTAAGCTAGTAAATACTTTTTCCAAGAATGATCACAAATTTTCCAGTAAGCTAGTAAATACTTTTTGCAAGAATGATCACAAGATTCCTAGTAAGGTTAAATGATTTTTGCAAGAGTAATCACAAATTTCCTAGGAAGCCAGTAAAAACTTTTTGCAAGAGTGATCACAGATTTCCTTGTTGACCACAGTACATTGGGATAAGACATAATTATGATGTTGTTAGCATACATGTATGAATTTTTGAAAATAAAAGTCAAGATGAAATATGTGTTTCTTAAATGCTTTTATTAGATAACAATTGTTTTGAAGTAATTCTCACCAAAAAAAAAAAAGAAATCACAAGATGGTATTGTAAACAGCCACAAATTACATTTATCTTTACAGGGAGATGTGCAATTGGAGCATACATTATCTTTGAAATCAGGTGAGCTTTATAACAATCATCTTTAATGTCCGTTCGAGGATAACTTAAGTTTCAAAAAGAATGGAATGTCAGATATTTTTGTTTTGTTTTTTGTCTTTCTTTTTTTTAATGCAAACCTTCAACAACTAGACACTCTTTTAAATGTGCAACTACAAAATGTTGTTAACAATCACTTATACAGCTATGCAGCTCCTAAAACTGTGGAATCAACTTCCAATTACAATTAGAATGGCCCAGTCTGTTCCTGTTTTTAAATTATTATTAAAGACACATCTGTGTAGGGAAGCATTTAAGTATATTATGATTTAATTTTGCTCATGTATCATAAGCAATAGGAGTATGAACGCGCAATAGGAGTATGAAAGCGCAGTAGAGTATATTAATATAGTGACTGCGCTATATAAATTAATCTTATTATACAGTATCAGAACAAACCTTTGGAATATTAGGTTTTGGTGAGACAACATGGTTTTACTCTGGAGACAATTGCTTTATTTCTCCTAAGATGAAGGGTTACAATAGAGATATTAAGTAAGGTTTTGGGTAAGGTTGGGTATAATTTCAACTAAAGGGTTAAAGTAAGTCATTCGAGTGGTGTATGGTATTTACAGTGAAGCAATTCTTGCTGGAGCAATTCTCATGGAATCTAAATTTAATTTAATTCCTGAATGTGATGTTTATAAGTATTATTTTAATTATACTTTGTCCAATAGCATGCTGTGCAGCTTTAACTGAACTAGTCCATAATGATACCAATGTACAGCAGATAGTCCAGAACAATGGTATCTATAGTGTGGGCATGTTCATCTTTCCTCAGAAAACTTTCAGCAAAGCTGAGAATGAAGCACTACAAACTCTACAGGTTAGTCTAAATGCTGTTAGAAAGATATCATATTTTGCATTAATATAGTGCTTTCCTCAAATTGTTTTAAAATCTAATTATACAAAGATTCCCATCCCCCCCCCCAAAAAAAAAAGAAAAGTATACTCAAATTTGACAGGCTTGTAGAAAAAATTTATAAATTATGTTGACACAATTTTTATTTCATGTAAAAGAGTAACTCATATGCTGTTATGATAATACCAAATTTATACTAGAGTTGTCATGGATAACGGATTACTGGAGTTTTTAAAATTGTTTGTCAAGACCACCTTGTACCAAGTTTGGCAGAAGCAACCCATGTCTTCCTTATCATTAATTCATTGTTTGAAGTATTATTGAACAGAATATGAGTTGCTCTTTGACATGAACTAAAAATTTAGGGCGCTTCAGTAATACAAGTTTTGAATTTTGAATTCAGAATCATGATGCGAGGAAAGACCCATATCTGCGATGTGGCCAAATTCAAATCATTATTTCTCATCAATAAAGCTTCGCTAATCCTAAGAATTAATTATTGTTATTAAAAGAAAAATATTTGTATAGAATTATTCTGACATTTCTTATTATCCTTACAGAAAAACTCCTTTCGCACACTGAGGTTTCTATTCAGTATGGAGAGGAATCGTAGGCTCTTCAAAAGGCTCTTTCCTCCAGATCTGTTTGAGAAGTTCATTGATGTTGGTCATTACCAGAGAGATATCAATACCTACAAGAGCCTTGTTGAGATGCTCTCTGCACTACCTGTAAGTAAATGTTTCAAGATTTACTCCTTAAAGTTTATTACTACAGAGAGTTGAAAAAATAACATGCCACAGTATCTATACATCCCAGAGAGTTAAGATATATTGTGAATTATTTGGCCTGTTGATGTTTTTTCAAGTTATACCATTCATCTACAAATCAAATTTTGTCCCACACATCCAAATCTATACCTCCTCTAGAGTGAAGTTTTTGTGTATTGTTGGCCTATTGATATCCTTAATGGACATGCCATTCATGTACAATTCAAATTTTGAATTTTGAACCAAAGTGCCTCTTACACATGGGCACCATCAAAATTTGTTCTTTCAACCTCCAAATTTTCTAACTTTGAATAGGGATTCTCTGCACTCCAATTATAGGAAATGTGATACAGACCTAATGGACAGGTCATTGGTGCGCCCTGTTAATATGTTTGGATGTTTGAATCAAAGTAGCATTTAATGTTTGCTGCTGAAGGTAAGTAAATTTCATTGTATGAAAAAGGGTGTTTGTTGAGGGGGGGGGAGAAACCCTTATGTTGTTCGTTTACATTCCATAGTCTTCCAAGAGTAACGTTTATGTTGTTTTTTATATCGTATTAATGGTTTTGATATTGTTTTGTTGGGTCATTTTCAGGCTGAGCAGCTGGACGCGATCAAGGTGAATTTTGAGGAGACGAATCAGAACAAGGAGCCTAATCAGTCCATCTCAGGGTACCTTGTATATGAGCATCTATGAACAGGTGCTTTTGGAAGTGTCTACAAGGTAAGCATTTGTTATGTTGCACCCTTGATGTTAACTCTTGTTTATCTCAGGGTATCTTGTCTATGAACATCTAGGAACAGGAGCCTTTGGCAGTGTCTACAAGGTAAGCATTTGTTACGTTGCACCCTAGATTTTGACCAAGTCCATCTCAGGATATCTGGTCTATGAACATCTACATATTGGAACCAGTTCTTTTGTCAGAATTGATAAGGTGAACTTTTGTGTGACGTTTCGCAACAACTGTTTATTCAGTCTGTCAATCATGAATATCATTCCATTCCTCATTAACATGGCCATGGTTTGTGCTGCATTGAATTATGCAGATTTGTCACCTGTTCTTTCACAGTTATGCACACTTCTGTCCAAAAGGAGCAAATGATCTAATATGCATTTTGCTTTACCTGATTTAGTTTAGTACAGTCACGTGGTTGAGAAATGCAATGAAAACATAGGGCTTTTAACCTTTAATTTCAAAGGCCTTTAAAATTGTCCCTAAGGCTCTTAACAGACAATATCAACTACATAATAAGAGCATTTATGGATGATTTGTTTGACATCATCTTCGCAGGTGAAGAAGAATGCTGGAGGCAATTTCCTAGCTCTGAAGGAGATCTCGTACAACAACCCAGCAGTTGGTCGGACAGCTAAGGAGAAAGAGAAGAGTATTGAGAGTATCATCAGTGAACTTAGCATCATCAAAGAACACATGAGACATCCAAACGTTGTCCGCTATTACAAGACATTTACAGAACGTAAGTTGAGAGAAGAACCTTATAAATTCAAAGAACACATGAGACATCCACACGTTGTTCGCTATTACAAGACATTTACAGAACGTAAGTTGAGCATGTATAGATGAAGGGTATCAGCCAAGTAATTCCTTAATATTGAGCAATTTAACAAAGCATTCTCAAATTTTTGTGCAAATCACGTTTTTTTTGTTACTTTCCAGATACGGTACTATTTATGCCATATATTTTCGTGATTTTGCTTCATGACACGGAGTATGAAAGTATTTTATTGTGAATTTACTGTATTTGCATTCACTTTGTACATAAATATCAGGAAGTGGAAATTTTCTTGTGCAGTAAGTCACAAAATTCGCAAAAAAATGTTACCACCGTGAAATATTCAGCGTATACAGTAATCTCTCAAGAAATAGCCTTAAATATCTTACCCCTAAATGAAGCGACTGCTGCATGTCGAAGGATAGACATGATCTCATTGGTTATAATGCTTTTTCCAGTATTTTTTTATGAGAGAGAGGGAGACATGAGGTCTTGTCGATATGTCTCTTGGTTGCATATCTCTGCCATGATTTTCAGTTCATTTACTTTTCATTATTTAATCATTCATTTTTCATTTTTTCATTTATTTATTTTCACAATACAGCAAAAATAATTTACAGAACAAAACAATCGGTGAATAAGATAAATTAAGCTTAATAATATAGTCAAAATACAAAATACATTTGTAACAATATCCAAATTGTAACTTATCAAAATGAATTATTAAGCCGAGGCTGTATTGCGATGGAAACCATTGAAGCAAAGCTTGTTATTAGGTTCCCAGAATATAAATTTGTGTTGAAAGAAGGAAAAAAATTAAGAAGACAAAAACAAGAACACACACAAAACAGAAAACGGACAAGAACGGCACAAAGACAAGACAAATAAGGAATGACCTTCTGCAGACAATGATATTTAAGCTTTATAGAAGCTATATGTTTAGCTTTGAGTTTACGTTTTAAAAATAAAAAACCTGGGAGCTTTTAAGCGACTCTTCCAGGGTATTCAAAAACTTGGTCCGCTAAACAACAGTCTTTTGCTTATAATAGTTCGTACCATAGGGAGATGAAAGGAGGATGACATGTTGTGGGGTAAGAATGAAATGTTGGTTTTAGAAAAGAATGCGCTTAGCGATGCTGGAAGCTCCCTTTGTTCAATTGAAACATAAAACTGCCCAAACGTAAATTGTATAAACTTCTATTTTTAACACTTTATTAGAAAAGAACAAATGGTTTGAAGTGAGCTAGTCTATTTCTTGACATATAATTCTCATTGCTCTTTTTGGGATTATTAATACCTCTCTAAATTACGTTGAGACGAGTTTCCCCAAGCTAAAAGGCCATAATTTAAGTAAGGAAGAATAAGTGTGTTGTATAATTTTAATAAAAATATTGGAGGGGAGGAAGGAATTCAATTTATCATGACGCCTACATTTCTGCTAAGATTTTACATATATGTGAAATGTGCTGCTTCCAAAGAGCTTGGTATCAATTTCAAGACCAGGAATTTCGTAGAGTCAACAAGCTCTAATACATTATCATTAAGAATTACGTTATGAGGTAACATTTCTATAGAATTGCTGAAAGCATGCATTGAGTCTAACAACGTTTAAAGATATTTATTGCACACAATCCATTTCGTAAATACTATTTAAACCAAGTTAACAGTGTTAACAAAGCGTTTCAGGATCTTTATGGGAGAAAAAGACACTGGTATCGTCAGCGTATAATATAAATGATAAGTCGCTAGAGGATTTCTGAAAATCATTGATATATATGATAAATAAGAGCGGTCCTAAAAGAGAACCCTGTGGTACACCGCAAGTTATGGCTTAAAATTAGAGTTTGAGTCATTTATACATACGATTGTTTTTTCCGTGAGATAACTTCTGTACCAATCCAAGGCCTTTCCCGAATTCCATAATATGATAATTTTTTAAGTAATATTTCGTGATTAATTGTTATCAAAAGCCTTGGATAGGTTCCAAAATATACCCAAGACTGTGGAGATGTTTGTCAATAGCAGTTGCTATATGATTAATAAAGTATAAGATTGATTGTTGTTGAGTGATTTTGTCTAAAGCCAAACTTGGAGTTTGATAGCAAATCAAAGTTTCCTTATAAATGTTATTGTGCGGTTATACAATAATTTTTTCTAATATTTTGGAGATAGAAGACAATAGTGATATAGTGTCTATAGTTTCCTACTTCAGTGGTACCTTTTTTATACACAGGAATGACTTTGGAAATTTTCATCTTATCTGAGGAACAACACCATTGACAAGGGACAATTTTTATTATATGCTCTAAAGGAGTAACATCTCAGAAATTATATCTTTTAATAAGTCATTGTGTAATATGGTCAAACAATAGAATGGCCTGAAATTAAATTCATGTGACGACATATGAAATCATCATGACTTCTAAAGATTTTTTCTTAAAAAGATGCCTCACTACAAATTCTAAGAATTAACTTTACTTCCCTTTTTTCTTCTTTATTGCAGCTCAAGTTGAGAAGATGTACATTGTAATGGAGCTTATAGAGGGAGCCCCACTTTATGAACATTTCAACTCGTTGAAAGAAAAGAATGAGCTTTTCTCCGAGGAGAGAATATGGCATATATTTATTCAGGTAAGTAATTTAGTTACTGACGCTATGTGTTGATGTTTTTATACTAAAAAACAGAAACCTTTGGAAGGCCTACACTAAAGGCTCTGTCAGCGCATGATATGATATTGTTTTTCTTTGTTTGTCCTTAAAAAAACATCTGTGAAATTAGCATACAAAGCAACTGTTCAGTTTAATGTGAAAAAGAAAGTATTACATCATCCATGTTATGCAAAGCCATTCTATCTATATGTTTTATATTTATCTTATGAATTAGATTGTGCTAGCATTGAGGTATCTACATAAAGAGAAGAAGATTGTCCATAGAGATCTGACCCCTAATAACATCATGCTTGGAGAAAGAGATAGAGTTACTATCAGTAAGTATTTTATCATGAAAACTTTCATAAGCTATTTATTTAATACAGACATTGATATCATTGCAGTGTGCATTTTAATTTATCTTGTCAAGTATTTAAACAATTCATACATATGTCCTTCCTTCGTGTAAATTGGTTGTTCTTTTTTTTCTTTGGGGGGGGGGGGGATGAGTGTGCAATAACATCTTAATTTTGTACTGAATTGCTGGCAGGTTCTTCAACTGATTTTTAATCCATTGATCATTCCATAAACGTAGTATAATTGGTAGTCCTCATAATATCATGAGACGACCTTAGAAATTAGGAACTGAACAAATATGGCTGGTCAAATTATTTCATTTTAAAGACAAAATAAGATGTGCGTATGTTAAGGAGATGCAATTTTACATGTAGCTGACATTAATTATTTTTGTGGAGGATTCCATTTCTTGCCATGGATATTGTTTGACGTTGCAGCTGATTTTGGTCTTGCCCGAGCCAGACAACCTGATGCAAGTAAGATGACATCAGTGGTAGGAACCATACTATACAGTTAGTGAGTATTTTTCATCAACAACGACTGTTCAATTTTGAGTTACATAATAATACCAATGGCAATTTGTAGCATGCCATGTTTGCCAGATTAGACACTCCTGGTGCATCATGTTATTACCCTGACTTTAGCATGACCACCATCACGGCACTCTAGTATTTCAAGGAATAAATTTATGCCAGGTACCCATTTACCTCACCTGGGTTGAATGTGGCAGATGTATATGAGTGTCCTGCAAAAGCAAATTAGAATTAATGGTATGATATTTAATTTGCCTAATTTTAATGCTCTCTCTCTCTCTCTCTCTCCCTCGCTCTCTTGCTCTCTCTCTGAGCAAGGATACATTTCTCTAGCATAGGTTTAAAAAGAAAATGTGTTCAATGGAAACAAAAAGTCTGTTTTAGATTTTTTTTCTTAACATTTACTTGCTAATGTACTCATGTCTTAGACTTGTTCAACTTTTCAATTTTTATGTTTTGTCTATTGAATGGAAAGAATAAATTATACATGTGACAAAAATGAGTCAATATTATTTTTCCTTTCAGGGTTTGAGAAATATGGGCAGCCGGATGTATTCTATATCTACAATTAAAGCATCATCTTATAGGATTTCTTACTAGCCCTCGGTCAATATAGTTATGTAACCAAGTATCTATATGTTATTTTTAAAAAATCTTATTTCTTTCTCAGTCCTGAGATAGTGCAGTCTACACCGTATGGTGAGAAGGCTGATGTCTGGGCAGCTGGATACATCTTATATCAGATGTCAACTCTCAAACCTCCATTCTATAGTTCCAACATGCTGGCACTCGCTAGCAAGGTAAGACAATATTCACTGCACAACAAATTTGATGAAAAGTAATTTGTTGAATAATTGTAGTCATATAAAAAAATAATAATGTTTAGATCTGTGTGAATGAATAAGGAAATCTTATGTGACATGTTTTTTTCATGGTGAAGAATAAGTCAAATTTTACTTTACTTACAAATTTTCGTGCACCAAGGATTTCAAATTGTTATGTCAAGAGAAACAGACATTGTAATCTGCATTCCCTGAAATATTGGTGTAAATTAACCCATGTTGGTAGCATCCAGTCATCAATACTAATTACTTATTCCTCTTAAAAATAGAATAATAAGGATGGGGAATTATAAAATGATAATGAAATTTGAATAGAAAAGTCAACATATTCAACCAGTATTGTCAATATCTGTATCATTATGTTTCCAATGTGAAGTTATATTACTTCTCTCTGTTGTATCTTTTCAAGATTGTAGAAGCTGACTATGAACCTGTACCTGCGGATCAATACTCAGAACTTGTGATCACAACTATTGGCAGGTAAAATACAGAATTTGTATCTAAAAATATAATGATAATATTATATATATCTCTTGGTATACATGTATGTAGTTAGGTTATTAATGTGAAAAAAAACCAAAATATGGCAAATAGTCTATACCCTCCATACCCTCATATCATGCGTGAACATTTGATACAATAGTTGTAAAATGGCATGAACATTAATTATCACAGAATTTGTTACAAATTAATTTATTTGTATTTCTGTTGCAGAATAATGTGAACACTAGCAGTTAGCCTCTGATATATCATTTTCATATGAAGGCTAATCCAAAAAGAGAAACCATGTTTTATTATTCCTCAGAAAAAAAAAACACTTGTACAACTATTTAACGAACAGTATATCATTAATACTAGAAAATATTCCAAAGGAAAAACTACATTAGTACAGAATGGTCCAAGACACTATGGTCTTGTATACACAGACATGTGCCGTGTGAATGGGCTGACAGCACTTCAAATCAGTCCTGAGAAGAAACTAAATACTCTATTTTGTTCTTTGACTTTAGATGTTTGACCTCTGACCCTGAGAAACGTCCTGACATTGTGGGTGTGGCAGGTCTTATAGCGGACATGATAATGCGTCACATGGATGGTCTAAGGACAAGTCAAATCAGTCTAGAGAAGAAACTGGAAAGAGAACGAAAGAGAACGCAAAGGTAG
Source organism: Paracentrotus lividus (assembly GCA_940671915.1). Taxonomy (NCBI): domain Eukaryota; kingdom Metazoa; phylum Echinodermata; class Echinoidea; order Camarodonta; family Echinidae; genus Paracentrotus; species Paracentrotus lividus. The sequence continues at coordinate 24,595,456 of CALNVZ010000641.1, forward strand.
GGTAGTAATAATAATTTTCATAACTTACTTATATAGTGCCATCCATCTAGTAATAGACCAGTTTACTAACATATTCCAATTTGATACTTATTTGCCTGAGGCTTGCCTTATATAGCAACAACTAATGTATACAAACTGGATTCCAAGTATTGTAGTTCATGATTTTATTACAGGTTGTTTGAATACCTTGTTACTATATTACCAGGAAAGAAAAATGGATAAATTATAATAACTAAGTAAACTGGTCTATTGAATAATGTTTGTGCTTTATCTCAAAGTAGATGTATGTATTTGTAAACCTTTATGATTTGTATTAATCTGTAAGGGAAATTTCATTTACAAAACCTAAAAGAAAAAAGAAGTGACAATCTGGCCACATCAGCCTTGAAAAAGTTCAATTTAATATAAGGCCATTTATAGAAATGAAAAAAAATGAAATTCCCCAAATTTTGCCGCCTTGAATTTCCTAAAAGTGGAACACAAAAAGAAAGAAGAAGAGAGAAAAAAAAAGAAGCTTATACTGCATGACAATAGCAGGTATCTTGTATGTGAAAAATTTAACAAAGCATGAACATAATTACCTGCATACATAAATGTACTCAATAAAATTGGTTAAATCGTAAATGTGGCATATTAATTACATTTAATATGAATATTTTTCATATTTTGTAAGTAAATGCATATCCTCTCTGCAATAGGCACTACCATGAAGCGACGCGGAACATGCAGAACTATCATCGGTTATTCTTAGCTTCACAAGAGAAGATTGATCGTCTAGCAAACCTTTCTGGCAGCGGAGGAGCAGTCAGCATCAAGAGTGACTCAGAGATCAAGTAAGATAATCCTTTGGATAGGACTCAAATCAGAAAGTCGCTTGGTTTCCTGGGTATTCTTCTCGTTCTACTTATGACAGGAGGGCTATAAACTGTGGTTATAATTTTACTTGCCCCTGGTAAATATACACCTTTTACCGATGAACTTGGACATCCCAATGTTACTGCACACACACACTCAAATTTGCAAGAATCGTCAGCAGTGAAGGAAGCAGATTATCTGGAAGAAGACAAGAAAGAAGCCTTTTCTTATCAATTAATTTAAAACTTTGTTAACGAGCTTATTTTGCTACAACACACTTTCCTGTAGCCCCCACCCCAGTGATGAGTGGGAATATCCTGTGTCATGTTAACTGGAATAAATGAAAATTTATGTGAAGAAAATAAACTGGATGATATTCACTTTAAGCCCATTCTTTCTCTTCTTCTCTCTTCTAAATTTGTAAGTGATACTCACTTTATGCCCGATTATATCTCTTCGTCTCTTGTGTAGTAATGTACTTGAGTCGAATGCTGGTAGTAAGGTAGTCCAGAGTTCATCTCAAATATACCTAAAAGCGCTTTGATCCTTACGGGAAAAGCCCATTATAAATTAGAGTATCATTATTATTATTATTTAAAATTGTCAATTTCTGTTCAGTTTCATAGAGTTCAATTAATTGCCAAATTACTGAAACATAAATCTTTGTTAGCTAAAAACTAAGTTGTCTTTTCTAGACTGCAATCTAACCCATTTTTATTGAAAGCTGTCAATTTTGACAGTTAATAAGAAATTACTGAAACTTTTTACTAAGTTATCTAAACATCAGGACTGTCGTTCCTTTGTTCTCTTTATCTTTATCTCTCATAGTGATGTATTTGAGTCATGTGATGAACTATCAAGTACAGCGGGTAGTCAAGCAGACCTAGGTCCAATCAGACCTAAACACATGAAATACATGTATATTCATATGTGATCATTTCTTTTCTCTCTCTCTCTCTCTTTTAGTGATGTATTTGAGTCATGTGATGAACTATCAAGTACGGCGGGTAGTCAAGGAGAACTTGGTCCTATCAGACCTAAACACATCTCTGTCGATACGGACAAGAGCGCAGGTAAGAAATCACTTTCATACCAAATTATGATAGATATTGCAAGATTTTATATTTGATTCATTTCATGTTTAATATTATAATTTTATATCAAGGTGATGACAGGCAAAAATTTCATGAAACATGTTCAATGAACAACATAAAGGCCGCCTCACACTGTGCTCTGCTGTGCTCCGCTAAAAAAAAGAAGTATTTCTATATTTCTTCCAATGAATGCTAGAATTTAAATTAATGGCTATTGAGAACCCCCATTCTTGTATAAAAGGAACTTTATTCCATATCGCAGTGACGTCACAGAAAGCAGTTACAGCAGTTCCATGTTGTTTTGCCCTTTGTTCCTAATTAAAGTCTTGTAGTTGAACAAAATCTCAATTTCATTGTTCCTTTTCAAGATTTGAACCCCCACACAACATCAGTTTACTTTACAAATTTAAAAATGTTGTAAATTCTTTACAACATTCATACCGTAATATGTTACCAAGTAACAACCTATAGTATGTGGTTAGGTACATGTACTGCTTCTAATGATGATTTGTACTTTTTTATTGTTTTAGAGAGTGGTATAGAGGAAGATGATCCCACAACTTGTGATAGTCTAGACAGCAGCTCAGGTAGCTCAGTCTTAGGTGAGTGTTTGTACACCAGTCTTCTTCCTTCCATGCATGAAATGTATTACCAAAATGTATAACAACAATATGTTTATGATGCAGTAACAATAACAATAATTGCACTCTATTTTTTTTTTTGTGCAGTCTTTTTGAAGGAGAATAAAATTATTTTCCCCATCCAATGCATGAAAAGTTTAATCTATAAAAAATAATATACAATGTAGTAACCATAACAATAATTGAATGCTAAATGCTGAATATGTTGTGCTGTGCTTTCAAATTAAAAAAAGTATTAGTAATAGGAATATACGAATAAAAGTATTTATTTTGGAAGATATTATTCCTCTAATGTGTAGAAGAGATAATTGTGGTATATAGTTTGCTGTGTATCATTCATATTTACTAGCATGATAGTAGATAATTGTATATAAAAAATAATAATCTAAATCATCACATAAGATTTATATTGAAGTTCTTTTTTGATGTGGTTTTTAACAGTTTGCTCTCTCCATCTCTCTCTCTTGTCTGTTTCCCATTTTACTTTGATCATTCTTTCTCTCATTCTATTTATATACTATATCTCTTTTCACGTCGATATCTCTACCTTTCTCTCTCTCTCTCACTCTTCTCTCTTTTCAATCTTTCTGCCTCCCTCTCTCTCTCTCTCTCTCTCTCTCTATAAGTCTGTCTTGCATTCTCTCTGTCTATCTATCTCCTCCATCTCCTCTCTCCCTCTTTCATTCTTTCTGTCTATCTCACCCTCTCTCTATCTGTCTTTCTCTATCCATCCATCTTCATTCTCACTGTCTTTCTGTCTATATCACCCTCCCCCTCCACCTCTCTCTGTCTCTCTTTTCTCTTATGCTCTACATGCACCATTCACACACTCTCTTGTTTACACTCCCTATACTTACATGGTTTGCTGTATATAGGCTCTAGTCTAAATTCCACCACCAGTCACGGTCATGCAGTGCCCCGCCCCCCAAACTCACCCCGCCCCTCCGTTCCTATTATCATCAAGAGACCCTTCACGGCCGAGTCACCAGGTGTGTTACCATCCCCTCTCCCTCTCTCCATTTAAGATGAATCATTCATTGATCCTCAAATTGACACAAATTGCATGTGTTTTTTTAACACCTGCAACCTTTAAATAATTACACATGTACACTGTATGCTCATGATGCTAGAAAATTTCAAAATGTACAGAAAAACTTGCCAATTTGTACAATGAAATAGTCATTTTCCATTTTTTTTCATGTTGCCGATTGAAAGATTTCAATAATTATTTTCATTTAATCTGTTCATAATTCATGAACCATGTAATGTAACAGATCCAATGAATCCTTCCTTGGCAGTGATTTTTATTCTCCTTCTGTTGTATTTTGTAGTATCAAAGATAATGCTGTCACTAAAAGGGGATGTTGCCATTGACAAAATGTGTGTAAACTCTGATCTCACTGGTTGAGATTTACCTCTTTAAAACAAAATCTTCCTCAGTAAGAAAGTTTGTGTAGTGATCACATATCTTTATGTCTATGGCTTTAGATGCGTACTCCACATCTCGTTGCATTGGAGCCGAGTTTAGGCATCATATAGGTTCACTATACCAACTCTCTAACCTCAAAATGTTGGAGGCATTTTTAAGCAGGTTCACCTCAATAGTTGGGAATAAGATACTTAGATGTTACATAAATCAACTATTCAATAGATCTGATGGTTTATATAGTTTTGTTACATAGAGTTAAAGTAAGTCTGTTGCATAGTAGTAAGTCTGTCCAGTGTACTTGTGTTGTTGCCAGTAAAGATGCATACACATGTACAATGTAGTACACAAGTAAAAAAAAAAGTGAAATTATCCACATGTTAATTTCCCAAATTAGTCTAAAACCATGAAAATATTTGCTTATATAGTATCTAAAACGATCAACTGCAAACAAGAAAAACTTTACAAACTCTACATTCCTACTTTCCTTTTCGATCACCACAGCAACCAAGGGTCTCCTATCACCGAGTGAGATACCATCAGGTTCATTAACCTTCAGACCATCTGCTACCACCCTTCATAGAGCCTTCAGTGGATCCTCTATAGAGACTCTCAAACGACAGAATTCATCTGCCAACCAAAGAATGCGCCCTCGTAAGTCCACCTTTAACGTTGTTTGATTCTTGTGTGCGTTGTGCTAAAATGCATGGTAGCGACTTTTTATCAGGAATACGTTGTTGTTGAGGATTTTAGTTTTCATGGCGCTGTCATTCATAATATGAATAATAACGCCGTATATATTTTGCTGCTAGAGAATTCTTTTGCGAATTTCTTATGGTGATCACCCCTGTAACATAAAGAGTTATGATCAATTTTAAATTTGAAAAAATCACTCTGATTGGTTCACAGTGAGACTTTTATGCAAGAAGTCTATGAAACAAGGATAGGGTTTGTCACAGTGTGCAATGGTACAAAATGTATGGCACCAAAATTGCATGGCTAATGGAACTAAAATGCATTCTTGATGACATAGTCATTTAATGAATATCATGTGACCAAACACCCTCCAATCAAATGACAAGATTATTGAAAGGCATTATATATTCTTCTTTCGTAGCTTCTGCTGCAGCCACGCTAACCATCTCGCCTCGCAAGGTCCGTCAGATCAGCGACCCAGTCTTAAAGATCCTTCACCTCATCCACAAGCTCATCTTCATCTGCCAGCTGCCACCAACACTTGCCCCCAACCCTCGTCGGAAGGTCATAGAGCGATTCAAGAGGGCGCTCTTTGCTCCACAGAGCAATTCGGTCAATCTCAAATATGAACTAAAAAAGGTCAGCTTCAAATGCAATGTGCAATGTCTTTTTATATAATCATATAAACAGTTGATACTAGCCCTTGTAGTAAGGTTATTGAGTAATTAGCAAATTAGCATAATCTCCTAAGTGAATTTGAAACTCTAAGTTTAATTTGTGCAAGGAAATTTTTGCATTAATGTGACATTTTAAGGCTTGTGTGTACCTGATAGTCATCCAGAAAATAAAGTGTTTGCAGAATGGTCAGAAACAGAAATGTATTTCTGTGGAATATACCTTGTTTACAGTTCACCACTCTAAAGTATTTGTTGTCGTGATGTAAATTTCAAGTAACCATGTGTTGTTTACTTACATTAATGAATCTTAAAGGAGAATTGTCCCTTTGTAGATAGTTGGCTTACTGTGGATGCAGAAAAATCAAATAAGCACATTAGTGAAGATTTGGTGAAAATCGGATAAATGATAAGAAAGTTATGAGTATTTGAATATTGAGATCTCCAATGACATAGGAAATCTCCCATTGGCAACGCGGTCACCATTTGTGATGTCACGAAGGGAGAACTCCCCATATGGTGTGCACAAAAACTATTCATAATGTCTCTTTATTTTCATTCTAATGATAGAACAGCTTTTCTTTTTATGATATATTATGACTTACATATATTTACAAGTCATCCCATAAAAAGATTCTTTATTCTCCCTTTAGAATCAAGAAAAAGAGGATTTTAGTACAATGTGTACAATAGATATGGGAAAGATCTCCCTGCATTACATCACACATCATGGTCGCGTTGCCAATTGGAGGATCTCTCTATCACAAGTGATCTCAAAATCTAAAAATTCATATCTCTCTTATTCATTGACTGATTTTTCTGAAACTTTCCCAATATGTTTTGGGGGGTTGTCTCCATTCACTGAAGCTAAATTTCTCTGAGGGGATAATTCCCCTTTAAAGCGTATAGCGCTGAACAAAATTGACAAACAAAATGAATTGGGGAAACCAAAACAAAGCCAGAAATTTGTATCTATCTTTGATATTTCACAGTATGCATGTACACCAATATACATATAAATTTATTTCAGGTTATCTTGGGCTCGAGAGAGTTGATAGATTTGAACCTTGGAGTTGGTGAGACAGCGCTTCTACTCCGACAGGCGAACCAAGAAGAAGCTTGCTATCAGGTCACTGGTGAAATACCAGGTCTGCATGAACATCATGTCCCTCCCTCCCATTTCCTCCCTCTTCCTCTCTCACTCCCTCACTCTTTTTCTCTTTCTCTTTCTCTTATCAATTCCCTGGAGAAAAAAAATCTACTAAGAATTATGCGGTAATATTTGTTTAAAAAGTTTTGTTGGTCTACTATCATCTCTTACATGGTTTACTAGAAAAATAAGGCAATCATGTTTACAAATAAGTTCAGACATTTGATAAACCTCAACATTATGAGGCTTTTTGCAAAAGGGATTTTACAGAATATACAATATTTTTTTATATTTCATATGTACATGTTGATTGTATTTCATTGCCAAATTATTATTATTATTGTTAAAATTACAATTCAGTGTAACATTGAGAAAACATGATGAGTGTAAAAACATTTTAAAGGGGAAGTTCACCCTGGGTTTAAATTGGATTCTAAAAATGCAGAAAAATAAAATAAAAATATGAGTGAAGGTTTGAAGAAAATCTACCAAAAAATAACGAAGTTATGGATGTTTAAAGTTTTGGTTATGTGACGTCATATGCGAGCTGCTCTCCTGTGTTATGTAATGTAAATTCCATAAAGTGTCATTTTCTCAAAAAAAATATTATTTATTTCACCTGGGTGGTAAATTTATCATAAAAAATATGTTCATATACATGCCTATACCAATTCAACCCATTTCTTTATCAAGAACCATGAAAAAAAAACAAATTTATGGAATTTACATACACAACATAATGGGAGAGCTGCTCGCACGTGACGTCACATAATCAAAACTTTGAATATTCATAACTTCACTATTTTTTGGTCGATTTTCTTCAAACTTTCACTCATATTTTTATTTTATTTTTCCGTATTTTTTAGAACCAATAAATTTCCAGGGTGAACTTCCCCTTTAAAAGTTGAAACCAAGATTAACTGCACATGATATGATAGTAATTGACTTTGTTTCCTATCTTTTCAGCACATGTAAACTTGCCTGTAGATCCACATGACTCAGACATAGGGATCACGTATGAACAGATGCAAAACTTTATTGAGAGTGTGTTAGCAGAATGTGGTTACTACAGCATGTCGCCGCACGCTAGGTAAGTGTGTCTTATCTTGTCTATAAAACTCCTTCTTTGTCTGTTTCCTCATGGCTCTGTAACACAAATGTGTGCAGTCAAATGCAGTGGCCAATGAAGATCGTTGTTGCATGTGCTGTTTGTTCATAAAACTGACCATTAACCAATGGGAATGGTTCTTTCAAGTGTGCAGTTGATCCCAAACCTTTGTGTTAGGGGGCCCATACTGCATATTGTTCTTTGAAGTCTTACGACTTACAGCAGGTCTTTAGTGTGTAATTAAATTTACAAATCAAGATCATGATTGATCGAAGGTTTGACTTTGTACAGAATTCCTTTTTTTTTTCTTTTTTTAAAGAATAATTTAGTAGATACCAATCATCATTGCATGTAAATCCTGTGGATCATTAATTATTTGCTTCATTTTTGTTGCTTTATTTAATTTACAGGAGAAAA
>CALNVZ010000641.1:24615821-24638651 GCA_940671915.1 Paracentrotus lividus
CAACAGTGGTAAAAAGCGCACCAATTAACAAAAGAAAGAGTGGATCTCATACAGCCGCCTATCGACGCATACTCTCACACGTGCAGCATAGATCACAGAAGAAGCAAGCCAAAATCCTCACCTTTCTGTAATGCGTGAACCGATACCTCACAAGTTTAGCAGGTACCAGGTAAAAGCGTAGACTCACCGATTCGTGTGATCACAAGTGGAAACCCTCAAAAACACCAGGCAGTAGCTATCACGCGATAGCCCAGCCTGAACCAGTCGTTTTTATGAAAATTATTCATTAAATAATAACAATATATTATTAATAGATTATAATACGAGAAATAGAGGAGAGCTTGCATTTTTTGTTGTTGATATTGAATTTCATAATTTTAGACCCCCCCCCCACCCAAGCGGCTATAGCCCGATAGTCCGCTAGTCCGATAGTCCGCAGGGGGGGGGGGTAGTGTTCGTTATTCCGAAGGTTCGTTATTCCTAAAAAAAGAAAAAAGGCTCGTTATTCCTAAAAATAGAAAAAGGTTCGTTATTCCGAAAATAGAACAAAGTTCGTTATTCCAAAAAATAGAATAAGGTTTGGTTTTCCGATAATAGAATAAGGTTCGTTATTCCGAAAATAGAAAAACGTTCGTTTTTCCGAAAATTGAGTTATTACTGCCAGAGCGAATGGATTAAGATAGTTGGAGACTGTATTTTGGTCACCCATGAATAACCTCCAGGTAAGGGGGATTTTTTTTTTTTTGGGGGGGGGGGCCGGGGTGTCATTATTTAACAGCATCTGCTGTTAAATTTTGATTTTCGGAGAATTTATTTCACAAAATTATCAACGGCGACTTCTACTGATTAAGAATTAGTTTCGCTTCTAAAGTCGGGCCGTTTAACAGTCCATAACTAAATAATTTCTTCCGCAATTGTTTTTGTTCTGTATTTATTGAAAATTTGAAAATTATTTAAATGAAAAAATTATTTCAGCGGCGAATTCTTCCGGTGAAGAATAAGTGTCATTTCTAAAATTGGTCAGTTATCACTCAATAACTAAATAATTTATTTCGCAATTGTATCCGGTCGTTATTCGTGTGTGGGGGGGGGGGGGGGCCCAACTTTAAAAAAAAAAATCTTTTTGGGTTTTAAAAGATTATAGAATAAAGGGGCACTTTCTAGTATAAGAAATTGTAGATAATTGTGTATTACAGACCCTATTTAGTATCCGCGAGCGCGAAGGGCGAAGTGAAAGTTTTGAGGTAAATATGTGCATTATGATTTAGTATTATGATTTTTATATTTGAGTTAATTGTGCATTCTATACCCTACTGAATGGTAGTATAAAATTTTGAGCTCAAAATTGGAGTTAATTGTGCTTTATGATGTAGTTTCCGCGAGCGCGAAGCGCGAACCGAAAAGTTGGGGTTTAAAAGATATATTGAAGAAATAAAGGGGCACTTTCTCGTATTCTTATTCTTATTCAAATTATTTTGAGTATTAAAGTAGCTGGGAAGCCAGGGCGAGGTCCATGTTGTACCCCCCCCCCCGCCCCCACCCCAGCTCAAATTCGAAGTGATGCCCATGAATACCGGCCGCTCCTATAGGCTTAAATATATCGTCGATATAGGGCGGAGTCTTAAATTATGAAGAAGAAAAAAAAAAAGAAAAAAGAAATGACAAAGAAAGAAGAAAGAATTAGAGGATTAAATGAATGTTTTGATTACTTGGTGTCATGTTAGAAATCTTGCAATATATTATGTCGAACTAAAAATGAAAGATAGCAACCCTTGCGTCAAATTGTATACCTGAGCCAATCGTGGGAGAATGCATTTAAATAGAGAACAACTGTTGAGTTGTTTACAAATTTGCCGACTAATCAAAGCGCCGCGTAATCTACATAAATATGTCATACGCGCGCATGTCAGCAATTATCATAGAAACGCGGTCTCTTTTGTTCTTAATCTTCAACATCAAAGCTTAACACACTTTCCCACGCGTATACTTAAAACTTGCATCTGATCTGCGGATCGGAAGAATTGTGTCTGCAATATAATCATTCTCATGATGGCCTCCGTTCGAGAAGCAATGTTTTTCCCTACTCCCACCCCTCCATTCTTCGACGATTGTTTGGACTTTGTTTGGTTCCCTTCTATGTATTGCCAGATTACACGAAAGACTTTGCATGAGACTGGAGTGGAGGGGGCGCGCCCCCGAGTCTACTCCGGTCATATTCGTCCATGATTTTTGATAACCGCTCGGTTATCAAAATATAAAAAAGGGGTCAAGTATGTGTGTCTGTGTCCAACTAAGCGTCCGTGCCTCACGGCTAAAAAATCAACAAAAATGCTACTTTTCTATTTAAGGCTGGTTTAAATTTTGTTGGACGGAGCTTCTAAACTTCTATGCAAATGTAAATATATTCAGAATAGAAAAACACGCTATTTCTCTATCTCTCTAGAATTATGAACTTCAAAATCAACAAAAATGCAAGCTCTCCTCTATTTCTCCTATTATATTTGGGAAAGGCGCGATAGAAATATTGGGTATTATTATTATTATCTATTAATATTATATTATTATTTAATGAATAATTTTCATGAAAACGACTGGTTCAGAAAACTACTAAACACAGCCTTTCGAGAAAAGCCCCCCCCCCCCGGTGTTCACGAAAGGGTGCGGCCATCCCCGCTCCACCCCCGCTCCGCGAACGCAGACGATCGTTGCAAGCCGATGATATTAGATTATACATTGATAATAAACCCATAGAACAAGTTAAGACTGTCAAATTTCTTGGTGTAATTATAGATGATGATATAAAGTGGAAAAGTCATGTAAAAAAAATATCAAATCAAATTTCTAAATATATAGGTGTTCTTAATAGATTAAAAGAATTTGTACCTCAAAATATATTACTGATGTTGTATAATGCATTGATTTTACCAAACCTGAATTATGGAATAATTTTGTGGGGATCAAGCAACAAATATCTTCTTGAAAGTTTATTTAAATTGCAAAAAAGAATAGTTAGAATAATAACCAACTCTGAATTCCGAAGTCATTCGATGCCTCTCTTCAAGAAACTTCGTATCCTTACTGTTTATAAACTCCATAACTATAATTTAGGTATTTTTATGTTTTTGTACAATAATGAATCTACTACCTAAAATTTTTAATTCCATTTTCCAAAAAAATAATAGCTTTCATAGTCACAATACCAGAAAGAGATTGGATTTTCGAGTTAAATACGGCAACACTTCTTTTTCCAGATCAATAGTAACGTGTAAAGGTCCTGTATTATGGAACAATATACCAGATAGTAAAAAAATACAAATTCATTAAACTCCTTTAAACGTAAGTTTAAAGAGTATTTATTGTTAAATGAAACGTAATATATCATATGCATTTTTTGTGCTTATGGTAGGGTTAGGGTTTGTTTAGTTCAGTTCATTTTTTTTTTCCTTGCCAATTTATTCTATGTATTGTATATTATTATAAACTTTATGTCATGTCTATGTTTAATGGGATCATGCATACAAGTTTTTCTTAAAACTTTTTATGATCCCACCACATTTACATTATTTATTTCTTTGTAAATTTCTTTGTATAATCTTGAAATATTGTTTGTCATGCTTTTTATATGTTTTTAATGATTTGTGGAAATAAAAAATTCAATTCAATTCTATAAAGAAATGAGATAATTACATGTAAATACAAGAAAAAAAGTAAGAAACTGAGAAAATGAAGATATATGGGAGAGAGAAGATGATTAAATAGAGGAGATAGTACAAGAAAGGGTTATAGATTGAGAAAGGGGAGCCAACAGAGTAAAGAAGAGAGTCTGAGAAAGAAATTGGAGATATATATTCAAAGAGGGAAGAGATAGCATAATGAGAAGTGGGGAAGAAGAACAATTTCGGGGAGCTTGGCCGACTGTCTTCACCACAAAATTGACAGTGAAGCTACCTGGAACGTCGAGCTCTCTCTACTTTTACTTCTACTATTACTGCTACTACAAGCCTTCCTCGCCTCTTGTATTCTCTCTGGCTTAGTCTTTTTCAGGACTCAATCATTTCCACTTTCCTCCACTCTTCTCCATTTTTACTTTCCTCAACATCTATTCCCTCTTCTACTCTCTCAACGGTCATTCTCAGGACTAACCACATGGTGAACTGTAAACCACATCACAGTTAATTTTGACCAGCTACATTGTATGCAACGTTGTAGGCCTCTAAAGCCGTGCTTAGTTATACAATGTTGCGAAAAATTCAGTGGCGTGGCGGATACAGGATTTGAAAGGGAGGGGGTTGCTGCCGAAATTTCTGAATTTAACATGAACAATCAATGAGCAGTTTTCAAATTATAATGGGGGGGGGGGTGGGGGCTCCCCTGCACCCCCACCTGGATCCACTATTGAAAGTCAAGCAAAGTTGTGCAGTTACTGAACTAGTTACTGGACTTTACAAAATCTGCATAAAATATTGTTGGCTTCCCATGAAAAAAATACATACAAATACAAAAAACAAATACAAGTAAATAAACAAATAAATCAAATGGTTCTAATCTTCGAATTTACTTTGAAAACAAAGGCATTAATTGAATTTACATATAATTTATGATCATATTATACCATTCTTATAAAAAATCCTCTTTTTGTAATTCAAGCAAAAATACAATAATAAATCACAGGAATTTTAATGAAGTATTGCCTTGACGAATGCCACCTAACTATGCGTGATTCCCATTATTTGAGTTAATTTTATCTTACATGTATGTACCTTTATTAGAATTAGAAGGTATGTGATTTTCAAACTTTTTTAGTGACTTTTTTCTTACCTGACAAGAAGATGAACATAGCAAATGTTACAGGTAAGATAGAATCAAATTCCATTTTGGTAGTTCATGAGTTCATGAATTACACAGCAAACAATCATTATAATCTTCATCAAATTGGCAATGTGAAGGGGGATTGGCAAAAAAAAAAAATTTAAGTAGAAATTATCTAGTTTATATGTGTACTAAACCTTTTTACGTATATTTATTAAGTCGTACTTTGTCAACACAATTTAAGATCAAACAACAAAAATATATAAAAATTGTACTAAAATTAAAATATAATTAAAAGAATACTATTTTGCTGAAAGCCAAGGTGTTTATCTTACAGGAACATTATTTACAGAAAATGAAATAAAATAAATATAATAAATGTACATGTATATCCATTGATAATTTACAACACAATGCAGTGTAAAAAATCTATTTTATCTTTCTTGCACAACAAACAGAATATTAAGTGTACAGGCCTAATATAAATTGAACCTGGATTTTTTTTTTTATATTGTTAATAAAATTAAATGTAAGGCTATTTCAGTTTTCAGACTCAGATTGCTGTTAATATATTTACACCATATAGATATTACAAAATGATTATTTACCATGCTCCATCAAGGATTTCATTTCTAATGATCTGCACTTCCATATAAAAGTATACTTCACTCATCGAGTACTGCTAAATGAGTACTGCTAAAATGAGTACTGAATGTAGTTACAATGTACAATATACAAACAATAATCAATGTTTCCATTTATTGATCCTTTAAGAAATATATAGGTCTGTTGGAATGGTAGAAAGAAAGTACGGAATATATTTCACCTAATAAATTATTTACGAGTTGAGTACTGAATGTAGTTACAATGTACATTGTACGCACAATGACTAGTGTGAACATTTATTGAACCCTAACACATATTCGGGATGGCGGAAAGACAGTATTGGATGTATTTTCAATAAATAAAGTACTGAAGGTTGGGTTGGGGGTTGGGCCTTTAAGAATACCCCCCACGCATTCCTTGGCGTGTCGTAAAAGGCGACTAATAGAGGACCATTACAGCATCAGGGGGCTGGGTTACTGTCATGTGGCAATGATGGTAACAAAAAGCTAGCAATTAACCCTTACGAAACTGCAATGAGAAGGTGAAAGTAGGCCGCCTTTAAATAAGCCTAGTTTGCCCTGCATTGGGCAGCAGCGATGCAGTAAGGATGTCTCGACGGAGGATCCTGAGATTACGGACAACGGCGAGCTCCTATAAAATGTCTGGCATACTGGCGACCCCAAATATGGCAGACACACTGTGGTGAAGAAGGCAACGGAAAACCACTTCACTACTATTTTCCAAGAACAATCATGATGAAGCACAACAACTGTAAGATCAGAGATAATGGCGTAAAGGGGGCTAACCCATCAACATCTTGGGTAAGCGTCTCGCCCGGTAGGGGTTTCCATGGGCGACAGGTGGACCCAGACCGTCAGTCTGTTACTGTGCGCAACAAGGATAAGATCAGAATTGGAACTTGGAATGTGAGAACGCTATATCAGAGTGGAAAGCTAGAGAATGTAAAACAAGAGATGGAAAGGTTAAAAATAAACATACTAGGTATAAATGAAACAAGATGGATAAACAACGGAGAATTTACAATTGATCGATACAAAATGATATATGCAGGAGGTGAAAGACATGAGAGAGGATTAGGACTTTTGATGGACCCCAGCATTTCTGAAAGCATCTTGGGCTATTGGACTTTGGGTGATCGAGTTCTTATGGTCAAATTACATGGTCAACCATTGAACTTATCAATTATCGTGGTTTATGCTCCCACATCAGAAAGTACAGATGAAGAAATTGATAGGTTCTACGAAACTTTAGATGAAGCAAAATCGCAGTGCAAAACAAATGAAATATCTATCGTCATGGGCGATCTTAATGCAAAGGTAGGCCGAGGGAGAGAAGGGAAGACAGTTGGTCATCATGGAATTGGTAGTAGAAATGATCGTGGAGACAGATGGGTACAATGGTGCAAAGGACACAATATGGTCATTACAAATACTTGGTTTAAGCAACACCCGAGACAAACCTATACATGGATGAGTCCGGGTGACCTGGTAAGAAACCAGATAGATTACATTACAATAAATAACAGGTTTAAAAGAGCAATAAAACAAGCTAAAACATATCCAGGGGCTGATTGCGGGAGCGATCATGTACCCGTGATCTGTACGCTTCAATGCAAACTTAAAAAAACTGAAAAAGGCAAAGGTTGTAGAGAAAATGGATTTTGAACAGTTAAAGAAACCTGAAATTCGCATTCAATACTCCATACAAGTAAAGAATAGGTTTGATGAACTGAAAGATGAAGGAGAAGAGGATACATGGGAAACAATGAGAAACATCCTCGTAGAAGCTGCTGAAGAGACTGTGCCAAAGAGAAAGAAAAGACGCAAAAGTAGATGGATAACAAAGGGGATCATAGTGATGATGGAGAAGAGACAAAAAATCAAAGACAGAAAAGGCAAGGAATACAGAGATCTTGACAGAAAAATCAAGACAAGTTGCAAAAAGGCAAAGGAGAGTTGGTTAAATGAGAAGTGTGCAGAAATCGAAAAAACAGTATGGAAAGAACCATAAAGCACACCAGAGAATAAATGATCTCACTAACAGAAAACCTTTCTCTTCAAACTCTAGGTGCATCAAAGCAAAAGATGGGAACATGCTCTTTGAAAAGAAGGACATCATGAATAGATGGACCGAGTACATTGGGGACTTGTTCGAAGATGAAAGAAATGCCATGCAGACTTTCTCAGCCGCAGCCGAAGGAGCAAAAATCCTCAAGTCTGAAGTACAGAAGGCAGTGGCAATGATGAATAAGAACAAATCAGCTGGACCAGATGGAATAGTTACAGAAATGATAGAAGCGTTAGAAGAGTTTGGAATTGAAAAATTGACAAAAATCATCAATATCATTTACGAAGAAGGAAGGTTTCCGGAAGAACTGACTAAATCTATTTTCGTTGCACTACCAAAGAAAGCAGGGGCTGTAGACTGTGAAAAGTATAGAACAATTAGCCTCATTAGTCATGTCACAAAGATAATATTAAGAATTCTACTATTAAGAGCAAAGAGTAGGATAAACCGTGAAATTGGATTAGAACAATTTGGGTTTGTGGAAGACGCTGGCACCAGAAACGCTATTTTCATAATTAGGAATATAACTGAAAGAGCTGTAGAAATGCAGAAAGATGTGTACATGTGTTTTATCGATTATTCCAAGGCCTTTGACAAAGTTCGTCATGAAAAATTATTCCAGGAGTTACGAAAACTGGATATATATGATAAGGACCTTTATTTGTTACAGAGGCCTCTACTGGAATCAGTCCGCCTGTATTCGAGTTGATGGAGAATACAGCGAGTATACAGAAATCAAGAGAGGAGTGAGACAGGGGGTGCGTAATGTCTCCAGATTGTTTAATCTGTACAGCGAGATCATCCTTAGAAATCTAGAGGGCGAAAAGGGTATCCAAGTAGGAGGACACAATATTACAAATATTAGATACGCAGACGACACAGTATTATTAGCAGAATCTGCAGAAGGATTACAAAAGCTCTTAGACATAATAGTTAGAGAAAGTGAAAGCATGGGACTGAGCATTAACTACAAAAAGACAGAAAGCTTAGCTGTTGCCAAGAAGGACAGCCCTAGATGCAATCTCAAACTGGAAGACAAACACATCAAACAAGTACAGTCCTTCAGTTACCTTGGAAGCATTATTACAGACGATGCCAGATGCGAGAAAGAGATCAAAAGACGAATAGCACTTGCGAAGTCTGCTTTCTCAAAGCTGCGAACGATACTCAAGAATCACTCACTAAGCATGAGAACCAGAATACGGGTGCTGCAATGTTATGTCCATCCTGTTTTGATGTATGGAAGCGAAGCTTGGACAATAACAACAGATATGAAGAAACGTCTGGACAGCTGCGAAATGTGGTTTCTCAGACAAATGTAAAAATCAAATGGACAGATAGAGTAAGCAATGAAAATGTACTCAGAAGAGCGAATGAGAAACCCAAATTGCTCTGCAATTAAGAATTAGACAGTTGAGATTTCTGGGACATTTAATACGTAAAGAAGGTTGGAGAATTTGTCATTGACAGGAAAGATCGAGGGGAAGAGAAGTAGAGGAAGAAAAAGAATAATGTGGATGGATAGTTTGAAGAAATGGCGGAGGAAGGAGTAGAAGCGTAAGGATTACAACTCATAATGCAGAAGGCTAGAGACAGAGTGTTGTGGAAAAACATGATCGCCAAAGTCAAGTGATACGGCACTACAATAGATAGAAGGTAGTGTCAAGGAACAAACACTAATCATTGTTTCCATTTATTGAACCCCCTGACACATAGAAGTTGGAATGATGGGAAGAAAGTATGGAATATAATTCAATTAATAAATTTGAGTACTGAATGTTGTTACAAATGTACAATATACACACAAATCACTTAGTGTTTCTATGAGCCCACCCCTCCCCCAATATGGGTAAGGGTTGGGTATGGATCAACAATAACTCATTTTAAACATATCAAACACTCAACCAATGTACAACGTATGATAAACCATCTACAATGTTAACACGATTCCATTATGCAAGCTGAAAATTGACTTTAAAACCAGAAGGCCAAGGGATCATGAACTAAATATCTGATCATATAAAACTAAGAGTCATTGTTCTCACTAAAATCTTTATATATGGTACTAATGAAGGAAAATAGTATGTACAAGTAGAAATTCACTGTTAGTCACAAAGGTGTAATATTAATGTAATATGAATAAACCTTTGTGTTGGGGAAAGGATGAGGTATTTTAAAAGTAGTGTCATTGGAGAAGCCAATACATCGGTTGGCTCTGTCCCAGGTAATATAACTACATGTATAAGAGGTTATATTCAAACGTGAGTGACACGACATTTGGACTGATAAAAGGGCGCATATCTTTGCACTTGTAGGTTATGAATGGATCATGACTACCATATTATGTATAATGTAGAAGTGGCATGTGTCATTACCAGTTGGATTTGAATTTTACAATTGGTCTTGGAAATTATGATTAAAAAACAGTGCGTGAGTGACACGACAGAAAAAAGACATGGGTTTCTGACCATAATTGGTTATGGTTGGATTTGTGCCCAAGTAGATCTCTAAGGGTACCATAAGTGCTGGTATGAATAGTGCACCTCTCTGACATTTATTGTGCTTATCAATCATTCCCTCTCTGTGGAAAATGGTCCACCTCTATGTGTCGTGAGTGACACGACCAGTGCCTTAAATTCAACATTTCAAGTTAATAACTACATCCAAATTACCTGACGAGTGTATTTATATGCCATGTTAGAGTTGTCCATGAAAATTACTTTAAGCAAAAAAATCTGACAAAAGTGATTGGTATTAAGAATAAGAGGCATTTAAAGCACCATAGTCCCATGCATGCAAATTCCTGTTTGCTCAATTATTCAGCGTAAGAAAACTGGATCACATAATGTTTTAACTTAAATAATTGATTGTATTGTAAAGAAGCATTTGTGTTGATTTCAAATCCTAATTTGCATGTTCAAAGGCACAGCGCCACATTAAAATTTCAGCTGAATGTCCCACCTAGTCTTAGTCTGAATATGACCAAGAGCATTAAAAAATTGTTTAATTGGTTTCTGTTATATAAACAAAGGAATGTCTAATTTGTATGAGCTAATTTCAATAAAGAAAAATACTAGCTATATTGAACATATGTAATTTATTGCAATTTGAATTCACACTTTGGTCTCTTCTCTGGAATTTCATGATCATCCTGTGAAGCACATTGTTGATCAGAATTGGTAGAATTGCTTTCAGAAGACATGGCATGTTGATTGTATCCTGAAACGTAGGAGTTTGGTGATTGAACATAGTCAGAAACAGACGGAGTGCTTCGAGCTTGATTAGCTCTTGGCATGTGGGCAAAACCACCTCCAATCTGACCCACTTGTTGATAAAATGTTGGTGTGTAATGTTCTATCAACATGGTAGGACGATGATATCTTGAAACATGAGGATTAAGAAATGGGGGCTTAGAAAGAGGGCAAAGTGCAGCGTTGTGATGCTGACTAGACAAATGTACACTGGTAGAACCAACTCTGCTCTGAGGGTTGGTTGATCGGGAATAGTTAGAAATAGAAGGAGTGTCCCATGATAAATAAGTACTTGGAATGTAGGGAGAACCAACTCCACTTTGAGGGTTGGGTAATTGAGTGTAGTCAGAAAAAGATGGAGCATTCGATGATGGAAAATCATCTGGCTCATGAGGGTTAGTAGATTGAGAATATTCAGACATAGAGAGAGTGTTCTGAAAAAGATTCCCTCTTGGCATGGTGGTTGCACCAACTACACTCTCTCTCCGTTGTTGAAACAGTACAGGTGAGTGAAAACCGATTGGCATTGAATGATCATAATATCCTGACACTTGACTTGGCACACATGTAGAACCAAGTCTGCTCTGGGGAACAGGTGATGAAACCATAGAGGGACCAGCTCTGCTCTGAGGGTTAGGTGATGGAACCATAGAGGAACCAACTCTCCTATGAGGGTTAAGAGATGAAACCCTAGAAGGTTGGTAGGGTGACACACTGGGAGAACCAACTCTGCTCTGAGGATTGCGTGATGGAACTATAGAGGGACCAACTCTGATCTGAGGGTTAAGTGATGGCTCCATAAATGGATGGTAGGCCAGAGTGCTCCCAAGGATATCAGTTGGTGGAATCATTGGGAGGGCACTGGTAGAATGACTAAACCAAGGCACAATGTTAGAACTTGCTCTCTCATGAACTGATGGATGATATTGTGTTGCTGACTTTTCCAATCCAGGCAAGGTAAACTGATCATATCCCAAGACCGGAGGGTTAGTCAATGGAGCATTCCTGAAAAAGAGCAAGATATAATGCATTAAATGTACATGTCCTAAGGTCAATACTGTTCTTCTAAAATGCTACACTACATCTACTTGTAAGTAAGTAGGCCTAAGTCAAGCGAGCAATTTGATAAATTGTAACTTGATCTTTACAGCAACTAAATAAAAAGCAAGTATTCAAATATTTCTCTGTTCTATCTGCATCTTGTTATGTAATAAACTTCCTATATATTAAAGTCCAAAAGATGTTGGTCATAAAGCAAGAAATTCTGAAATAACAACAAAATGTGAAAACCTACAACCTACAATTTAATAGTGAAAAGTGGAAGGTTTCATTACCTTCCAATACCTTGACCAGTGGGCAGAAGGCGAAGAAATGAGTTCAAGTTGTTCACAGGTTGTCCATTGTACCTGAAATTTCCATTGCTGATTTGAGGAAAGCAACCCTGAAAAATAATGATAAAAAGTAGGATTATTAACTCAGTCACTGTGAGAGTGTTGCTCCTTTTCCTACTAATAATTCAATCTGTTATTTGTATTTGAAGTTATGTTTTTCACTACCTTAGAAATGGTAATGTGATAAATTAATCCCAAGTTGAATTTGTTGAGAAACTAATTTACAATAATTAAAGACATATGTGTAATATTTGATTCAGCATAACTGTAGTAGATACAATAAAAACAAGAAGTAGATTTAATGCATTATTTATGCCAATTTCTTTATTTTGTACCTCTGTCTTTGTCTGGAGTATTTACAACAAAAAGTACTAGGGAGTGCATTCTCAGCAGATGCATGCAATTGCTCTGACAGCTACATGTATAGTAGATGCAGTTATACGTGTAGAAGAATTAAAGGGGAAGTTCAGACCCAAAATAAGGTCATTTTTTTAAGAGCACAAAACATTAGGGAAAAAATTATGAAAGTTATAAATATCTTTATGATATACCAAATTGGCAACACAATCAAAAAGCTGTGATGTCCTAGGGGCACTACTTGCCATGCATTTTCTGCATTGTTTTATGGTAGATTTTCACTTTATTTGTTAAGAAACTGTTTTCCTCATAACTTTGCACAGGTTATATTGATGGCCACCAATATGCCATTACATCTATAAAATAAAATCATCATCCCATATATACATACAAAAATCAAAGAGTCTATGTAGGTTTTCAGTATAAAAAGAATGTTGAAATTCAGAAAAAATAACTTTTCCTTTGATATGTCATTACAATTCTCATTTTATGAAAATGAATAGAGGCGATAAGATATTTCCATCAATTCAACTCAGGGAAGGATACGAGTATCACTTTATCTTGACAAATAATATAAAAGTTATGATAAAAAATATAGATCATATATGGCAAGTGGTGCTCCCATGACATCATAGCTTTGTGACTGTGTTGTAAATTTGATATAGTGATCAGAATTGTTTGCATCATAAAGAAATTCTTTATATTATTTTTGTTTTCTTTCTTTTGATATAAGCAACTTATTTTGGGTCCGGACTTCCCCTTTAATCTTACAGATACTGGACACTGCCAATTATGTATATTTCTTCCTTATAACATGATGTCATTTAATCAATTTCTTTGGCCCTCATATTCCCATCACATTGAAAATACAAAATTATGCACATGTGATGAAGGGGATTAATAAGGTGCCTTACCAAAAGATAAAGCCGCGGCCTTCTGCGTGAACGCCGCACAGTCAGTGCAATTAAGTCAATGGAAGTATAATAGGGGAACTGTATATCCTGCCTACAAGCCCGCTGTGCGCCGTTCACGCAGGGGGCCACGGCTTTAACTTTTGGTAAGGTACCTAAGTCTGCTTTTCCTGCTCATGAAAATTCATATATTCATTGGTTACTATTAAATAGGATCTTAATCCCATACTAGATTATGGAAGTGTACATGTATATACCACTTGGAATGTTTCAAAGAGGCTCAGTTCCATTTATACTAAATGATACTCCTCATGATGTTAGCATGAAGTACACACATACCTGTAAGCTTAGTGCATTTGACCTCAATGAATAGTAGAACTCCTCATTGCAATCCATTCCTTTCAGTGTCAGGTCCGTCAGGTGAGGCACTGAGCAGATTGCTACAGCAAGGTCATCTGATGAGGATGGTGACGGACAGGTGACAAATTGAAGCGTCAGTGTTTGGACCTGTAATGTTAGTGGAATTTAGCTCTCATTATATGTAGACATTCATGTATGAGTGGATCATGTAATTGCTTAACTTAAAACTCTTAGTATTTCATTCTAATTCAATACATAACTGGACTCAAAATAAAGAAATTCTTGTAAATCACATACTATTTTAAACTTAATTAACATGTACTACATTAATAAATCACATTCTCTTTTTCAAATAAGTGCTTTTTACTTGTCTATTATAAGAGAATAAAATGAATGTAAAAGAAATCTGTATATCAACATTGCACTCTTTTTTCAATGAGAGTCCACATTGCATGCATTATACACATACATGTACCTGTAAGGCTGATGAGTTTGATCTCAATGAAGAGCAGAACTCCTCATTGAGATCCATTCCATGCAGTGTCAGGTCAGTCAGGTGAGGCATCGAGCAGAGTGCTACAGCAAGGTCATGTGATGAGGATGGTGATGGACAGGTGACATCATAGAGCCCCAGTGTTTTGATCTGCAATGTTAGTAGATTGTAGATGTCACTCTCATACATTCGTATGTTAACATTACACGTATGAATAGATCACATAATACTACTCTGAAGACATTATTCTAATGCATAAGCTGGATTGAAAATGAAGATTTTTTTTTCTTCTAATAATAGCTTCTATATAAGTGCACTCTACTTTCATAGACATTTGCATGTACATTATAACTTATTTTTTTAATTAAAAGATTATTATAAGTGCATTATATAAGTGCACTCTAACCTCATATATAGTACTCTATGACTTATTTTTTAAATATTTTTTTTACATAACCACATGTATTATGTTAAAATAGAACAAGAAGATGACACAAATTAATTTAATGGAAATCCATATGAAAACCTAATGCTCAATTTCAATAATACAATGATCCTCCTCATTGCATGCATTATACACATACCTGTATGGCTGATGAGTTTGATCTCAATGAAGAGCAGAACTCCTCATTGAGATGCATTCCATCCAGTGTCAGGTCAGTCAGGTGAGGCATTGAGCAGAGTGCTACCCACAGGTTATGTGATGAGGATGGTGATGGACAGGTGACACATTGAAGCTTCAGTGTTTGGACCTGCAATGTTAGTAGATTGTAGACGTCATTCTCATACATTCATATGTAAACATTATATGCATGAATAGATCACATATTAATACTACTCTGAAGACATTGTTCTAATTCATACAGCTGGATTGAAAATGAAGATGACCATTTTCTATAACATATACTGTAATAGCTTCCATATAAGTGCACTCTACTCTCATATACATTTACATGTCATGACATGTACTTTATAAATTTGTTTTTATATGACTATTATAAGTGCATTATATAAGGGCACTCTAATCTCATATGCATTTACATGTACATATATACTTTATAACTTTTTTTTATATATATATATTTTTTTTTACATAACCACATGTATTATGTTAAAAAAAGAACAAGAAGATGACATGAATTAATTTAATGGAAATCTATATGAAAACCTAAATGCTCAATTTCAATGTTGCAATGATCATCCTCATTCCATGCATTATACACATACCTGTATGCCTGATGAGTTTGATCTCAATGAAGAGCAGAACTCCTCATTGAGATCCATTACATTCAGTGTCAGGTCAGTCAGGTGAGGCATCGAGCAGAGTGCTACAGCAAGGTCATGTGATGAGGATGGTGATGGACAGGTGATGGTCGAGAGAGTCAGTGTTTTGACCTGCAATGTTAGTAGATTGTAGATGTCACTCTCATACATTCATGTGTAAACATTATATGCATGAATAGATCACATAATTACTACTCTGAAGACATTGTTCTAATTCATACAGCTGGATTGAAAATGAAGATTACTTTTTTTTCTAATAATAGCTTCCATATAAGTGCACTCTACTTTCATATACATTTGCATGTACATTATAACGTAATTTTTTTAATTAAAAGATTATTATAAGTGCATTATATAAGTGCACTCTAACCTCATATACATTTACATGCACATGTACTCTATTACTTATTTTTTATTACTATTTTTTTTTTACATGAATATTATGTTAAATTAGAACAAGGAGATGACATGCATTAATTTAATGGAAATTTATAAGAAAACCTAAATGCTCAATTTCAATATTGCAATGATCATCCTCATTGCATGCATTATACACATACCTGTATGGCTGGTGAGTTTGATCTCAATAAAGAGTAAAACTCCTCACTGAGATCCATTCCATCCAGTATCAGGTCCGTCAGGTGAGGTATGGAGTAGAGAGCTACCCCTAGGTCATGTAATGAGGATGGTGATGGACAGGTGATGGTCGAGAGAGTCAGTGTTTTGATCTGCAATGTTAGTAGATTGTAGATGTCACTCTCATACATTTATATGTAAACATTACACGTATGAATAGATCACATGATACTACTCTGAAGACATTATTCTAATTCATAAACTGGATTGAAAATGAAGATGACTTTTTTTTCTAATAATAGCTTCCATACAAGTGCACTCTACTTTCATATACATTTGCATGTACATTATAACTTAATTTTTTATTAAAAGATTATTATAAGTGCATTATATAAGTGCACTCTAATCTCATATACATTTACATGTACATGTACTTTATAACTCAATTTTTTTTTACATGACTATTATTATAAGTGCAGTATTGAGGTGCACTCTAATCTCATATACATTTACATGTACATGTACTTTCTTACTTTTTATTTTTTTTTTACATGACTATTATGTTAAATTAGAACAAGAAGATGACACAAATCAATTTAATGGAAATCTGTATGAAAACCTAAATGCTCAATTTCAATATTGCAATGATCATCCTCATTGCATGCATTATACACATACCTGTATGGCTGGTGAGTTTGATCTTAATGAAGAGAAGAACTCCTCATTGAGATCCATTCCATCCAGTGTCAGGTTAGTCAGGCGAGGCATTGAGCAGAGAGCTACCCCCAGGTCATGTAATGAGGCTGGTACTGGACAGGTGACATTATAGAGCCACAGTGTTTTGATCTGCAATGTTAGTAGATTGTAGATGTCACTCTCATCAGGGAGATGGGAGGAGAGGAGACGAATCACGATTTTTTGTCTTTGTCCCCTACTAACATGCCGACGATGCGATATGTTTTCGTTCATAATCCACTTGCCACCGCATGAGCGCTCCGGCGGTCGTAAATTTACTTGCGGGGGTGGCGATGCCAGCTCGTATGCAGCTGGCGCGCATTGCATTGTGGGATATTGTTTTGATCGTGGGCAGTATGGCGCAGTCCAAAGCAGACGATAAAGGGCTGGAAATGAACGATGTTTCCGATTTCTTACCTGTAGATGGTGAAGATTTGGAGTTTCAACCAGCGGAATGGGAAATTGGAAATAGTTGTTCTGCTATTTGTATTTGTGATATTCCTTCAGTTGAAAATTTGGTGAATTGTAGTGGTGAAACGTGTCCGATAGGGTGCTACCATCGTGAATGTGTGGGACTAACTTTAGGACTGGGTGATAATTTCGAGGCGGAGGAGGATTGGAAATGTAACTTTTGTTCTAATTCTGAAAATATCGAAAATGGTGAGTTAAAAACTGTTTATTGCTTTAACAAGGATGGTTTGTTTATGAAACAATTGTTATAAAATTGAAGGTTTTATGAATAATAATAGGAGCCTAAAATAAATTAAATTATAACTTTAATTTATCATGTTTAACTTATTAGGCCTATAGAAATCTAAAGTTAGTCTAGATCTATATAACAATAGATCTCTAGACTCTAAATAAAATCAACTCCCTCCTCCTCCTCCCTGACCCATGACGCAAGGTTTATGATACGGAGAATATCAAGACGCAGGTGCAATTAACAATAGGGTCTAATTCAAATAAAACAATAGTTTAAAAAAAAAAATTATTATTAAAAGTCGTAGGATAAACTCTAATAATTTAAGTCCCTCGCCCTCCCAACTCCCTGATCTATATCTTTGACTTCACAAATAATTTAAATAAAATAAGTTGGCTGCTTTGTGAGAAATTTCTAGACGACCCTCTCATGCACCCTTATGCAAAAACTGATAACATTTCCAACATATTTTTAGAGAATATATATACCTATAATTTACAGGTGTACACTCTACTAATTTATTCATTTCTCCCTCTCCCTCCAGCCATATCAGATGACAGGTATGGCCCTACCACTAGTGAAGGTGTAAAAGCTGCAAATACAACTACAAGCAACATCGGAATTAATAACCAGCAAAAAGCTGCAGCCCCACCGGCACCGGGAAGGAAGAAAAAGAAAAAAGGTTTGTTTAGGCCGTTTTTTTTTTTCTTTTCTTTGTTTTTCTTCAAAATTTAAACTGTTTTTGCCTGATAGAGAGTAAAAATATTTTTTCCTGAACGCTGTTAATTTTTTTTTTTAAAGTTTCATTTGCTTTTTTTTGTGAATTGTATCAAAGACACATTTTTATTTATTTATTTATTTATTTTTTTTTTTGCATCTCTGAGACCCATTTGTTTGGAAAGTGCTGGAAAAAAAATTGTCTATGTATATTGCAACCGTTTAAGTTAGATATTCTCCTGTAATACTGCTTTGCACATATTTGTTAGGTACCATCAAATATGTTCGTTTCTTTCACATTTTAAATCTACAGTATATCGTAGTATTCAAATCACCAAGGAAGAAGTCCTGGAGAAAGGAGAGCAGCTTGTCGTTGATGCCATCCAGCAGTTGGACGAGGACAAATTCTATAAGGACGGTGAAGTGACTCAACTTGGAAAAAAAAATTGACCCAACTACAGATTCTTTCAAGGTATTGTCAAGGAGGATGACGAGTATGCTTTGGGACTGTTGTGAGGCAGGAAAGAAGATTGCAGTTGGCCCCTCTGCTAACCAAGCGATGTTTACAAAGCTTCATAAACTAAGAAGTAGCGAGGAAGTTTTTACCATGTGGACAGATTTTTTACATGCAGAAGGACTCGAAAGCAATAAGAGAATTAAAAGGTTACTGTTACAATTCCTCATTAGGAATGTATTTCAAGCTATCATGAGACTTCGAGACAATTTAGACTGTCAGCCAGTTGTTAGTTTCCCTGATGAATTTATGTCAAAAGAAGAAGCAGTTCTACGTTATATAGCAGGATTTATTCCATTTGCTCTTTCAAAAAGATATAGCAAGGTTACCTCCCCTTTAAGTCAGAAATTCCACAATGTCTTGTTGTCGTGGAAAATTGAAGAAGATGATGATAGTGAGGCAGACTCATTCCTCGCATATACTTGTGTTTGGCTTACCATTCAGAATAGAGGTGGCCTTTTCAGGGTTTCTGACAGAGTATTTCGGTTTTTCAAATCATTAGAAATAGTGGTGAGAAAAGAATTACAACACAGTAAAATTGTTAGAAATTCATCTTCGTCTACCGTCAAAGAGATTCTTCAAAATGCTATTGACAAGAGTCCGTATGTCGAAAAAACCTGGGAGTTGTTGATCTGTGGAATTCTTTCTAGAGGTGAATCTAATGATCTTCTTGCTACCATTACCAACTACTTCATCAAGATTAGGTTGAATAACTTTGTAAAGTTATATGTAAATCAAAGAAAAAGGGAAAAGGAGCGTGGAGTGTCAAAAAAGGGTGAGAAAGGGCTAAGAAAAGAACTCACAAGGAAACAATTAGACAGCAATACATAAATATTTACATGTTTCAAATGCAAGGGATGTTTTCATCAAAATCAAAGTTGTTTTTGTTCTTTTATTTTTGAAGTATATCAGTTGTATGATACAAGAGAAATAAATGCTAGATACAGTTTGAAAAACAAAATTATTGTAAATGGATATTCCTCATGATGATGAACATGTGATTTTTTAATATTTTTTTTTTCAGCACAGTCTTATCCTCTAATATGGAGTACCGATAAATATTTCAATTAAGTACGTGTCATAGTGCTTTTGTAGTCAGCAGTAAAATGTATGTAATACTAATAAATCATGACGACAACACAATTTGTTCATGTTCTAACTGATGCCGCATTTTCAGCGTAAATCCATAATGAGAACAGTCTACTATTAATGCATTGAATAAATCAACCTTGCCTTTTGGAAAAGGATAAGAACAAGTCAAAGGCATTTAATTCATTGTTTATAACCCTTTAGAAGAAATTTGTTTCTCTAAATACACAAAGCAGTAATGTCTCGAGTCCAAACAGATTTGAATTAGACAAGGTTGACTGTATTTTGAATAGTACTTTGCCTAAGGATCCAATGCAAAGCTATTTATTGCATGCACTAGCACTCAATCTCTCCTGAATAATTATCAGTCTACTTGTATTTATTTTCTAGATGTACATGTACATGTCCATGCATAAGCAAATAGTATTGATAATTATATTCACAAAATTTCACATAATTGACCAAGGTTCAAGGTATGGAACATGTCTCGCAAATAGCTTGTGTACAAATTATGCTGGTCTATACAGCCTGTCCACTACAATTTAATCTGTGATACAATTACCCTATCTACACTGTATTAGGAAGAAATTAAATTACTAGTCTGAAGACCATAATAAACATGTTGCATAACAAATTGAAGAGTGAAGTGGAAGAAGTACTTAAGTCACATTTTTTCAAAAATGAGTTTTTTCCATAAATGATATTCACATACCATCAAGAATCATGTGCAAGTGTAGTTGTTTGCGAAAAATTATGCAAAGTGCCAAACCAACAACCCCATTTTTCAAAATTGAGGTTTTGTAGAGGAAGAAGTACTTAAGTCCATGATTGTAGTGAAGAAGTACTTAAGTCCATGATTGTAGTGGAAGAAGTACCTAAGTCCACAAAGCTGTGAGTCCAAGTTTTCACTATAGGAAGAGGAATAGGCAGCCCTCCTCTTTTTTGGGTATGGCAGACCCCAAATGCGTACTAAGATTTGCCTGACGTTAATATATACGTGTTTGTGTGTGTTTGGGTGTGTGCGTGCATGGGGGGGGGGGGGGGTCAAAACAAGATTATTTTGTTTTTGGAGGGTAGTTAAAACCGCATAGCTGGTTTTCACACTAGGATGTAGTAGTCTTTCATAGTGAATGCAATATACTGGGACATTGCAAGAGAGTAAGCACAAAGGGCGGTTGGGCGGTAGATCAGCGCGCCCCCCCCAAAAAAGTAAAATATTGGGGATGTCAAAGCATGCACACACAAAAGGTTCACCTGCAATGTGGCGTCTCAAGTAAAATATTATGAAATATTTTAAAAGTCTATATCATTTTTGTAAAGTGGAATGGGGCCCGCCCGCCCCCCCCGCCCTTCAACATTACTTTTTTTTTAAAGCCCCCAATTGGGTAAAGTAGGTCCTAATTTTGCCACTCCATAGGCAATATATTTATGAGTTTATTTAGATGAGTTTTATCACATCGTATCAGACAGACAAGAAACCAGGGTAGACAGGCCTGCCCATAAAACACTGAAAAATTAAAAAAGTGCCCCAATGAGAAAGCCTATAATAACCATCCGGTCAGGTATATATGAAAAATTACTACGTGCCGCTGTCAGCTGAATTTCATATTTTGTCAATTTATGTCAAACAATAGTCACAGGCTAGTTTACAGGGGCTGGCCTTCTTAAAATTCCCAAAGAGTAAAAAGGTGCCCTAAAACAGTAAAAATAATACTGCCACCCCCATATGATTAATCCCTATCAATAATATGGGGGAAATATGCAATGTTGTCATCAGTTCAATGGATCATATTTTATCCTCTTAATTCAGACAGGTGAAATCTGGGGAAGCAGGCTTCACCCTTCGAAACACCAAATTTTGAGAAAAATGGCCCGAAAATGGGTAAAATTAGCTTAATGACACCCCCACCCCCACAGTAAGATTTTTAAAATATAAATATTACGAAGACACCATATCAATATATGATAAAGCCTCAAATTTTAAAGAAATCAATACGAATTACCTTAAACAAGAAACCCCCATAATGAGGTTTTGTAGTGGAAGAAGTACCTAAGTCCATGATTGTAGTGGAAGAAGTACTTAAGTCCACGATTGTAGTGGAAGAAGTACCTAAGTCCACGATTGTAGTGGAAGAAGTACTTAAGTCCACGATATGGTTTATTGATTATCGGAAATCGATAAGCACGAAATTACTCAAATTTGGCATATATTATTCTTTTGTGATAAAAATCAACTCCTCCGAGTTTGAATCTGAAATTTCAAAAAATGTGATGTGAGGAGTAATTTGAAATATTCAAACGCTTATATCTCAGAACTAGTATTATGTGACTTAAGTACTTCTTCCACTACACTCTTCAATTTGTCTATTTATGGATGAGTATACAGGCTACTACCATTATCATGATCACAGATATAATGTAAGACTTCCTTTAAACCAAACAATTCTTCCATTGCCAATCAAACATAGGTCCATATGCCAGTTGTTCAGTACAACAATTTCTTCGTTGGCTTTGTGCTATTACATCACATTATAATAGAGTCGAAGGCACACGTTTTAAATAATTCCATGCTCAAAATCTTTTTATAGATTAACTCTTTATGCGCCACTTGAAAAACCGGCCTGTGCCACATTATTTCAGGGAGGCGCATTCCAGGCCGATCTTTATAGAGTCTGCTGAACTAACTTGCTATAACTTTTTACTGCTTGAACCTAGCAAAAAATATTGTGTAGCAAGTTGTAGAGTATGAAATTTCCGTTTTGTGATGCCACACTCGTTGAATTGTCAATTATCATTTGTATAATAATCATAGATATATGTTGTTTGATTTTTTATATTTATGACAACTTTTTATTCGTGAGAAATGTCTTTTTTACCAATGAAGACATACTCTCAAACCAAATGCATTAGAAAGCTGGACTTCTAAGCTTTCTTTTGGTATATCATACT
>CALNVZ010000641.1:24638676-24675806 GCA_940671915.1 Paracentrotus lividus
CATATACTGTAATCGCTTCATATAGTGCACTCACTCTCATATACATTTACATGTCATGACATGTACTTTATAAATTTGTTTTTATATGACTATTATAAGTGCATTATATAAGGGCACTCTAATCTCATATGCATTTACATGTACATTATACTTTATAACTTTTTTTTATATATATATATTTTTTTTACATAACCACATGTATTATGTTAAAAAAAGAACAAGAGATGACATGAATTAATTTAATGAAATCTAATATGAAAACCTAAATGCTCAATTTCATGTTGCAATGATCATCCTCATTCCATGCATTATACACATACCTGTATGCCTGATGAGTTGATCTCAAGAAGAGCAGAACCCTCATTGAGATCCATTACATTCAGTGTCAGGTCAGCAGGTGAGGCATCGAGCAGAGTGCTACAGCAAGGTCAATGTGATGAGGATGGTGATGGACAGGTGATGGTCGAGAGAGTCAGTGTTTTGACCTGCAATGTTAGTAGATTGTAGATGTCACTCTAATACATTCATGTGTAAACATTATATGCATGAATAGATCAACATAATTACTACTGCGAAGACATTGTTCTAATTCATACAGCTGGATTGAAAATGAAATTACTTTTTTTTTCTATAATAGCTTTCCATATAATGCACTCTACTTTCATATACATTTGCATGTTACAATTATAACGTAATTTTTTTAATTAAAAGATTATTATAAGTGCATTATATAAGTGCACTCTAACTATTAAATACATTTACATGCACATGTACTCTATTACTTTATTTTTTATTACTAATTTTTTTTACATGAATATTATGTTAAATTAGAACAAGGAGATACATGCATTAATTTAATGGAAATTTATAAGAAAACCTAAATGCTCAATTTTCAATATTGCAATGATCATCCTCATTGCATGCATTATACACATACCTGTATGGCTGGTGAGTTTGATCTCAATAAGAGTAAACTCCTCACTGAGATCCATTCCATCCAGTATCAGGTCCGTCAGGTGAGGTATGGAGTAGAGAGCTACCCCTAGGTCATGTAATGAGGATGGTGATGGACAGGTGATGGTCGAGAGAGTCAGTGTTTTGATCTGCAATGTTAGTAGATTGTAGATGTCACTCTCATACATTTATTTGTAAACATTACACGTATGAATAGATCACATGATACTACTCTGAAGACATTATTCTAATTCATAAACTGGATTGAAAATGAAGATGACTTTTTTTTAATAATAGCTTCCATACAAGTGCACTCTACTTTATTACATTTGCATGTACATTATAACTTAATTTTTTATTAAAGATTATTAAGTGCATTATATAAGTGCACTCTAATCTCATATACATTTACATGTACATGTACTTTATACAATTTTTTTTTACATGACTTATTATAAGTGGCAGTATTGAGGTGCACTCTAATCTCATATACATTTACATGTACATGTACTTTCTTTACTTTTTATTTTTTTTTACATGACTATTATGTTAAATTAGAACAAAGAAGATGACACAAATCAATTAATGGAATCTGTATGAAAACCTAAATGCTCAATTTCAATATTGCAATAATCATCCTCATGCATGCATTATACCACATACCTGTTGGCTGGTGGTTTGATCTTAATGAAGAGAAGAACTCTCATTGAGATCCATTCCATCAGTGTCAGGTTAGTCAGGCGAGGCATTGAGCAGAGAGCTACCCCAGGTCATGTAATGAGGCTGGTACTGGACAGGTGACATTATAAGCACAGTGTTTTGATCTGCAATGTTAGTAGATTGTAGATGTACTCTCATCAGGGAGATGGGAGGAGAGAGACGAATCACGATTTTGTCTTTGTCCCCTACTAACATGCCGACGATGCGATATGTTTTCGTTCATAATCCACTTGCCACCGCATGAGCGCTCCGGCGGTCGTAAATTTACTTGCGGGGTGGCGATCCAGCTCGTATGCAGCTGGCGCGCATTGCATTGTGGGATATTGTTTTGATCGTGGCAGTATGGCGCAGTCCAAAGCAGACGATAAAGGGCTGGAAATGAACGATGTTTCCGATTTCTTTACCTGTAGATGGTGAAGATTTGGAGTTTCAACCAGCGGAATGGGAAATTGGAATAGTTGTTCTGCTATTTGTATTTGTGATTTCCTTCAGTTGAAATTTGGTTGAATTGTAGTGGTGAAACGTGTCCGATAGGGTGCTACAATCGTGAATGTGTGGGACTAACTTTAGGACTGGGTGATAATTTCGAGGCGGAGGAGGATTGGAAATGTACTTTTGTTTCTAATTCTGAAAATATCGAAATGGTGAGTTAAACATGTTTATTGCTTTAACAAGGATGGTTTGTTTATGAAACAATTGTTATAAAATTGAAGGTTTTATGAATAATAATAGGAGCCTAAATAAATTAAATTATAACTTTAATTTATCATGTTTACTATTAGGCTATTAGAAATCTAAAGTTAGTCTAGATCTATATAACATAGATCTCTAGACTCTAAATAATAACTCCCTCCTCCTCCTCCTGACCCATGACGCAAGGTTTATGATACGGAGAATATCAAGACGCAGGTGCAATTAACAATA
Source organism: Paracentrotus lividus (assembly GCA_940671915.1). Taxonomy (NCBI): domain Eukaryota; kingdom Metazoa; phylum Echinodermata; class Echinoidea; order Camarodonta; family Echinidae; genus Paracentrotus; species Paracentrotus lividus. The sequence continues at coordinate 24,641,275 of CALNVZ010000641.1, forward strand.
GGGTCTAATTCAAATAAAAACAATAGTTTAAAAAAAAATTATTATTAAAAGTCGTAGGATAAACTCTAATAATTTAAGTCCCTCGCCCTCCAACTCCCTGATCTATATCTTTGACTTCACAAATAATTTAAATAAATAAGTTGGCTGCTTTGTGAGAAATTTCTAGACGACCCTCTACATGCACCCTTATGCAAAACTGATAACATTCAACATATTTTTAGAGAATATTATACCTATAATTTACAGGTGTAACAACTCTACTAATTTATTCATTTCTCTCTCCCTCCAGCCATTATCAGATGACAGGTATGGCCCTACCACTAGTGAAGGTGTAAAAAGCTGCAAATACAACTACAAGCAACATGGAATTAAATACAGCAAAAGCTGGCGCCCACCGGCACCGGAGAAGGAAGAAAGAAAAAGGTTTGTTTGGAGGCGTTTTTTTTTTCTTTTCTTTGTTTTTCTTCAAAATTTAAACTGTTTTTGCCTGATAGAGAGTAAAAATATTTTTTCTGACGCTGTTAATTTTTTTTTTAAAGTTATTTTGTTTTTTTTGTGAATTGTATCAAAGACATTTTTATTTATTTATTTATTTATTTTTTTTTTTTGACTCTGAGACCCATTTGTTTGGAAAGTGCTGGAAAAAAAAATTGTCTATGTATATTGCAACCGTTTAAGTTAGATATTCTCCTGTAATACTGCTTTGCACATATTTGTTAGGTACCATCAAATATGTTCGTTCTTTCACATTTTAAATCTACAGTATATCGTAGTATTCAAATCACCAAGGAGAAGTCCTGGGAAAGGAGAGCAGCTTGTCGTTGATGCCATCCAGCAGTTGGACGAGGACAATTCTATAAGGACGGTGAAGTGACTCACTTGGAAAAAAAAATTGACCCAACTACAGATTCTTTCAAGGTATTGTCAAGGAGGATGACGAGTATGCTTTGGGACTGTTGTGGAGGCAGGAAGAAGATTGCAGTTGGCCCCTCTGCTAACCAAGCGATGTTTACAAAGCTTCATAAACTAAGAAGTAGCGAGGAAGTTTTTACCATGTGGACAGATTTTTTACATGCAGAAGGACTCGAAAGCAATAAGAGAATTAAAAGGTTACTGTTACAATTCTCATTAGGAATGTATTTCAAGCTATCATGAGACTTCGAGACAATTTAGACTGTCAGCCGTTGTTAGTTTCCCTGATGAATTTATGTCAAGAAGAAGCAGTTCTACGTTATATAGCAGGATTTATTCCATTTGCTTTCAAAAAGATATAGAGTTACTCCCCTTTAAGTCAGAAATTCCACAATGTCTTGTTGTCGTGAAAATTGAAGAAGAGTGATGATAGTAGGCAGACTCATTCTCGCATAACTTGTGTTTGGCTTACCATCAGAATAGAGGTGGCCTTTTTCAGGGTTTCTGACGAGTATCTTCGGTTTTTAAATCATTAGAAATAGGTGGTGAGAAAAGAATTACACACAGTAAAATTGTTAGAAATTCATCTTCGTCTACCGTCAAAGAGATTCTTCAAAATGCTATTGACAAGAGTCCGTATGTCGAAAAACCTGGGAGTTGTTGATCTTGAATTCTTTCTAGAGGTGAATCTAATGTCTTCTTGCTATATTACACAATACTTCATCAAGATTAGGTTGAATAACTTTGTAAAGTTATATGTAAATCAAAGAAAAGGGAAAGGAGCGTGAGTGTCAAAAAAGGGTGAGAAAGGGCTAAGAAAGAACTCACAAGGAAACAATTAGACAGCAATACATAAATATTTACATGTTTCAAATGCAAGGGATGTTTTATCAAAATCAAGTTGTTTTTGTTCTTTTATTTTTTGAAGTATATCAGTTGTATGATACAAGAGAAATAAATGCTAGATAGTTTGAAAAACAAAATTATTGTAAATGGATATTCCTCATGATGATGAACATGTGATTTTTTAATATTTTTTTTTTCAGCACAGTCTTATCTCTAATATGGAGTACCGATAAATATTTCAATTAAGTACGTGTCATAGTGCTTTTGTAGTCAGCAGTAAATGTATGTAATACTAAATAAATCATGACGACAACACAATTTGTTCATGTTCTAAACTGATGCCGCATTTTCAGCGTAATCATAAAGAAAGTCTACTATTAATGCATTGAATAAATCAACCTTGCCTTTTGGAAAAGGATAAGAACAAGTCAAAGGCATTTAATCTCATTGTTTATAATTTAGAAGAAATTTGTTTCTCTAAATCACAAAGCAGTAATGTCTCGAGTCCAAACGATTTGAATAGTCAAGGTTGACTGTATTTTGAATAGTACTTTGCTAAGATCCAATGCAAAGCTATTTATTGCATGCACTAGCATCAATTCTCCTGAATATTTATCAGTCTACTGTATTTATTTTTAGATGTACATGTACATGTATGCATAAGCAAAATAGTATTGATAATTATATTCACAAAATTTCACATAATTGACCAAGTTCAAGGTATGGAACATGTCTCGCAAAATGCTTGTGGTACAAATTATGCTGGTTATACAGCCTGTCCACTACAATTTAATCTGTGATACATTACCCTATCTACACTGTAATTAGGAAGAAATTAAATTATAGTCTGAAGACCATAATAAACATGTTGCATAACAAATTGAAGAGTGAAGTGAAGAAGTACTTAAGTTCACATTTTTTCAAAAATGAGTTTTTTCCATAAATGATATTCACATACCATAAGAATCTGTGCAAGTGTCAGTTTTGCGAAAAAATTATTGCAAAGTGCCACAACCAACAACCCCATTTTTCAAAATTGAGGTTTTGTAGAGGAAGAAGTACTTAAGTCCCTGATTGTAGTGGAAGAAGTACTTAAGTCCATGATTGTAGTGGAAGAGTACTAAGTCCACCAAGCTGTGAGTCAAGTTTTTCACTATAGGAAGAGGAATAGGCAGCCCTCTCTTTTTTGGGTAGTGGCAGACCCCAAATGCGTACTAAGATTTGCCTGCGTTAATATAATACGTGTTTGTGTGTGTTTGGGGTTGTGCGTGCATGGGGGGGGGGGGGGTGACAAAACAAGATTTTGTTTTTGAGGGTAGTTAAAACCGCATAGCTGGTTTCACACTAGGGATGTAGTAGTCTTTCATAGTGAATGCAATATACTGGGAACATTGCAAGAGAGTAAGCACAAAGGGCGTGGGCGGTAGATCAGCGCGCCCCCCCCAAAAAGTAAAATATTGGGGATGTCAAGCATGCACACACAAAAGGTTCACCTGCAATGTGGCGTCTCAAGTAAAATATTATGAAATATTTTAAAAGTCTATCATTTTTGTAAAGTGGAATGGGGCCGCCCCCCCCCCGCCTTCAACATTTTTTTTTTTAAAGCCCCCAATTGGGTAAGTAGGTCTAATTTTGCCACTCCATAGGCAATATATTTATGAGTTTATTTAGATGAGTTTTATCACATCGTATCAGACAACAAGAACCAGGGTAACAGGCCTGCCATAAAACACTGAAAAATTAAAAAAGTGCCCATGAGAAAGCCTATAATAACCATCCGGTCAGGTATATATGAAAATTACTACGTGCCGCTGTCAGCTGAATTTCATATTTTGTCAATTTATGTCAAACAATAGTCACAGGCTAGTTTACAGGGGCTGGCCTTCTTAAATTCCCAAAGAGTAAAAGGTGCCCTAAAACAGTAAAATAATACTGCCACCATATGATTAATCCTATCAATAATATGGGGAAATATGCAATGTTGTCATCAGTTCAATGATCATATTTTATCCTTTAATTCAGACAGGTGGAATCTGGGGAAGCAGGCTTCACCTTCGAAACACCAATTTTGAGAAAAATGGCCCGAAAATGGGTAAAATTAGCTTAATCGACACCACAGTAAGATTTTTTAAAATATAAATATTACGAAGCACCATATCAATATATGATAAAGCCTCAAATTTAAAGAAATAATACGAATTACTTAAACAAGAACCCCATAATGAGGTTTTGTGTGGAAGAAGTACCTAAGTCATGATTGTAGTGGAAGAAGTACTTAAGTCCACGATTGTAGTGGAAGAAGTACCTAAGTCCGATTGTAGTGGAAGAAGTACTTAAGTCCACGATATGGTTTATTGATTATCGGAAATCGATAAGCAAGAAATTACTCAATTTGGCATATATTATTCTTTGTGATAAAAATCAACTCCTCCGAGTTTGAATCTGAAATTTCAAAAATGTGATGTGAGGAGTATTTGAAATATTAAACGCTATTCTCAGAACTAGTATTATGTGACTTAAGTACTTCTTCCACTACACTCTTCAATTTGTCTATTTATGCGATGAGTATACAGGCTACTACCATTATCATGATCACAGATATAATGTAGACTTCTTTAAACCAAACAATTCTTCCATTGCCAATCAACATAGGTCCATATGCCAGTGTGTTCAGTACAACAATTTCTTCGTTGGCTTTGTGCTATTACATCACATTATAATAGAGTCGAAGGCACACGTTTTAAATAATTCCATGCTCAAAATCTTTTTTATAGATTAACTCTTTATGCGCCATTTTGAAAAACCGGCCTGTGCACATTATTTCAGGAGGCGCATTCCAGGCCGATCTTTATAGAGTCTGCTGAACTACTTGCTATAACTTTTTACTGCTTGAAACCTAGCAAAAAATATTGTGTAGCAAGTTGTAGAGTATGAAATTTCCGTTTTGGTGATGCCACACTCGTTGAATTGTCAATTATCATTTGTATATATCATAGATATATGTTGTTTGATTTTTTATATTTATGACAACTTTTTATTCGTGAGAAATGTCTTTTTTTACCAATGAAGACATACTCTCAAACCAAATGCATTAGAAAGCTGGACTTCTAAGCTTTCTTTTGGTATATCATACTCCCATACTTCTAATAAATACTTAAGGCTATAGCTTATTGGAGAAAAAAAGTTCAAATAAAAGAAAGATCAAGCGCCCCTCTCAGTCACTCCTGAAACGGGGTAATCCCTCCCATCGACCCCCCCCCTACGCCTGCCGCGGCGGCCATCCCTGACAATGGGGTAATCTCCCTATAAAATCTACCTCCCTGGTCATCTACCATAGACAATGGGGTGAATCTCCAATTGAAATTACCCTCTTCCTGGTCATTGTCGATTCCTGCTTAGCGGAAGTGAAAAGGAACATCAGAGGGATACTTTCTTCTTCTTCTTTTGTTGCCTTTGTAATGAAGAACTTTATTGATTTTTGTGTCTTTTCACACTGTATGTATACAAGTACATGTTACTGTAATATCAGATGTACAAGTTGAAGGCTTGAAACTCATATACTCACTTTCATTATGCATTTTTTGCTGCACTCATTTGAAGAAATATTTGAGAACGAGAATAAAAATGTATTCGATTAGATAATAAATTTTGAATTATAAACTCATGTATATCTCATGGTTTTCAATCCTATTTTATATTGGGTTATGGGGTTTATTGATGAGTGGAATATACAATGAATGGAATAGATATTACGCAGGAAACACTGAGAGAGAGAGCAAGAGAGAGACGGAGGTGAGGAGAAAATAAAGTAGAGAGATAACAAGAGTAAAAAAAAGTCCACCAAAAAACGCTAAATACGCTGTTATTTCAAATGTAACACCATGACGAAAAGTAGTTTATCCGAAAGCGCGAATTGTATATAAGGTAAACAATGCGTAGCGCGAATAATTGCTGCCCGCTACGAGCGGTAATATGAATGTCTAATTGACTCGTGTGTTATTGTGCAAAATTGCGAACACGGCACCCCTACGTACGTGCAATTCTGCGAACGTGGCACATAAAGAGTTAAATAACAAGTTGTTACTTTCTGTGTGTTTTTCAACCTTCTCAAAGCAACCCCTTCAAATTTCATTCTTGCTACACAACAATGAAACATACAAATTTGAATGGAATATTATTCAGTTCAAATTTCTTTCAAGTGTGAGATGTCTACTTCACTTCTTTAAAAGTTTTTTCCGTGGGATCGGTGTGTCATCGATGGTATGAGATCCAGTATTGCTCGATGTATTCGCCCTTTTAGAACTTCTGATGCACCCTCCAGCAACCTGAAGCGTAAGCATGTTGGAGCCAAATTGGCTGACACTTGGGTTGTCATGCCCACCCCCCATCCCCCTCTGCTTTGCAAAATACTCCTCCAAGGGGTCTGGCTGAACTTCTCGCTAAGTACGAATTCAACCCCATCTTCACGAAGAAGTTCTCGAGTAAGGCAGATGAATGAGTTGACTGTAATGTAAAAAAAGGAGAAGGAAAGTAATAAGTAAATATACTTCTACAGGTTAAAATGTGCTTAAGGAAATAAAATAGTGTCACAAATAATGGTCCTCCCATTCAGACCTTTTTTTGTGTAAATCTTGAGTGCTTGAATAATAAAAACAAAAATAAAGAAACACACTAATAAATAAAGTGTATTTGTGAACTATTGTGAGTTTTATTGAGATTGTAATAAATAGTTTTAGGCGTATTATGTACAGTTTATGACCAGGTGAAAGTGAGCATTTATGAATGTGACATAATGCTGTCCTCTGAGATAGCATTGTAAAGAAGCTTACATTAAGATACAGTCAATTACTATCTAACCATGTGTGATTGAGTCAGCATTTGCTTTAAATTATACTTTTAGCATGAATCTGCTTTTTTTTTGTTAGGTGAGATATTGATAAGAAAGATAACATGACTCTGAGACACGACATGGCAGGGTTTTATGCTTGTAAATATTGTTACACCACATCATTTTCAACCCATTCACCTTTAATATTACAAATCTATACAAACCTGTCAGACGAATTCCTTGTAACGTCTGCTTGCTTAGACAGAGCTTCTCTTTCTCACTCGCTGAAATGGGAAACAGGGGACCCTCCGACTCCCACTCATCCAGAAAGGCCAGAAAATCTTCCTTCAGGAACTGAAACGATAAATTAAAATAAAATGGAATCCAAATGTTCAGTACTCCAATCACTTTTTTTACTCTGTAAAGTCAACCTTGCCTATTGAAATTTGAATCTGTTAGGACTGAAAGGATAGCTTAGTCTTGGAAACAAAATTTAATAACGATGGTTTAAAAACAAAAGTATATAAAGAGAAGATTAAGAGATTGACATCTCATGTGTTCTGCAAGGTTGACTGTATTTTATCTTGTAAGAATAAAAAATCATACATGTGTATGTGATACCCACATTACAGAGACGTTAAGAGTTCATTGAAGGATTTGAACCCTCCCTTTACTTTCCATTTTTTTTTATTTTTTTTTTTTATAGTAGTTCTATTTACATATGTGTGTACCATTTTCAATTGTCCTGAGGTAATACTAGTAGATAATCTCTCCTGGCTCATTTTTTTTTCTCCCTCTCTCTCTTGTGCACTATTTCCACAAGACATACATTGTACATTGTAACTCTCTTACAATTTCCCTGGTATTACGCAAATAAATATACAATAGAGTACAAATTAGGGATGAGAGTGAATATATAATAAATACAAAATTTCAATCAATTTGAACAGTCAAACAAACATATTCAAATTTGTGAAGCATTAATGTAGGTTTGAGATAGTAATTTATTTCACATTGGGAATGGTTGTAATGTTTCATTATCTACATTAAGACAAAAGATGAAACAATAATTTGTATTTACAATAAACCGCCAGTCATCGACATCTCGGTATGGTTCAAGTCCCATCTTCTTCTTTCTTGCACCAACAGAGAGACTAGAAACGTTTAGGCAGTCAAAGAAAAGATCCATGTATTCGATGAACCTCGCAGTGCTGCTGGTATGATCATTTCCTTGGACCCACAAAGCGTTAGCAACAGTAGAACTTAAGACCTGAAAGATATATAAAAGGACAATGAAATGTTGTCAATGGTCGTCACCTATGTTCACAAAACTTTTCCTATCTTAAATAGATATTCGTATATTTCTAACCTATCAACTACATCAAAGTGAAGAAATATTGAACAGATAAAATACAGGGAGCATTTATGTCGGTAACTCGTGTTACAGTTTGTCAATTAAGATATATTTCTATTTTCATACCTTTTCTGTTACGTCAGATTGAATTTTATAGTTCCTTTAGGAGTGATTTAATATTCTAAAGATTATCCAGTTGGAAAAATTGCAAAAGAATTCACAGTTCTCTGACAAAGTCTTAAGAAAACTTTTTAAAATTGCATGTAGTCCCATGTGCTACAATCTATGTACAGGTTGGATTCATACAGCCCATAGCCCAAAATATAACCTGAATTTGAGATAAGCAAAAAGAAGAAAACAACAAACGTCCTCCCGACCATGCAATCGCCCTATTTGTTTTTCATTACCTGGGCTGCTAACTTTTACTTTCATCCGATGTGAAGGTGTAAGGCGGATATGCTCGTCTGACAAGCGGTGCAACATTCGAAGACTTGCTGGCCCTTTGCCAAGATCCCACTCGTAGACATCAACGATGTGCTTCCAAGAGACTTCAAGGCCACGGAACTACAGTGAGAGAAAAAAAAAGAAGACAGAATTAATCATCTCTGTTAACATGCCATGTAAAACATTTCATGAAACTATTTTTTATTTTGCCCCAAACTTAGGAAATAAATCCTAATTATGCATCTTACAATTGGCATGTACTGATATAGCACAAATGCAAATAATGAAAGTAAAAAATGATATGTTTATTAAACACCAAAAAAAAATGGCATGAAAATTTACCTTCATATTCCTGGTCTTGCGGTTGAACCCTGAATTTTCCAGGTTGTTGCGGGATGTCTTGAGTAGGTGTGGCACATCACTAAAGAGGTAGACCAGCTTCCCGGTGAAAGGGTTTTTGAAGAAAAAGTCTTCGGGACTACAGGACGTTAAGAGTTTATATAGGCCTCGGTTTGTTGTGGCACCATCACTAGTAAGGCCCCGCACTTTGAACCCATACAGTTCGAGATATTCTAATGTTTGCATTAACATTGAATACAACTCGTCACTTGTGGCACTGGTAGTGGCGAAATAGACGACCAGAACCCTGTAGGAGCAACATATCGCCCGCACCATAATGACTAACACATGAGTCGCCAGCTCCGGTCCACTTGCTTCGGGATCGCACTTTCTCGCATATTGCTGCAATTCATCGTTGAATGATCCCAAAGATGTGAAGCCAGTGATGTCTCCTGTTGCATGGGAATAAACAAGCCCGGAACTAATTTTCATTTCGTCAAATGTAAGGATGACATTCTTTTGGTATTGTTTTAACTGAGAAAACTTGATGTCATTGCAGACTCGCTCGAACAATTCTTTATTGAATCCTGGGCTATTTATGGTAAATTGTGTGTAATGTTGTAGAGCTCGTGTATGAGGTAACTTTAGGAAGCCGGAGTCTCGGAGCAGTTCATATGCAGCCTTGGATTTGGCTGCAAGGGCTATGCATAGTCTCAAAATGGCTGGATGCCACCGCATACCTTTTGGATTGGTCTGAAGGCATTTTGCCTGTTCTTTCCAAAGAAGATCTTGAGCAGAGCCCTCCGGAAATTCAACATTCATTGCATTGTTCATGAACACTTCCTTGAATGAAGTATGGCTCTCCTCGCCAACTTCCTCGGATTCCTCTTTGAACATTTTTTTTACTCTCTCTTCCAGCTTTTTAATTCTCCTCTTCAGACTCTTTTTCTCTTCGGTGCTCTGCCTGAGTTTTTTTACCAACTTTCCGGGTTTAACGTACTTGTAGTTGGTTTTGGGGGCGGGAGAATTTGTAGAATGGAATCTTTTGTGGATTTGGCTGAGATCATTCCTGTAAATTCTGCAGGCATCGCATCTTGTTGCTCCTCCCATCTCCCTGTCTGAACGTATTAAAAGAGGACAAGAGGAGTGACGGACTGTTGCGTTAGTTGGGAGATGGTGGATATACGCTGGTTTGCTCTGCAGGACAGATTCCGGAACCAAATACTCAGGATTTCCAAGACACACCTTGGCTTCAGCAACATTTTGCACTAAATTAGCAAGCGATTCTGTGGTTATGATGGAATCCAACGATTTCAGGCAGGGAGTATTGTTACAGGGACGTCCATGTATGTTAAGGGTCCACTGACCATTCTCCTTCACGCTCAAACACTTTGTTGTGCATCCCTCTTCATCTACCGATAACAGGAGAATTTTCCCACTTCTCTTAGTTGGCAGCAATCCATATTGTACTCCCAATTCAAGTCCCTTTGACAAGAGGTCAGGCTCTTCCCTTGCACTTTCACTCCTGCAAGGACACCTACAATCTTTGTGCGCTTCGAAGTTCGAAACTGTGATGGCAATTTGAGTCCCAAGCAGAGAACCATGTTTTTTCCTTGCCTTTAAATTCCATCTGTGAAGTTTGCGGTCGCAAAGTTCGCACACAAATTCTGGATGTATATCATCACTGTCATCCACAACATTGATGGAAAGAGCACGCTGTATCAAATTAGCCAGCCTTGACTTCGGTATACCTTGACGCTGGAAGCAGCTGCCACAAAGCCTGCACAAAGTTGCGATGAAAGTACGATGTACTGATGAAGGAGAGGTAGCCATGTCTGACCTGGAGTTGAAAGAATAAAACACAAATGACAATTACACAACTGATAATGAAAAAAAAATAAGAAGAATAATAATAATAATTAACCGCTTTCATTTTTACAATAATGAAAAAAGTAAGATTCTACTTAATAAAAAAAAAAATTAAAAAAATACATATAATAAAACTTCTAAACTAGAACCTAAATTTTGATAAAATAAATAATTCTAGTTCATTCTGAAAATATGTAAATCCACGTCCAAGTTACATTATGGAATCGGTACGGTAGCTAGCCCTACTATCTCAGAATTATACTATTTGTAGAATTTTCTTTCCTAAACATCTTCTGACCGAGGGGCAGGGGGAAATAAAAATTAATGTTAAACAGTGGCGGATCCATGCGGGGCGCATGGGACACGCGCCCCCCCCCCCTATAATTTAAAATCCGATTATTGACTGTATGGTAGGGGTTCATAAAGCTACGCGGTTCATAAAGCTACGCACTGCAAAATACGCGCTAAAGTGAATGGGGCCAAAATATGCACTCGGGCAATTCTTTGAAAAGTGAACCCTTTTTGGAAAAAATAAAGTTTGTCCTTTTTGTTTTTAAGCTGCACATTCATGTAGATCATTGTCTGAAGTTTCATGAAATGCATTTTTTATATTAATTTTACAAATTTTTCATGCTCATTTGCATAAATTAACATGCAAAAAATTTGAATAGAAAAATGGTACGTAAAATATCATTTGTTTGACCCTCGGCTTACTTGATTGTATATACTGGTCTCCTTACTTTGATTATTGTCATTATACCCTTTTTTAACTTCATTCCTTTAAATTTAAATGAAAAATAATGGTGTTGAATTGATTGTTTTAGTATTAAACTAAAGAAATTAACTGCCATCAAATGTCCACACCGTGACCAAAAACACGAAAAGTTAACGCCCCCCGAAAACCATGGATCTATTATTATACAATTTTTTCTCCAAGCTAGATATAATGTGCCTTGCATCTCACCAAATATGAAGCCATGATAGCTTTTAATTTAGTTATTATTAACTTTGAATTGGTCACACACGTGACCCACGGTCACGTGGGACCAACTATGGTCATGCCTTTAAAAAAGGGACCAGGCTATTTGCCATTCTTTGAAAAGTGAACCTTTGGGGACAAATAAATTTTTGCTTTTTGATTTTAAGCTGCATATTCAAATAGAGCAATGTCTGAAGTTTCGTGAACTGATGTTTTTCGTGATTTTGCAATTGTTCATTGCTCATTTGCATAAATTAACATAAATGATAATTAAATGGAAAAACGGAAATAAAAATCATTTTTTTAACCTGACTGGAATGGATATGCTGGACTTCCTTACTTGGATTACTGTCATTATATATATTATACCTCTATTCCTTTAATCTACCCCCAAAATAATGGTGTTAAATTGAATATATTTAAGATAATCAACCCTGGAAATTAATGCCTCAAAATACCACACACAAGTAACCAGAACACAAAAAGTTTTAGCCCCGTCTTAAACCATGGCTCTGGTATTATTATATATTATTCAAAGCTAGATTAATGTACCTTGCATCTACTAACTATGAATCCATGACAAGTTTTAATTTGATTATTAATTAGCAAAACAATTGGTCACACAAGTGACCCGCTGGGTGGGGAGGCATAAATTCTGATTATTTTCACTTTCATTTGCTGAAATTAATTTATTTTAGCATTATTATGCTCCAGAATGGTTCTGCAATAATTTTTGCAAAAAAGCAACAAAAAACCAAAAAAAACAAACAAACAAACAAACAAAACAAAAAGGTCGAAAAAAACAGGAATCATAAGAAATTCATAAAACAATGAAATACACAAGGAATTTAGTTCGATATTCAATTTTTCCAAGTACAATGGTTAGAATCCTATAAAGATTATGCAAACACAATATTAGCATTCCAGAAGCTGTAGTTTTTCAATTAGAACAAAAATATGACATGCAATGCGTAAATAAATTAGCATAATTAATTCATATAACATAAATATTATTATTATGGGAAAATTAACAGTGCTTTCTTGTAGTACATCACACACTACCATCGTGCAATTTCGGCGCACTCGCGGATCAACAGCCAAGATCTTCAATAGGGGCATCATGGCCCCCTCCTACCCGCCCCTCCCCCAGTCTTGACAGCTATCAAACACCCCATTGACTGACTAGGGTTGAGTTCATAAATTTTTTACCACAGCGGATATAGTAATTGCTCAAAATGTACATTTATTGCATAATACATAATAATTCAATTTTTCTGTACAATTTGCCATAGGTCACACACGTGACCCACTAAAATGTCACACACGTGACCCGACATCACGATATAAATATATAGTTAAAAAGAAATTTCAGAGATAACTCCTATCCAGTGGTATTTGGTTAACAGGACCATAATGCATATCTCACAGCAATAAGAATATTTTATCATTTTAAAACTCCAAAGGAATTTCAAAATGAAATTGAAACTTTCAAAATCATGCCTTCTGTGAAGTCACACACGTGACCCACTTCTTTTGACTCTGACCTTGAACATGCCAATATTGTAATATCAAAAAATATTACAAATGATAGCCACAAAATATATTAGCATGATATAAACATTAATCAGTATTATTTTAAAATTGTTAGAGTTATAGCCAATTAAAGTCAAAATTTTGCATAATTTCGGTCACACATGTGACCAAGAATGGTCACTCGCATCAATACAGGCGCCGTCATAGCAAAATAGCATTTCATTTCAAAGTTCAAAATTCCCCTTTTACAGCCAAACATAGAAGCAAGTGCTAAAAGGATGAAAATTTTGAAGAAAACACATAATTAAAAGTGTTAAATCAAACTTCAAAGTGAGTGCGTACACTTATGAACCGTTCCTTTCTGAGCAACGGAGAGGATTCAATCTCACGGCGATTTTCGTAATTGCTGTTAGTTTTATTCATGTTTTTTACACCAAGTTATCCTCACAAAATGTACCAAAAGATGGATACAAATAGTAATATGAAATATTACATTCTATGACTTCTAAATCGCCAAAAACTACATAAGTGCGTAGCTTTATGACCCCCCCCCTATCATACATGTTAAAAATCCGAAAAATTTCGGCGGCACCCCCCCCCTATTGGGGCTGGCGCCCCCTATCCTGAAATCCTGTATGCGCCACTGTGTTAAATGTTGACAGGTCATGTTGTTGACAATTCCTCTAGAATCTACGATTAGTTTTTTTATCATGTTTATTTACATATTTGTTTAATTATAGACATAGGCTATCATAGGTTTTTATTTCACGCTAAAATAAAACATGTCAAACTCAAAGGCCCGAATTCACAGCGGTGGTTTAAGTTAACCCATGGGTTAAATCGCGTCATATTACGTCATAATTTAACCCATGGGTTAAATTTAACCCATGGGTTAACTATTTACATTTCACAACGGTGGGTTAAATTTAACCCAGGTTAAAACGCGTCAAAATACGTCATAAATTTAACCAACCCAGAGGTATGGGGTAATCTGTAGGTTAAATCCCATGACGTCATGGATTACTCATCTTGTCAAAAAATAGTTGACGACGCAGCAAAAAAAGTAAACAAAAATTAATGCATATCTGGGGATAATACCTGTCATTGTGGAAAAACGGATGAGAAAAGTGTGAGTATCTTGACTTTGTAACAAGAACATTTAATCAAAATTCTTTTCATGTAGCTGTGTTAGTATGTTTCTTGTTCAATAATGTGAAAAGATGATAAACATCCTTGCATGTCCCCTCTGTACAACCCGTCAATCGCGTCGCGGTATTTTCGCATAGAGGGATGTAGTCCCATATGAACGATTTTGTGTCACTTGCCCTATTAATAATTGTATTATACTTTTTTTTTTCTTTTTTTTAAATATATAATAACATTAATACAATGATTAATTTAATCCCCTGAGATAGCTTCCTTAACTAACAGTAGATCCCTAACATTGAATTTCGGGCCTATTAAACGTTGTCGTGTTGGGCTTAACACTCGGTCTCAGTAGAACTAACTTAGGACTAACAGTTAGGAGTTATAGGTCTAACGTTAGACTAGATTCTAGATCTAACTAGGTCTAACTGTTGTTAGTCTAGCTAGCCTCCCTGGTATGGCTGGGATCTGGTCTTAGATCTAGGATAGATTTATAACTAGGTGGAGGCTTCACCAGCACGTCCAGCCTGCTTTAAAAATGCAGTTAATAAACTTTAACAATGTTATTAGATCGGATCTAATTAGACCTGATTTTTTTTTCGTTTGTTTGTTTTTGGGGGGGGGGGGGAGGCATAGAAAGAAAAAAAAAATACAGTGCAAAAGCATTGTCAATTCGACTATATCAGTGTGGCGCTTTGACTTTGAGATTGAGCTTGACTTTTCGTGTGTTGTTTCTTTTCTCGAATGATTAATTGTTTTTTAGCTTATGTTTTGTTTTGTTTTTTTGTTTTTTGATTAGATCTTAACAGTTAAGCGTTAGACTACAGGTTAGCCATTAACTAACAGTTAGGATCCTATTTGATTTTTTTTTTTCAACGATGCAAATTAGTCATGCACGTTTTCAAATTCATATTTTTCAATCTAACACAATGTTTGATAAATTGTAAATAGTAGCCTTTCCCCACGCGCATCCATGTCTGGATTGATCAATACTGCCCATGTTCAGCTAGATAATAGTAAGAAGATTGTGAATTCCTAAAAACACTATGGCCTAGAGTCTACTGTCAGTTATACTTTAATAGCGATTCTAGAATAGTTACTTAGGTTAGTTACTAGCAGTCTGTTTAGATTTTCTATATTTTCTTTGGTGTAGGCCTTACGATAAGATGTAATTAGATCTGGTGGTCTAGACCTGGCTTAATATCTAAATTAGATGTGAAGTTAAATGTTAGAAGTTGGGTTCTTGATTCAGTGATTTGCACCAGCTTTTCCCAGTTAAAATTATACAAGAATCTTCACTGACTTCAGTTTGGGATTGAAGGAAGCAGTGTAAAATCTAAATAAGGAGAATAAGAAATAATTGTTTAAGTTAGATGAAGAGACTACATTCTCTCGATGTATGGAAACGCATAACAAATTTGAAGAGATTTTCATAACTAATTTATTTCCCCTACAGGTACCTACGTCGTTCTTTGATGTTTTTACACAGAAGTAGATTAGATTTTAGGACTAAGGTTCGCAGATAGACTGCGATCATTGGCCCATGTTAATTTGGGAACTTCCTCATAGAGTTAATATTGCTTTGTGATCTTCTTGAACTGTATCTAGTCTACACTTTAGATCTGATCTGAGTAGATTATGGTGTAGTTCTCCTCACACAATTTTACTCCATATTAGCCTGGATACTTTAGATCTAACTAAGTTCATAAGACCAGTCCCAGACTTACTGTTTTTTTTAGGACGATTTTTATTCCTGCGTCTGACATGATTCTATCCATTTAACATCCTAAATAAATTTAGCTTTCCAGAGTCACTCCTCTTATACTTCTGGCTTTTCAAAATTTCGTTTTCATACTTTTCATTCTTGTGTCTGTTGCTGATCGATAGAACGTAAACATCGGAATAATTCAGACATATGTCTGCAGTAAGAAATAGATCTAGATAAATTTTTATATAATAAACTACTGTGCATAAATTCATAATGCAATGTAGAGGATGCTATCATTTTCTTTTTTGATATTTCCAGGATGGATGTGAATTGAAGTGGACAAGAGTATTTCTAGAAGTAACCCACAGCCAGAAGGGGAATCTTAGGGCTGATTGATTACATCGTCTGGAGATGGGTCATTAAACAGAAGTTGTGCTTTAATATTTAGCTTTGTTTAGGACGTTTTTAGGGAGGGAGATAATGCCGCATACAGTTCTTGATAATTTAAGAAAAACAAAAAATAACTTAAGAGCAACCATTCAAGAACGGTCGAGTGTCAATTAACTTGTTTTGTTCTCCATGATCAATAGGCCTTTTCAATAATCACAGAAGAAAATTGCCTAATCGAAAAATATAAAATTATGATGGATCGAAGTATCAGCTGTTTTTAGTCCACATTCTTTATTTTTTTCCAGGCGGACAAGAATGACATTGATTTGGGCTTTGGTTTTTTTTGTTTTTGTGTGTGGTTTTTTTTTTTTTTTTATAATTTCATGTAGTTTTGTTGGCATGTTCGTTCCACTACCAATTGATCGTCGATGCAATTCCAGGTTATATAGATACAATAGCAAATAAAATATAGAAATATAAGAAATATAAGCAAATGCAGGAGACTGAAATGCTCAAAATAGGATTTTTATTTGTAAATTGCCTGACTTATAATCTTAATACAAAATGAACATCAATCAATCATTGTTTTTTAATAATAAAAAATGTGTTCACTATTGCTCTTTCTTTTTTTTTTTTTTTTTTTTTTTTTTTTTAAATATTGCAAGGACCTCCAAGTGCATACAGACTGAAAATCAGCCAAGAAAGTCGACAGAGGGTGACTAAGATGGAATAGGATCGTTTCTGGATTAGCAAAAGAAAAGGGGGCCATCACTGGATTCACTATCTACAAGTGAACTAGGCTCAAAATTTGAGACCTGCCTATCTATCTCGGCAAAATTTATTTTATCCCTAGTTAATGGGGGGGGGGGGGGACTGTCTTTCATCCCTCTAATTTAATGAATCCCTTTCTATATATTTCACTTCTCCACTTAAGACCGAAGGATTTCAGTCGCTATTTTGGGATTGCATTGGTTAAAACACTGAATGCTCACAAAATAAGCGACTGACATCTTAGTATTCCGCCGTGCATGGACCCCAGAGAGCTGGCGGAGGGAGCAGGGCATGACAAGACTTTTCACTCGGCACATGGTGACTGATCCATGAAAGACAGTGGTCCGAAATTCCCTTTTTTAGTTCTAAATTCATCTTTTCATTACTCTAGATCTACTAAATTTCAAATACATAATAATCATATACATTGGAAAATGTTCTGAGCCTACCTTAACTTGTATATTGAGCCAAAGAATTCATTAAATCTTCCTCTATCTGTCTTACCGCGATGTTCCAGCGGTAGCCATCTTTACTCATGAATATTCATATGGATTGGAGCTGAATTGAGCTACCCATAGCGCACAGATATGTGTTTTCATTCATAAAGTTCAAAGCTATAAATATTCATAAAAAGTATATTCAATATTCATGTTGAATGATCTCAGCAAGTGTTCTGATTGGTCAAAATATTTCTGGGGGCATATTTTGACCTTACTTCATATTAGCATAGCTCCATTCAAACAGTAGACAGACAAAAAGGATCACGGCAATGAGGACTCATTTTCAGAAAGTAAGTGCTTTATTTTTATATTTATTTATTAATGATAGATCTAGCCATATATTTTTTGCTAAACAATAGAATCTAGAGATTCTATACAACTACAGATCTCCCTGATATTGTACTTTTAAGTACAAAAATTTGGGAGACATTGTTAGCCATGTCAAAATGGCTTCAAAATCGCCTGCCATTGACTTTGTACATGGCCTTTAAAAGCAGCCACGAAAGGCGTTGTAGACCCCCTACGGAAAAGGTATGCTGATAGTTCCACGGGTCGATGGGAAATATTAAAAAAAATAAATATTAGAAATATTAGAAATATCCCGAGAACGGTGGAATATTTCTGCCTATTCTCCAACTATGCTCTTCACTCAGCCCAACTTGAGAATTTTGGTTCTATCAATTTCCTTCTGAGAAACTTTAAGGTCCTCACATTGAGAAATGTGTTTCGCCATAGTGGTAAACAAAAATATGCTCTTGTAATTTTAATGAATTCATCAAATAATAATTAGTGCAATTGGTGCAAATTTTGTCATACTAATAAAATATGCACATTTGTGAAGATTACCTTGATGCCTTGTGAAGTACTAAAAATAATTTTAAAGATAAAAGGTCGAATTGATATGTACAATGAATAATAAAGATATTATGCATAAATTAAATAATATCCTCTCTTAATTATTGTTACCCTATACGTTGTATGAGAACATGAGAGCATGTGGACATGGTTTGGAAAGAAGAGAAAACATGGATGAGATGTGACTTAAGAAGATACATTGGGTGATTATGATAGTTGTAAAGGTTTATAATATTATTTTTTTTGTAGTGATTGTGGACTTTATTTTTAATTTCCTAGTCAAAATAGATATATCAATTTATTTCAAAGGATGAGAAGTGATATAGATATGAAAACAAATATTTTGATAAATTAATATTCAGGACTCATGAAAGGAACGTATTTGTAAACAAAATACACATGATTGGAAAAACCTTGACAGAAGAGATTGGAAAGTTGGAAGTTGTGAGAAAAAAAAAATGAAGGGTCAAATTTTTCCTTTTCTGTATCATTCATGACCTGGACTCTGGGTCCATCCAGGCCACACATTTTCCGAGTCAATTTGATTGGGATTCTGGGTCGAAGAATTCAGATGACCCAAAGGCTCTGATTGACTCAAATTCTGGTTCAATGGGATGATGACTTTGTTATTTTATTTTTATTGGCCGGGATGAAGATTCATATATATGACCCTTTATTTTTTGTAGTGGGAAAGCTATTTCAAAGGTGGAATGACTGAAAAGTATTGCAAAAGCCAAAGATTTAATAGTGATAAATTAGTTCATTTTGATTATGTCTAACAGAGACCCCTGTCATTCCAAATGTAATGATATCAAATGGATACGGATTCCCTTTAAAATGAACCAAAAATCATTCTTTATTAAGAGTCAAATAAATTATAAACAATATCATTGTTACGTCATAATGCATCAGTATTCTGATATTTGTATTATCTCATTGTTACGTCATAATGCAAAGACATTTGCATTGTGACGTAGTACGCCTGTGTCATGCGCGTTTATATAAACAAACGTGAGGAGCATGCGCAGTTGTGTGGGTTAATTAAATTTGCGCGTATGACCCATGATTTTTTGAAAGCGCACCCCCGGGAATATTTAACCTACGGTTTACCTAACCTACTGTCTGTGGAATCAAATCAGTGGGTTAAATTTAACCCAGGGTTAGTTAAACCATGGGTTAAATTTAACCTAGGGTAAATTTAACCCACCGCTGTGAATTCGGGCCATTGTGATTCAAAATCTATTATTAAATTATTATCAAATTGTAGATGGCCTGAAATGAATTGGACTCCAAATTTCCCTCTATAAGACTGTAATGATGTCCAGTATAAAGAATGATAAAGTTTCAGTCACAGCTCGCTCACCAGTGACCATGGTGACAGCTTGACTCTCGTCTATTTTATTTTTTTAATTAATAAATCACGGGCCTAACCTAGGCCCTAACCACGTTAACTAGAAATTGAAACCTAACAAGTTAGAACTTAGAAGACTTTCTAGAAAATTATAAAAATATGCTACGTGTGATTGTGAAATCCCATCGAATCAAACCAATGGGACTGAAATGAGTACAAAAACACTCCAAACGGTGACTCTGATGCGACGCATCAAAGATCGTAAATCGCCAAAACATGAAAAAATATCTTTATAAATTTGGGTTTTTTTTTCACAATAACACGCAAGAACACGCGGATGGGACCGATACCAGTTGATAGATAAAACTCTCACCTTTAAAATAAGAAGTTCAACATAATGCGGGTACGATCAGAACAAATATTAATAAATTTAATAAACATGATATATATTCATAATTTTCAAGAGCATATTTACCTCGTATTTGGCCAATTTTGCTCCGATTTTGATGATTTAAACGCTGATTGTCTGAGATCGTAGTCGAAAAAGAAGATGCAATGTATTGCGCATGTGCACAGGAAAAGCCCATCGACTGCGCAGCCATATATTGTAGATATCGTACAATCTCTCTGAAATTCTTCCAAGATACTTCTTACATATGACGTCATTTTCGCGGCATGGAGCAAGGGACTTCAAAGCTTCGCTTATCGCTGTAGTTTACGAGCAAGCTGTCAAACTGCGAACCGCATTACGTAATTTTTCGTGGCCAGCGGGCAGTGAAGGGCTATTTGTGGTCTGCTAGGACGATCAATTTCACTGGAACTTGATCTCTTAATCCCCCCTCTGATAACATAAAATCGTGATTCGTCTCCTCTCCTCCCATCTCCCTGCTCTCATACATTCATATGTAAACATTATATGCATGAATAGCTAGATCACATAATTACTACTCTGAAGACATTGTTCTAATTCATACAGCTGGATTGAAAATGAAGATGACTTTTTCTTTTCTAATAATAGCTTCCATATAAGTGCACTCTACTTTCATATACATTTGCATGTACAGTGTCCCCAAAAATTATTTGTACACTTTGAAAATATGGAATTAAATAAATTGATGTTGGTTTGAAATTTTACTTATTATTTATATCAAATGGTAGGTAACGTTACTATCACCTAATCACTAAATCTCAAATGTTCCGCCAGTCTTGGAAGTTCTAGGCCGCCAATTGCAATTTTCATGGCCCAAAAATTATTTGTACACTTCAGAACATGGGTTTTCAAAAGATTGTTTAAAATTTTAGCGGTCTTCTTTGGCTTCCAGGACAGTCATCAACCTTCTTGGCATACTGTCGACCAATTTAGAACTCATTTCACAGCCAGTACCATTCCGAGTTCGCTGCAGTGTGTCCTGGAGCTGCTAGATGATGGATGGTCAGTCTAGAGGGCGCTGTCGCTTCAGATCACCTCTCATGTGCTAAATGGGGATTAAATCTGGGCTGTGAGGTGCCCTGTCTTGTAGCTTAACATGTTTCTGTCGCAATATTGCTTTAATATGGTTTGCTGTGTTCTTGGGGGTCATTGTTATATTGGACCGTAAATTGACGACCATTCAGACTTGAAGCAAATGGGAGCATTTGAGCCATTCGGAGGGGCAAGATACCCTCATGGCTTCAGCATTCATGATGCATGTCATGAAATTTATGTCTCCAACTCTACTGGCTGCCATACAACTCCAAATCATGAAACATCCTCCACTATGCCTCACTGTTGGATCCAAAAGCAGACTGGACTGAAAGCTTCCTACAGAGACACACGATCGGTCCGTGGCATCATATCCAATCACTTTTGCCTTATGTAGGTCTAGGACAGAGAGTAGAACTCTGCAGCTTTGTTCACATGTATGTTTTGCAATAGCATGAGCTTCTTTTGTTAATGTCACTTACATTTGGCTTCTTTCTTGCCAATTATTTTCCCACTGTATAGTCATGTATCCATTTCAGCCTGGTTGCAGACCACGTCTTGAACGGGCACCGTAGCGGGTATCGGCGTATCGGGCGGACCTAAGGGGTGTCAGCGCGCGTGATCGTTAGAGAGTTGTGCGCAGTATTATACGATAAGCGGGACACAGGTACTTTGGTGAAGAACGGGCGCAGATTACTGAGACAGGCATTCCTCAGCCTCTGTGGCCTTGATGCAATTTTCTTTGGGTCGAAATTCGCAAATATTTCATTGCTGTACTGTCTGTTTATGATATCATTCATGAAAACTGAAGTCCATGAGATTTTTTGCCTCTTAAGAGGCTCCATTGCGTAAAGGCTGATTGGTCTTCAAGTGTGTTCCCAATTGACAGGGACCCCAAAGCAGCAGCAACCATATTAAAGCATATCGTACGCAGAACATGTTAAGAAGCTAGAAGGCACCTCAATTGCCCAAGTTTAATCACCCATTAGCACATGAGAGGTGATACTGAAAGCGTGACAAGCGCCCTCTAGACTACATCCATCATCTCAGCAGCTCAGGACCACGCCCAGCCGAATGGAATGGTACTTGGTGGGTGAAATGTAGTTCAAATTGGTCGACAGTTGCTAGATGGTTGATGAACTGCCGCTGAGCCAAAAAAGATCCCGCAAATTTTAAAATCTTCCTTAAAACCCATGCTTCCTGAGTGTACAAATAAATTTTTGGGCCATGAAAATTTGCAAATGGCGGCAGTAGAACTCTCCGAGATGTCGGAACATTTGAGATTTAGGGTCAGGTGATGGAGACATTACCTACCATCTGATATAAATAGTAACTGAAATTTCAAACCAACATCGATTTGTTCAATTTCATTTTTTTAAAGTGTACAAATAATTTTGGGGGACACTGTACATTATAACTTATTTTTTTTATTAAAAGATTATTATAAGTGCATTATATAAGTGCACTCTAACCTCATATACATTTACATGTACATGTACTCTATTACTTACTTTTTATTATTATTTTTTTTTTACATGACTATTATGTTAAATTAGGAGATGACATGCATTAATTCAATGGAAATCTATATGAAGACCTAAATGCTCAATTTCAATATTACAATGATCCTCCTCATTGCATGAATTATACACATACCTGTATGGCTGGTGAGTTTGATCTCAATAAAGAGAAGAACTCCTCATTGAGATCCTTTACATTCAGTGTCAGGTGAGTCAGGTGAGGCATCGAGCAGAGTGCTACAGCAAGGTCACGTGATGAGGATGGTGATGGACAGGTGATGGTCGAGAGAGTCAGTGTTTTGACCTGTAATGTTAGTAGATTGTAGATGTCACTCTCATACATTCATATGTAAACATTACATGCATAAATAGATCACATAATTACTACTCTGAAGAAATGATTCTAATTCATACAGCTGGATTGAAAATGAAGATGACTTTTTTTTCTGTAACATAATAGCTTCCATATAAGTGCACTCTACTCTCATATACATTTACATGTACATGTACTTTATAACTCAATTTTTTTTTACATGACTATTATTATAATAAGAGCATTATATAAGTGCACTCTACTCTCATATACATTTACATGTACATGTACTTTATAACTCTTTTTTTTTTTTTTACATGACTATTATTATAAGTGCACTTTAATTTCATATACATTTACATGTACATGTACTTTATATATATTTTTTTTTTTCATTTCTTTTTTTTTTCACGTGACTATTATGTTAAACTAGAACAAAAAGATGACATGAATTAATTTAATGGAAATCTATACGAAAACCTAAATGCTCAATTTCAATATCCGAATGATCAGCCTTATTGTCATGAATTTCACACATACATTACCTGTATGGCTGATGAGTTTGATCTCAATGAAGAGTAGAACTCCTCATTGAGATTCATTCCTTTCAGTGTCAGGTCAGTCAGGTGACGCATTGAGCAGAGAGCTACCCCCAGGTCCCCCCCCAGGGCATGTGATGAGAATGGCGTTGGAGAAGTGACCAATTCAAGCTTCAGTGTCTGGACCTGCAAAGTCAGTGGATTTTAAATGCAGCTCTCATTAATGTATTTTTATTAACATTTACTTACTACATTGTAAATTAACCCACATTTATTGGCTAAATTCTTCAGGAATTTAACAAATATATATATTTATTTTCAATATTCATTCCCCAAAAAAATAACCTACAAAAAAATCAAGAATAATTCATTTTATTTCAACATTACCAAAAATTAGACATGATAAACAAATATATATATTTATTTTCAATATTCATTAAAAAAAAATAACCTACAAAAAATCAAGAATAATTCATTTTATTTCCTTAAAAGGGGGAAAAATAAGTATCTATAACTTAAGCCAGTCGTTTTTTATTCTACATGTAGCTAGGCTACAGGTATATGCTAATCATGGTAATAATAAGGGTTGATTATCTGATATTCTGCAAAAAAAAAGACAGCTTTTCTTAAAAAGAAGATGCATCTATTATGATTTTTTTTCCAATTAAAAATACAGCCCCTACATTCATAAATCAGTTTTAAATCATCCAGAATAATGGGACTACCCCCCCCCCTTGAGCAATGATGTGAAATTGTTAAATAAACATGCACCTCTGGTAACAAAAACTGTGGTACTTCGTCCTCGAGCACCATGGTGGACTGATAGTGTATTGGAAGCAAAAAGAAAAAAAAGAAAAGTGAGAAAGAAACGTGGTTTAATCAAGAACGATTAAAGACTGGGAAGAGTTATAGGTCGCTTCCGTAACTCTTACTCTTTTCTTATTGCATGAGGCACGGAAATCCCATCATAAAAGATCTTGTTGCTGAAAATAAAGACCGACACAAGGAAATTGTTTTATATTTGTAAAAACTTGTTGATGATGTCAAAACAAACAGCTGAAATACCTAGCAATGTTTGATACAAAACATTTGTCAAGACTTGGAAATTCTTTCTTGAAAAGTACAAAAAACTCACAATGACATAGAGTCAAAACTCGAAGCATGATACCGATAAACTTATCGTTGATGAAGTGGAAACTGATTCACAGTTTGAAACTTTCAGAAAATTTTAAATTAATCTCTGAGCAGAATGCCCGAAAATGGTAATGAATCTCAGTAAAAAGGTCTTGTCCTCTAGACCCAATGCCCACAAAGCTGTTGTTTAGAGTATATTGATATACTTGATATCTGTCATTACCCTATGATGAATATGTCTCTTTCAACAGGTCCAATTCCCTGCAATGTGGAGTTGCTATGTGAAACCATTACTGAGAGCCTGGCCTTGAGACAGTATTCAATAAATCTTAGGCCCGTTAGTAATCTTCAGTATATTTCTAAAGTTAGTTAGAAGGCGCTGCAACCCAAACAAATAATCGAGCACCTTGAATCACATCTGCTGTTGCGTCAAAATTCAATCCGCATATAGAAGTTATCATAAGCACAGAAAACCCTACTCCTCAGAATCAAAAACGATCCATTCTTATGTCAATGGACAACAGGAAGATTTAGTCTGCTCCTTCTTTGGACATGAGCAGTTGCATTCGTACAAATTGATCACCTGTGCTTATTGGAATCTCTAGAAAGCCACTTTTGGATCGTGGGCAATGTTCTTGGATGATTGAATCATACTTGTCTGAACAGAAACAGACAGTTGAAATTGATGCATTGTCTCAATGTGTTCAGGGTGCCTTTTTGGTGTTCCTCAAGGTTCACGGCTCGGTCCACTACGTGTTTACTTTGTTACAAGCCGTCTCCTCGTTAACATCAACGGGAGTTTTCCTGGCATCTGTTGTCACTGTTATGCGAGATGACCACCCATTATACATCTTTCTGTCCTTAATACACCAGCTGAAAATGATTGATATCTCTATTACAAACATGTATTGATTAACTAAGACGTGGATGGCTTCAAAATAAGTTAATGTTTTAAATGATAGGAAAACAGCAGAAACTGTTGGTCATTGGCACTTCACGTCAGGTTTCGAAGTTCAGAGTTTGTAATGTATCAGTTGGTGACTCTGTTCATTAACACCAACTGATACTGCTAGAACCTTGGTGTACTTTTTGACACCCACTTGAACATGGAATTCACGATAACTAGTGTCTGCAAATCGGCATATTTTCATGATATACAACCTAGAGGTATTCGTAAATTACTGTTGATCCAAGATACCATGAAATCTATTGTTCATGCATGTGTAACTAGCAAACTTGATTTGTAACAGTTTATTGTACCGCGACTGCCAGATTCCACAAATATCTAAATCTACAAGCGGGTCCAAAATACATGTGCTCGACTAATCTATGCCCTTCCCAATCTCTTCAGTTCAACCCCACTTCTTAAGGAACTTCACTGGCCTACCAGTTCGACAAAGAAATCATTTTTAAGTACTACATGATTAGTCTTCAAAAGCATGAATGTCAAAGCCCAAATATGTGGACAGAATTGTTGAATTTGATAGTGAAAGCCATGGTCCAATTACGTAGCAAACAAGACAAGTTCCTGCTTACAGTGCCTCACAATATGAAACAAAATAACCCTTAGGAAGGACCGTTCATTCTTATGTGCAGCCCCTAAATTGTTGGAATGCACTGCCACTTGGAAATAAGGTAAACCTCATCACTTGAGAATTTTCAAATCAAAAATGAAATATCTGTCATTTAGTATATCTTAGCAACTAGAGCTCTTGCAGCGCATGGAATATATCTTACATAAACATGCGCTTATAAATGAATATTATTTATTATTATATTATTATTATTGTACACAATATGCACCATGCAGTCATTTTGATGTGCTTTACAAAATGGCGGTGGTGATTTCAAGTGGTGCCATTGCAAAGCATGGAGTGTGAATGAGGGATAATCCTTCTATTGTGTTAAGACTTCTATGCCTATGGGTACAATAATTATATCAGGGAATGTTAAACAAATGCTTTTTCCAGTTAATAGTATATGAAGCAAAAATTCAACTCGCATTTTGCTCATTCTTAGATGGTGAATGATTAAAAATCATTATTTCAGGAAATGGGAAGGTTTTTTTTTTTAATATCAGCATACATGTACTTCGTTATCACAGTAGTTCTCAATATTAAATAATCTACATAGCGATGGTTTTGGGTATTAGAACTATGATTACATGAAGAGATGGAGGGAATTAAATTTGTCACTCAGAATAATTAGCATTGATATCGACAGAGAATTTGTTATTCCAGCAGAGAAAAAATGTTGGTGAAGATATTGTCATTAAAAGCAATTGTTGCCAGACCCGATTTTCACTAATTGTGTAAGATCCCAAATAATTGAGTACTATGCTTACTAACCTTGGATTGATTGCTCTTTTCTGCAAGTCTTGTAAAGAAATCACTGTGAAAGGATCCCTTGATTAGTGAAGCCTCCTTCAGAGATGGTATGGAGCATATCATCTCAGCTACATTCACTGACATTGTAGGTCCACAATACCTCTGAACATGAAGCTTATCCTAAATGAAATGTAATGTTAACCGGTAATATACTGTATGAACATGTAACATTACCAAACATTTACTCCTCTCAGTAAAATATTTTTAGAATGAATTCAAGGCAAGTATATTCCACAGGCAATTCAATTACGACATTAAACTAAACTTAAAGTGACTACATATACATGTCTAGTACTGATATTACTCAAGCTTGGAAAGATAAGACTATACACTGTACATTGTACAATGTATTTTTTATTTTGTCATCTATACTACCTATAAATAATATCAAATATATCAACAAATTTATTTAAAACAAACAAAACATTTTAATAGCATTTTTTCATTCATTTTTATTAAAATTCATTCCTATATATTAAAAAATAAAATAAAATAAAATAATACACTCATATAAGAAGAGTTGATTCAGTATGATGTTTGTAAATTGTAAATATAAATACTCACCACATGTGGTCTAGTGAATGCATAACCTGCTACAGTGTGTTCTGTAATACCGTCTATGGTAAGCACCTGTACTGATACACCATCCCTCACAAAGTCTGCTACATCTGAATCCTGGCTCTCAAAGGCTACATCAACAATGAAATTATTTTTCCTCTCTTTCTTCATGAACATGTACCTGGATGGATCAGGTTGACCCCTGACCAGGTATGTCATTACATGGTTTGCAATGGGTTTGTTTTGTGACACAGTGAAGTATAAGAGATACCGAAATTCTTCCTTCCTTGGCAGAACTACTTGTTCTATCACCCTGTTAAATTCAAGATGATCTGATTCATACAGGGAAGCAAAATGGATTCCAGCCATGTACTCCTGAAACAGTTTGTGAGGGAAGAAGACTGGCAAATACACAACAGAATCATTCTCCTCATGAATGTCTATCACAGAGGTAATTCTGTCCTCCTGAGACAAAATCCCAACTCTACAAGCAGTCTCTAAGGATTCTGGGCATATCTGAAAATCATCCTTGCTGAAAACCAGAGTATTATTCAGCAGACCATTAAAAGCAAGTTTGGCGATTGGTTCAAGGAGATTGTTTAATTCTTTGAGTTTGGCAATGAATTCTTGACTGCCTACTTTCTTGATCATTTTCTGACAATAGTGTTCCTTCAGAAAGACAACCATTTCCTGAAATATTTGAGAAAATGTCTGAAGTGATTTAATCTCCTTTAGTTTTTGTTCACTCAGTTCTTTCCACATAAGACACAGCATGGCTACATAGATAGGGTAGTGAGCCATGTTTTCTGATATGACATCATTTTCATCAGTGAACTGAATTAGTTGAATAGCTCTATCAGCATTATCCGGAAAGTACTTGTGAATGTAAACAGATAAATTCTCTTTACTGAAACCTTCAACGTGAATGAATGTGTACTGCTCTGATAACTTATCATCTGATCTGATCTCTATTGCTCTCCATGGGCGAGTAGTCACGATGACTGGGCAGTCGGCTAGTTCATCTGAACTAAGAATGTTTGTAAGGCTGATTCCATCTTTCTGTGACTGACTAGAACATGCCTCTGTGGTTTCAGATCTTGGCTGAGGACTTTGTACATTTGTTGCCAGTGCTTGATCAGTAGACTGTGACTGGTAGCTTTCTCTCTGTAAACCATCTCTGTCTTGCTTTGTGACTTTGCCACTGAATTCATCTAACCCATCAAAGGCAATGAACACTTTGTCTTGATTTGTACGCATGAACTCTGTAATCTGAGAGACTGTTGCTGGGTTATTCTTGGCAAGGTAAGATTTAGCAATCTTACCAAGAGTGTACTTCTTTGAATCACGTAGAGGGACAATCAGGACCCATGTAAAATGACTGAAATACTTCTCTTGAACCCAGTCCCAGGCAATCTTAGCACACAGTGTTGTCTTCCCAGCTCCTGCCTCTCCCTGAACCATAATCCGATTGGGGAACTCTCCATTGACTCTGAGATCAAGGATATCATTGTAATCTAGGAGCTCCTTGCATCTTCCACGTTCTTCTTGTAAGACCAGATTGGTGTACATGTCTTCAAACTGCACACGTGAAGCAGGATCAAGAGGATTACATCTTATCTTGCAGAGGGTAGACCGGTATCTGGACTTGAATTCTTTAGCACATCGATCAATTAGTTCAGGAGAAAGGTCTTTTGTTTGAGATTGAGCTTGAAGAGGTTGGGTCTGTGGTCTGGTTGGTGCTCCTAAAATGACATGAAGAAGAGAATAATTAGATTAATGAGTTATGAGATAAACCATAAAAATTATCACTAATTTTATAATTTACAATAAAGAATTATATATTTGCCTACTTTTCTATTCATCCTCGAATCGCCCAACCTACCGAAACTTTAACCCCGAAAATTTTGCTCTATAGTCTCCTACCATCCCTTCCCCTATAAGAAGGGCGCCCTCTTACGATAAGGGCACTCGGCAAAAGCCTTCCCATAAATCCTCCTCTTGTCTCATACCACCCTAAAACTTCCATGTAGTGATGGAACGGGGGAAGGAGGGAGGGATTGTAGGCAAATATATAATTCTTTATTGTAAATAATAAAATTAGTGATAATTTTTATGATTTACTTCAAAAGAATGATATATTTGCATACTTTGCTATACGACCAGCACCGACCGGTACTGGGGAGGGACAACACCTACAGTTTTAGTTGGTTATGGATGACGCCGTAGCCATGATAGGAACATAGAAAAAAATTTCCTTCCATCGCAGAAACGTCCCCAGAGATCTGTCTTACATACAGTGGTGGCCAAAATTATTAGAACACCTGAACCTACACAAAGTCTATGGGATTATCAATGCCCTAGTTCATTTGCCGAAATCAGATTAAAAATATCTTTTGTGTGCCATGAGCTTTCAAGACTTTTTAGCATAGGGTCTTACGTATATGTTGATACCAAATTTATATAGTTTCGACTATCTGGTTATGCGCAGCATTAAAAATAGTTGGGCTATGCGCTTTTGATTTCCCCATAGACTTGTGTATTAAACATGTAGTCCAAATGCAAAAAAAGTAAAATGCCAAATACATATGCCGATTGCTCAAAAAGTATTTGAGGTGCAAGTATGAAACTTAGCAGGCTTATTTATTCTAATATACCTCAAATACATTCTAAGTTTCAGCAAATTTGGTAAAATGGGGAGGTGGATTCGCCCCCACCCTTGGCGGTTAGATGACCAAAATAGCCATGCCCATTGAAGGTTAAGACTATTTTTGTAACTTTAACGAAGACACTCCTTGTAAATGTATATTATTTTAAAAGAAATTTCATGAGCAATTCAAATATGTTGAAATATTAAGGGTCATTGGAACAATGGACTTAAATAGGGGCACTGAATTAAAAAAATTGGGGCCCTTCAAAAATAATTTAAAAATCCCCACATAAGATGTCACTACTTCATCCTGTGTTGTTATGAATGCCATTTTTGACATCCTCAAGAAATTTCCTTTCAGAATATATATACTTTTGTAGGAAGAGGCTTAAAATGTTTAACGTTATGACACTTTGATCCTGAAAGGGGCAAGATTTTTGAATTTTGCAATTGGTGGGGTGACATAAAAAAGGGCGACTTGGGGGCGAGTTCCCAATGCATGGCTTTGTTATTTAGTTTTTAAAGCACATTGATGATATTCAGAGACATTCCAACCATTTTATAGGTATTTAAATGGTCAACTGAATGAAAATTATTAAAATCATTTAAATATGATTGGTGTTCTAATAATTTTGGCCACCACTGTATTTCCTCCACGGAAAATTCCCTGAAATTAGGCCCACGAAAGGCTGATACCCTTCGTATCGTGGGTCCTAAGATAGAA
The DNA here is from genome assembly GCA_940671915.1 of Paracentrotus lividus. Classification (NCBI taxonomy): domain Eukaryota; kingdom Metazoa; phylum Echinodermata; class Echinoidea; order Camarodonta; family Echinidae; genus Paracentrotus; species Paracentrotus lividus. The sequence goes on from CALNVZ010000641.1 coordinate 24,672,384, forward strand.
CCAGGTACCCTGGCCCTCGGGTCCGCAGCTTAGATAGCTGCTACTATCCAACTCGAGATAGTACTTCTCGGTACTGATCCGAAAGATTCCATGAAAATAACAAAAAGTTGGTCAGATTATGGAACCCCTTTTTATTTATTTATTTTTTTTTTAACTAAAGGGACGTAGGAAATTTCTTTTACAGTCCCGGAAACTCTGTCTGATTCTTCGTTCAAAACATGCCCTAATGGATAAGACGAACACCTCTATATACTCAACATATGTGACTTATTGAAAATAGAAGAGCGAGCAACGAACTTTGCGTTGTCCTGACACTAACGTAATCAGGGAGTACTTCTTGGTAGTCGTAACCAGACAAGATGTAGAAACGGTGGTGTAAAAGAGTGTTAGTTAGGACCTTAGGCACTCGCGACCACTCCAAGTAGGGACCCAAGGTCTGAATTAGGGTGTCTTAAGGGACAGAGAACTAAGAAGAACTGATGATAGAGGAACAGCTGAAACTGACCATCCATCGGCATACAATTAGAAAAATAGCTGAGATAGCTGAATAGCTGATCTATATCCACCTAGGGTAAGCAGCGAATTACCCTCGTCGAGCGATCGATGATGAAAAACGCTATGGACGGGAGAAAGATTTCTCTCGGAACCCATAACAAGTTTACAGTTTGGAAGAGGAAACTTTACTAGTGGATACACTCCTATTCTCTACTAGCAGAGAGGAGCGCATTCGTCGAACCCTGTAGCTCGAATTGGCTTCGCGATAACGGCTGAACAGATAATAGAAGATGTTTAAGGTGCTCGAGAATTATCCCTAACCACTGCAGGTATAATAAGTTCTCGCACCACGACAAGTGCCATGGTTCCTCTGTCAAACAGAGGGAGAAACTACCGCAATCATGCCCGGCTGGGGCAGAGAGGAGTGATGATATCACCAACGCCCTGTCCTTCCAATTTCTTCCTAGGGACAACGGAAAAATACTAAAGGGAGGAAGCAAGACTTCCGGTCTGTTCCGGGAATTGAGACCACGTCCTGAGTAATCCCCTTCACCTCCCTTATCTTGAACATAACTTCGGAATGCGGATGTTCATTACTGACGCGAAGAAATCCAACTAAGGTCGAACTTGCGACTTAGTTGCGTGAAGATCTGGGAAAACAGCGACCCCTCTGAAGGGGTTACTTTCCCGTCGACGGGAAAAGGGGGTATAACGTTCTCCATTTCCGGTATGTGCGAAGCGACTGGACCGACGTTCTCGCTGTTGCAACCGATCCCGAGTTGCAAGGTTACTCTGCTCATAATCAGGGAGAGTGGACCTCCTTGGCGAATGATATAAAACATCACTCCCCTGTTGTCTGTATTATCGGCAACTGTCCAGTCCTTGCAATGGTCCTTGAAATGAGGAAGAAACTTCCTCTCCTTCGGACGCTCCAAGCGTTGATGAGAGGCACGGTCTCGGAGATTCCAAGCACCGAAGTCAAGAGACCTTGATAATGAACTCTCCCTCCTAACTGTGACGCATCTGCGGTCAACATGGCTGAAGACAAAGGAGCTCCAAAAGTCCTCCTTTAGGAGTGAACTCCTTATCCACCCAAAGATGAATAGGAGGTCTATTTTCAGAAGAAAAGAATTTCTCGACGGAGGCGAACTGAAATCCCGACTGAAAAATCTCAAGAGCCGAAAATGAGAGGTCGCGTTAATAGTCTGCCATTTTGGGAACCAGGACTAATAACTTCGATAGCCATCATAACATCCTTGTCATATTATTGCTTGAACCCTCCTTAATGCGATCAGAGACCCCTTTAGGTGGATCGGATCTTCTACTATCTCCAAACTAGGTCTCGTCCGATGATTCGCGATGTCCGGGGTCCCTAATAGGTTGGAATCAACTCGCTAACTCTTTCAATAGATGATGCACTTAAAATTTAGAGTCTGTTGCTGGTCTTCCCATTTGGGATCACACGCATCGAATTCCGCGTTTGGGGAAAGAGAATATAGGGGATAGGCACAATTGTGGGTAGATTGTCACTTCCTCTATTTCTTCCTTTGAGCTGTGTTCCAGGATAAAGGACACGTCGAGATTGGGTGGATGACTCCTGAAAACACCCGGGTAGAGGTTTCCCTCGAGGTCTAATATGAGACCGACTCTGATCGTTGAAAGGATAACAATCAATCGAGGTCGATTTTCAAGTCGGAGGGATCTCCGGAGTCGGCCTTCCATCGAACCCAAAATTTCCCCAACTTTGGCGGGAAGTCACCTCTGGCACTTCCCTCCCTTACTAAAAAAGGATGAGAGTTTGAAGCGGAGCTGAACTCTCCTGACATCACTTCTACCCCCCTGACCATCGCGATCTCCGCGACCCGACTGGTTCTGATGCAGAGTGTCGCGTCTGGCTTCATTGTCAGACGGTTGATCCTGTTAGTAAGGCGGTCGACGTGAGGGTTGTTGGTACAAACCGATGCGTAATGAACAGTCTCAGAGGTTGTTTCCAAACCTCTCTGACCTTCCCTGAAGTTCCTTGGCCTGCTTCTCGGCCTCTGTGAAATCCCGATCCCAACGGGATTACGAGTCCACCGGAATCCTGTCCAGTAATCTTGGAACAAGACCTCCATGCCTATAAGTTATCTCAAAATCTCTTTCCTGCAGTCTCTATCCCTCTGGTGGGACAGAGGTCGCATGACATAAATCTTCCACCATCTGACTCCGGGAGCAATCCGATCAGCTACAAGTGAACCTTCTTTGTTCATGAGGGCCAGTTAGTGACCCGTGGTATATCTGTCATCTCAAACAGTATCAAAGATCATGTCTGAAAGGAAAGAATCCTCGTCCTCCTGAACGAAGGATAATTCTCACCTTATTCGTTTCCTTAACTCTTCCTAGAGAGTTTAGGGAGATAACTCAAGGATCTGTATCTCAAAAGATCTAATCAGGAATTCCATATGACCCTGTGTCACTTCCGGTTCGAATCCTGTATACGGATCGTATTTAGGATAAAACCCGGACTCTCTCGGACAGCCTCGGTTGAGTCCGAGCTGAGCAGGGGACTTCCTCTTCCGAGGGTGTCTCCTTCTTCTGAAGGAACAACTCGGACTTCCTCTTTGACTGATAAGATAGACTGGCCTAATATGTCGCGGCTTCGTTGACCAACATCATCAAAGCGCGATCTGAGTACCACTTGCAAAGGTGGAGTGATGATCTGGTCTCAAGTGCAGAGATGCCAAGTTCAAAAAAGAAATTTGCGTGAGATCATTCACATCGTGTTTGAAAGCAGTGCATACGCGGCGCGCGTTACCACACGTGCGCGCGCAGTATTATTTTGTACACAAGGGAGGCGCTCGCGCACGCTACACATGTTTTACGGAGTAAGCTATCTTGCATATAACGATTGCCTGCATGAAAACATCGCACTTGCAGGGATTGATGTGC